>JAHRHZ010000013.1:57713532-57811032 GCA_024137785.1 Ginglymostoma cirratum
AAACACTCCAACCTCTCCCCCGCAGAACGTGCAGCCCTCCACTCCCTCCGCTCCAATCCCAACCTCACCATAAAACCCGCGGACAAGGGAGGGGCAGTCGTAGTATGGCGCACTGACCTCTACATTGCTGAGGCCAGGCGCCAACTCTCTGACACCTCCTCCTACCGCCCCCTGGATCATGACCCCACCCCCGAGCACCAAACCATCATCTCCCAAACCATCCACAACCTCATCACCTCAGGTGACCTCCCACCCACCGCCTCCAACCTCATCGTTCCCCAACCCCGCACCGCCCGCTTCTATCTCCTCCCCAAAATCCACAAACCTGAATGCCCTGGTCGACCCATTGTCTCCGCCTGCTCCTGCCCCACCGAACTCATCTCCACCTACCTAGACTCCATTTTCACCCCCTTGGTCCAGGAACTCCCTACCTACGTCCGTGACACCACCCACGCCCTCCACCTCCTCCAGAACTTCCAATTCCCAGGTCCCCAACACCTCATTTTTACTATGGACGTCCAGTCCCTATATACCTGTATTCCCCATGCTGATGGCCTAAAGGCCCTCCGCTTCTTCCTGTCCCGCAGAACGGACCAATCCCCCTCCACCGACACCCTCATCCGCCTAGCCGAACTCGTCCTCACCCTCAACAACTTTTCTTTCAATTCCTCCCACTTCCTACAAACAAAGGGTGTGGCCATGGGTACCCGCATGGGTCCAAGCTATGCCTGCCTCTTTGTAGGTTATGTGGAACAATCCCTCTTCCGTACCTACACTGGCCCTAAACCCCACCTCTTCCTCCGTTACATTGATGACTGCATCGGCGCCGCCTCGTGCTCCCACGAGGAGCTCGAACAGTTCATCCAATTCACCAACACTTTCCACCCCAACCTGAAGTTCACCTGGACCATCTCCAACACTTCTCTCTCCTTCCTGGACCTCTCTGTCTCCATCTCGGGCAACCACCTAGAGACAGATGTCCATTTCAAGCCCACTGACTCCCACAGCTACCTGGAATACACCTCCTCCCACCCACCCTCCTGCAAAAATGCCATCCCCTATTCCCAATTCCTTCGCCTCCGCCGCATCTGCTCCCAGGATGAGACATTCCACTCCGCACATCTCAAATGTCCTCATTCTTCAAGGACCGCAACTTCCCCCCCACAGTGGTCGAGAACGCCCTCGACCGTGTCTCCCGCATTTCCCGGAACACATCCCTCACGCCCCGTCCCCGCAACAATAACCAAAAAAGAATCCCCCTCGTCCTCACATACCACCCCACCAACCTCCAGATCCAACGCATCATCCTCCGACACATCCGCCATCTGCAATCAGACCCCACCACCAAAGACATTTTTCCCTCCCCACCCTTATCTGCCTTCCGGAGGGACCACTCCCTCCGCGACTCCCTTGTCCGCTGCACACTCCCCTCCAGCCCCACCACACCCGGCACTTTTCCCTGTAACCGCAGGAAGTGCTACACCTGCCCCCACACCTCCTCCCTCACCCCAATCCCAGGCCCCAAGAAGAATTTCCACATCAGGCAGAGGTTCACCTGCACATCTGCCAATGTGGTATACTGCATCCACTGTACCCGTTGTGGCTTCCTGTACATCGGGAAAACCAAGCGGAGGCTTGGGGACCGCTTTGCAGAACACCTGCGCTCAGTTCGCAACAAACAACTGCACCTCCCAGTCGCGAACCATTTCAACTCCCCCTCCCATTCCTCAGATGACATGTCCATCCTGGGCCTCCTGCAATGCCACAGTGATGCCACCCGAAGGCTGCAGGAACAGCAAATCTTATTCAGCCTGGGAACCCTGCAGCCCAATGGCATCAATGTGGATTTCACAAGCTTCAAAATCTCCCCTCCCCCAACCGCATCCCAAAACCAGCCCAGCTCATCTCCACCTCCCTAACCTGTTTTTCCTCTCACCTCCAGCCACACCCCCATCTCCTATCTACTAACATCATCCCGCCCCCTTGACCTGTCCGTCCTGCCTGGACTGACCTATCTACTCCCTACCCCACTACCTACACTCACCTTTCCTGGCTCCATCCCCGCCTCTTCGACTTGTCTGCCTCCTCTCCACCTATTCTCTCCTCTATCCATCCTCTATCCGCCTCCCCCTCTCTCCCTTATTTCAGAACCCTCTTCCCCTCCCCCATTTCTGATGAAGGGTCTAGGCCCGAAACGTCAAGTTTTCCTGCTCCTATGATGCTGCTTGACCTGCTGTGTTCATCCTGCCCCATGCTTGTTATCTCGGATTCTCCAGCATCTGCAGTACCTTTTATCTCTATAAATGAGGTGAATTGGGCTAACAGTGAGTTGCACATACATGGAAATAAGGCAGTTGCTGCTTAGTTGTGAGATTCCGAACTCGCCTTTGCTTTCCCAGCATTGCAATTCTGATGTTTTTCATTCTCACAATAATTTCCCAAATTATTAGAAATAATGCCATATGTTCTATGATATTTATAGGTCATCCTTTCTGCCCGACTAAAACTCAAAAGATCCTTATGGATCTTTCAGCAGCTCCTCTGATGCTAAATAGCAAAAGGGATGTTTGATGCAGATTTTGTAAAGCGGGGAATGTGGACAAGGTACAAAAGACCAAGCAAGGGAGCCATCCCCAGAAACATCCCCTGGACCCATTATGTGTTACACATTCACACGCACATATACTGTAGATGTGAGGCATATAAGATTCAAAATGAGTATTTGCGATAAAGCGCCTCTATAAATGTCCTCCTAGCCAGTTGAGAAATTTTAATCAGATACATATTAGGACACTGCAGCAGCCTCATTTGACTAAGTAGGTAGTTCCACACACTATTCATAACGAGCAGTGATCATCCAAGAAAATAGTGGCAGGGTCTCGGCTGTTCTGAGCCACCTGAAGGTGTTTGGCCATGCAATGGTGGGGGCAGTCACACCAGAAAAACAGAAATAGCTGGAGAAACTCAGCAGATCTGGCAGCATTTGTGGAGAGAAAGCAGAGTTGACATTTCGGGTCTGGTGACCCTTCTTCAGAACTTATTGTAGCTAAGCAAATGTGTTATATATGCTAAAGACAGGGGGTAGGGGGAGGGAAAGGAAGAAACTATAGGTGGAGATGGAGACCAGAGAGTGAGAACAGCAGACAGAGGATTGGATAATGGTGAGCTGTGGAAGAAGAAAAGCTGTTAATGGGATCATTAGTGGGTGAAAATGGATTTGCTGTGATGAAAACAGGCCCCGCGATGACAAGGCCGAGGGTGTGGGAGTTGGTAAAGGACATGGAACAAGATGTTTAGGCCTTGAAACTGTTGAATACTGAGATTTAAAGGCTGCAGGGTCCTCAACTGAAAAATCAGGTGCTGCTCTTCCAGCTGGCACTGGGCCTCGCAGGAGAACAGTAGCAAGCCTGAGACAGCGTGATGGCCAGGGTGGGGAGTTGAATTGGCAAGCAACAGGACGTTCATGGTCACTCTGCACAATTTGTCTGAAATCTGTCCCATCCATGTCATCATTTCACCAGGAGCCTGCTGACCTTGTTTGCTGCAGTTTCTCACTCAGAGATAGTAAGAACTGCAGATGCTGGAGTCAGAGACAAGACAGTGTGGAGCTGGAGGAACACAGCAGGCCAGGCAGCATCAGAGGAGCAGGAAAGCTGACATTTTAGGTTGGGTCCCTTCTTCAGAAATGGGGGAGAGGAAGGGGACTCTGAAATAAATAGAGAGGGGGTGTTGGGCTGGGGAAGGTAGGTGAGATGGCGATAGGTCAGTAGATAGTGGTAGGGATTGGTCAGTGAGGTGGGAGGAGCTTCTCCCACCTCACTGAACAATCCCCACCACTACCTACCTGCACTCACCTTTCGCCATCCCACCTTTACTCGCTTCAAAATCTCCCCACCTCCAGCGTCATCCCAAGACCAAACCACCCCCTTGTCCCCATCTCCTTCATCTGTTTGTCTTCTCTCCTACCTATCTGCTCCTCCCAACATGGGCAATTTAGCCTGGCCAATCCACCTAGCCTGCACATCTTTGGACTGTGGGAGGAAACCGAAGCACCTGGGGGAAACCCACGCAGACACAGGGAGAACATGCAAACTCCACACAGACAGTGCCCTAGGATGGAATCAAACTTGGGACCCTGGCACTGTGAGGCAGCAGTGCTAACCACTGAATGACCGTGCCACCCTTTCCAACATGTTTGTGGGTCAAAGCATTGGCCATGGTCTGGAGTTTGCCTTTGACGTATTCTGTGGTGGTGTCAAACTGTATAAGACATAAATGGAACTGTTGGAATCTTTGCCTGCTCTTTAGGAGGGTCCCTAATTGCCTATGATCTGCCTGGATTATAAATTTGATGCCTAGAACATAGTATGAGAACATTTTGTAGGCCCAGATGTCTTTCACAATGACCACTCATCTACAGTTGTCACTACTCTGAAGGGATTTGTTACCGTACTTATCACATTGAATATGGAATGAAACAGCCCTTAGGCTGATGGAAGGTGTATCAGCTGCAACAATGTTGGGTTGGTCCAGGTCATAATGTGTTGGATTTTGGGTGGACATAAGCATATTCTTAATGGTACTGAGGCCTTTTATTGGTGTGTTCCTCACTGCTAGGCTGGGTCCCTTTCAGGAGTTGCCAGACATCAGTGATGTGTGCTGGGTTGGGTAGGAACTTGCCCAGTTGGTTAACCATGAAGTGCTGAGCCCATTGACTATGTTGGAGAGTGGAAAATTCTTGATTGCTGCTGTTTTCTGGGGATCTGCCTTGACTCAAGATGCTGCAACAATGTGTCCCAGGAAGTTGATGGTGGTTATAAATAATTTACACTAACAATTGAGTATGATGCAACCTGTAAACCTCATAGAACCATTGTATTCTTGATCATGCTCCACTCTGGAGAAATAATGACTGAGGATATCATTGGTATGGTGATATGACGTGATCGAGGTTCTCTAGGAGTGCACTCTTTCGGTGCTGATATGATTACAAATGGTAGTTTGGACTCTTCACTTAACAGCAGCTGTCAAAACTGTTTGTATCCAACTTTATAATGGCTGGGCTTCCCACCAACTTCACCAAACTTACATTGATGTTGTCCCATTGAATTTCTCCCTCCATGGGACTTGTTGAAGTGAGAGTGGTTGACACAAATATGTAAAGAACCATTAGAATTAGGCACAGACGCCATGACAGAGCACCAAGGAGTAGGTTCAGATCACTATGATCTGAAACCTTAACGCATAATGCCTTCAATCTCATCTACTATTTTTTGTAAAGGATGTTGTGGATCCTTTCTTGTACTAAAGCCACTCACTAATCTTGAGATTGGTTTTATCATGATATGATCAGCCGTTTGCAGTTTTCCAATCCGATGAGTTGCTTTGGAGGTTCATTCTTGAACTGGATTGGACTGCACTGCTTGTTCAGCTCATTGAGCATGCAGGTAAAATGTGAGTGTGTGCAAACTCTTTGACTCAGTAAGGAGGATGCAGATTAAAGATGCTATCTTTTCTCTTCCCTTCCATTAACGAGGTGCACCCTTCCGGCCTTGTACTTTAAATAGGGTGTCCCAGGATCATTGAGTTGGAGGGTGGGTGATTGGAGGTAGTTAGGTTTCATTCAGGATATGGCATCCAAAATAATGAGAGTGGCCCTTCAGTGTTCAATGCAAAATGTGTCTTGTGGCCATTACCCATTGTAGTAGCATTTCAAAATTTCCTATTGGATTTTGTAACCTTGTATAAAAGTAATGATTGAGATTCATGAGTGTTTTCAAGTGGATCAGAACCTGTTGTTGGCAGCCATGTGGCTTTAAGTTGAAAAGAATGCTGCCTACTATGATGTATTGTTAGGAAATGCCTACTCTTCCAGCAGAAGTGGTAGTGTGCATTCATAACTGGACAGGCTTGGTGACAATGTGGTGTTTTGTTGCTAGAATGGAGACATCAATGAATGGTGGTGATAACACAGTGTGGAGCTGAAGGAACACAGCAGGCCAGGCAACATCAGAGGAGCAGGAAAGCTGACTTTCGAGTCGGGACCCTTCTCCAGAAAAGGGTCCCTACCCGAAACATCAGCTTTCCTGCTCCTCTGATTTTGCCTGGCCTGCTATGTTCCTCCAGCTCCACACTGTGTTATCTCAGACTCCAGCATCTGCAGTTTTCACTATCTCTGAATGAATGGTGGTGACTGTGCCTTCTCGCTTTGCAGTTTAGGGACATTCCCAACTCGTGGTCTCATAAGTGCTCCATCAGGAGAATTACAGTAGGAATAAAACCTTTTTGAAGAGCCCTGCCATCTGTCAGCAAGTTTCCTCCATTTATGAGGATGTCCCTTTGAAATCCAAAGCATGATTCAAAGGATTTGGGGACCTCATCACATGTAATCTTCATTTAAGAAATCCCAGGTCTTCTTAAACTTTCTTGGTGTAGCTGCTTGTTGCATACAGGAATACACTGACCTGATCCTTTTTTGGTTTCTGAGTGAGTCGAGACATGGCGGCACAGTTTCTCCGGTGAGCAATGTGGTTGAGGAATCCTTCAAGGTCCTGGGGTTTGGATGACAGTAAGGCTGCTTCTATCATTCTGTGCACTTCGAATTGACTGTCAAGTGGCTCCGGTAATGGTGAGCTAGTGTGATTATTGCTTTTCCCTCAAATATGTTCTGCCTGGCTAACAGCTCCCCAATTTCCTGCCTTTTTCAATGTTGGCTAGAATTGTAGACTACGTACCACTCTGCCACCATGTATAAATACGTTGGAACCTTAGATAAATAAAGACTAAATACTGTGCAAAAGCAAACTGATCAACATTTATTAACTATTTGAGTACAGAGGCAAGATGTAGCAGAATTCACTAGAATCTTCACTCCAGTTGAACATGGTCTGACACCATCTAACCCGACCCTTATATGCCACAGTGTCTTGTCGATGGTGGACTGGCTTTGTGGAGTCAGGAGGTGAGTTACATGTCACAGAATTTCCAGCATCTCACTTGCTTTTAGTAGCCACAGTCATTCTTCTTCCTGTGCTTATCCAACCTCACATTAAACACATAAAACATTAAAGACAATGAAGAATTTAACAAAAAAAAATGGAGAAAATGAGAACAGCAAAAAAATGTTTAATTCATTTTGAATTGATCGTGTTTACATTTGTGTTCTTGTGAAGCACATATAGATCATTGTCTAAATTAGTTTTGGGACTGGAACTTTTACAGTGGGTTGGATCACCAAATTTCTTCGTTTTTTTTTTGATTTGCCCAAACATCTGAGTCATGAGTGGCCAGTGTTCTGAAATTGTACCAGTTTCATGTGGTTTAACTTAGTTGGTTTTCTTCAGGCCAAATCGGGGATACAATTACATTGTACATTTAAGCATCCACACTAAGTTGTAAAGTAGTTAAGCAGTATTTCTCATAATGTTTTGAAAACACATTTTTCCTTATCTTTAGCTCCATTGATAACCAAATTGCTGTGTCACTTCGTTAAATCATAGAATCCCTACAGCATTGAAGCAGGCCATTTGGCCCATCAAGTCCACAGTGACCAAGTCCCCCTACCCTATCACCCAGCATTTCCCACAGCTAATTTACCTAGCTTGCACAGTGGGAGGAAACCAAACCCATACAGACAAAGGGAGAATGTGCAAACTCTACACAGACAGTCACCCAAGGATAGAACTGAACCCAGGTCCCTGGCAATGTGAAATAGCAGTGCTAGCCATTGAGCCATTGTGCCATCCAGCACGCATGCAACTGAACATTGGATGATCTGATTACTACTACAAACTAAAGATACTTCTTGGAACACAGCTATCTAACTCCTATCAATCACATACTGATTGTTTTACAATAATGCATAACATCAAAAACAGGACATTTAAGACAACAGTAATTTCATAAATAAATCAGATTTAAAGAAACTGAATAAAATTAGCAAATCTTTGATCATAAGTTGTTTCACTAGTTTATGCTACTGAATACAGCAGAGGAGTTGATTAGAATGAACATGTTTTAAAGTAAACAAGTGAATCAATAATTCGATGTTTAATTCAAAACTCCACTTACAAAGTTTGTTATTCCAGAAAATCATGCAATAATTTTAAAGTCTATTTAAATCTAAATACTAAGGTGTCTAAATTTTCTACAAACATCAAATGGAGCTGAGAACCTTGATCATTTTTGCTATTATTATTATGGTGATTATATGAACTAAGATAGACTGCAAAGAGCCTGAAATCTCAGTACATCCTAAGTTCTTGACTAAAGTATACAGTTCCTTGAAACAGCACACTGTGAATGTATTCAGAAGCATAAGCTAATGAAGCAACTTAGTTTAGCTGAAAGTTCCTCACTGTTTCTATCAGACTTCACACAACATATAACAGAATAACCCATTGGGAATTTTGACCTTTGTCATAAACATAAAAGGAGTGATATTGGATCAGTATTTCTAATTATACATCTTTCCTGATTTTCAAAGTGGCAAAATCGTAACTCAGTCAGTGAAGTCACTATTCTCCACTTTATGCCATCAATTTGAGGAGGCAATGGCATACTGGTATTGTTGCTGGACTGCTAGTTCTGAGACCTAGGTAATGGACTAGGGATTTGTGTTCAAATCCTGCCACAGCACATGGTGGAATTTGAATTCAATAAGTATCTGGAGTTAAGAATCTAATGATGCCCATGAATCAATCGTCAGGCAAATGACTTTTTGTTAATAATCCCCTCTATCCCGTTTGCCTGAAAAAAGTATCTCATTCTTACAAATCCTCCATCATAAGGTTCCAGTTTCGTAAACAGCAACATTTTTAATAATTCCCCACTACAGTCTTACCGGGTTCGTTGAAAGGCAAATCTGTTCAAATTTTTTCTTGAATCTGGTGACCAATGTAATAATTCAGGAAACCCAACTGGAAAGGAACACAATTTATTATTGAACACCAAAAGCCTCTAATCGTGGCATACATAGGTCACTCCAAATCTTGGACAGACAGTTCTGCAGACCCATCCCTGGGCCTGCTTTATAAAGGGATCAGGTGATGAGTTCCACCGAGTAGTCCATTCCCCCCTGTTACCAAGGGAACTCATACTCAAAATTCTCCATAGGATAATTCATTAGTGATTTTCCATGGACCTTAAAGGGGATGTCACGAATACCCATTTGTAAATATTGAAGCCCATTCAGTTGAGTGTTAGTAGAGCGCATAGGATCATTATCAAAAACAAAAGCAGAACACCAAGATTTCCTCAGAACTACGAATATGAAAATTCAATTTCCAGAAGATATCCAAGTGTAGCATGGCCCAAGGCAAAATATAATATAAAATTTGGTAATCATTCTGGAAGAAAATTTCAGTTGGTGCAGAGGATATGTTAATCAATTTGAGGAAATCTCTAATTGTGATAAAGAAATCACTGTTTTGCTTGAAGCACAGGGTAAAAGTATTGAATCCTTCATCAGGGAATGTGGTTTGCATAAACTTGTCCTAAGAAAAGTTGAATGACAAAAGTTATTAGAATAATATGAAACAACTGTTCAGTGTTCGATAGCAGATTCACCTACATCATTGGGTTTAAATCTTGATTGCTGTCCTTTGGAAGTGATAATTTTGCCGGATGCACAAGAACTAGGAATTGCAGTAAAATTCTGTATAGTCAAATACACAATATTATGGAACATCCTTTAATTATGTCCACAGTTAGATCATATCCAGAACGATATCCAATGCATCCACTATCACTGTAGCTACTTTTTTAAATATCCCAGCTCTTTCTGACTCAGACTACACCTATAGGGATAACACAGTGTGGAGCTGGAGGAACACAGCAGAACAGGCAGCATCAGAGGAGCAGGAACGTTCATGTTTCGGATTGGGACCCTTCTTCAGATTATTTACTTTCAACCTTTGCTCTCTTTGTAGCCATGTCTCCATTAAGGCTATGATCATACCCTTTAACTTAGATTTGTGCTATTAATTCATTACTTCCCTGAATACTGCAGGCCTTCAAATAAGAAGCCATTCATTTTGGCATTTTATCATTTTTCCTTTTTGACCCTATTTACTGTGTTAATCTATGTTTTGGCATTTTGTCCCACTCTGGATATTGTTATCCAAATATTGTCCTATTATATTGCCATATCATTTTGCTTTGTGAGCCTGCATTTCCTCTCTCCCAAATTTGAATTGTCTGGTCTGAGGGATTTGACTGCTATCTAGAGCAAAATATGCAGATAATGTTCCCTGTCTCTAATGCGGTGCAATGCCTGTAGTTCAGACTCCAGCCCCAGATCTCTAATCCAAAGTTCCTCAAGTTACAAACACCTACTATGGATGTGCTCATCAGGATCCCCATGACGTCTAGAAGGTTCTACACGTTGCAGCAGCAGTACATCACCTGTCCTGCCATCAAATCATATTTGATTTAATTTATTAATTAAATTATTCAGATTCCTTGATTCTTACACTTTACTATAATTATATTTTTATATAAAAACCATTTGCATGAATCTTATACTTAGCAGATTTCTTTTAAGAAAGAGAGAAGAAAATCATTGAAGACCTAACTTTTATTTCAAAGATCAGATACATTCACCAGTCAGCTTGCCCTGCACTCACATCACGCTGTGATTCGTGATGTCACTCCACTGCTGGTCAATCCATACCTTTCCTGTTCACCTCCTGAAATAGAGATCTTCTCGGATTTGGACCTGGGATCTCCCACATGCTCAGCACAAACCATATCCCTGGACCAATGAACTAAGGAACAGAAGCAATGTAATAAACATAACAGTAAGAAAGTTAGGCTCCAATTATATGCGGCATCACACATCAGGTTACATGTGCAGTCTTGGTCTCCTTATTTAACAAAGGATGTAAATGCATTGAACGTAATTTACTGGACAGTTACTAAATTGATAAATGGAATCAGTAGGTTATCTTACAAGGATAGCTCAAACTGTCTGGGCTTGCTTCCACCGGATTTTCGAAGAGTGAGGGGTATCTTGAATGAAGTGTGTAAGATCCTGAATGGCCTTGACAAGGTGAAAGTAGAAATGATATTTTCCATTGTGAATCAGTCCAGAACTAGGGGTATTGTTTTGAAATTAAGTGCCACCCTTTCTGGACAGAGATGAGGGAATTTTTTTTCTCTTTCTGGGTTTATATGATTTTGGAACTCCATACTTGGAGGTCAGTGAAGGCAACGTAACAGAATATTTTTATGGTAGACTTAGAAAGATTCTTGTTAGGCAGGGGAGTCAAGGGTTAGCAATGATAAATGGGGATGTGGAATTCAAAACTCAAACAGGTCAGCCACGGTCTTATCGAATGGCAGAGCAGGTTTAAGGGGCTAAATGGTTTATTTCTGCCACTGATTCATTTGTACATATAACCATGAACTGATTACAAAGCATAATCATTGCCATTGCCTTCCCATTCCTTGTTAATCATGTTCTCACACCATTAGTCACCTGCTTTCAATGGCTGCTTACATCAGGAGGATGAAATGTGGTTTATTCCTAGGGTAACAGTTTAATTCTTTAGCAATGTGAATCTACAGTTGGTTTCCAACACCATGCGACTTTTGGGCAGCATTAAGCTGCATTTTGTTTACTCCGCTGTTCTCATCCGTTTTTGTTCAATCAGTAAAATTTCACACCTGCGTGACACTCTAAATTATACGCACGAGAAACAGGTGCAATTCAAAAGGATTTGAGAAAAATTATAAAATAATTATCAGTAATTAACAAACAAAAGCAACATTGAAAGGTAACTTAGTAAAAATCAGACATTAGCGTCATACTTACTATTTGTGAATAATTACAATTAGAATTCGCTGGGAGAAAGGGAATGCAGCAATGGGAGATATGGGTTAAATGATGAAACAAAGGATTTATTAAAATGCTTAAAATATGTTGGAGTGAATAAAGCTCAAAAATAACCTATCTGAAAAAGTTGCGATTAATATTATACATTTTTTGTGCATTTTAATCATGCTAATATGCATAGGTTAGGGTCACTGCAATATAATTTCAGAAAATTGTAAATGTTAATTCACCATTAGGTTGGGCATCACACCTTTGCTGCAAGCCATTGAAAGTGAGATGTGAAGATCTTAGGTATTGATACAGCCAACTGGCAAACAGTCGTTGATGGCCAGCTCTTCTGAAGGGCAACTGGTCAGAGGACTTTGGAGAAGGTGAGAAGGAATGGAATGTTCACCCGGCAAAGAAAAGGTCCAAGAGGAAACAGAGGTCAAGAAATCCCCTATCTTCTTAGCCAACTGCCTTCAAATATAGAGAATACAGCAGAGACTGCCATGCCATGCCAGAATGGGGCTCCTAACCACACTAGGCTATGCTTAACAAAGAGATAACCTCTAAGGTACATTGGCAGGCTGCCAGTTTATAAGGGGACAATCTGGGCACAGAGGTCAGCAGGATAAGGTGCCTTTCAGGTGCAGAATTGTAGAATCCAATGGCAGGATTTTCCACACCCTTTGGAAATCTGACATTGGGACCAGAGGGTCCTGAGCCTGCATGGGCCAATTCACAAGACTGGCATTGCAATATAAACAGAGATGGTCTCCTAATTAACTACATCTTCTTAACAACAATTGCTGGGCACTCTGCCAGTGCCCAATCTAGCAGCTCTCAAGCCTTGCTATACCCAGTGGGAGAGTGGCATTGTTGAGGCAGTTAGTATACCTTGCGTGCATCTCAAAATAAAGGGACAGGGAAACATAAAATTGAATCAATAATGTCATGCAATGAAAGTGGAGGGCTGTGTTGAACAAAGGGGAAGCCCTTCTCCTGCCTCCTGGGTTAAGTATTGGGTCTGTGGGGAACTATCAATCTTTCTTGAAACCTTGTGAATGGGGCATTGTGTCTTCAGCTGTGACTGATCCCAGTCTCCATCAAGGAGGCCATCTCCATTAGGCTGGAAGCTTATCAACATTGTGGCAATGGTGAATCAACTTTGCCTCTGGCACATTTCTAGTGAACCTACAAGTTGGTTTTTAACTGGGATCTTATTTATTTAAATTTGTTGCTGGTACCACGGAACAGTTAGCTATCCAAATGAGACCCGGATCTATTTTCGTGGCCCCATGTTGCATTTCTTATTTACTTTATATATCTGATGACAACTGAGAACTATTTGATTTCTACATCTACAATACTTTTATTTACAGCACCTAGTTGGATTAGCCATTTGAAAATGTGGGGTTAGGACGATAGGTTAAAGGTTGGATCTGTGTGGGATGTTCTTCAGAAGGTTAGTGTGGACTTGATGGGCTGAATGGCCTGCTTCCACACTGTAGGGGTTCTATGGGGTCGATATCCATGGATCACACCTGAGATGTCACTACATGGTGTATAACATGCAATTTAAGGGCAAGCAGTGAGCTGAATTCGCCAGCTACACACTGATTTCCTTATCAAGTCTTCTTGATGTCAAGCTTGTTTAGGGCATTGGTGGGCTAGTAGCATAAATATTGATGAGAAGAGTTGGGTTGTTACCAAGGCATTTAACAGGCAGTAATCTCCTTAACTGGCAACTCAGTATTGCTGAGTGAGAAACTCGCATACCAGTCATGAAAGCCTTAAAAGATGGAATAAGATGCTGTTGGAGTTGAGATTGATCTCACTGGACATTTTGTCAGATTCTGCCACAAAGCATACCATAGCCCATATTGTTCAGACACTAGAAGGTTCTGCGCACTATCTTAAACATTACTAGCAATTTTATTTTGTGGTACCCTATCACTGAGTTTTGAAAAGAAAACTATATCGACCAGATCAGGTGCATTCCATGCATCAACCCTCTTTATCAATCCATCACAAAACTCAATAACTATAGACTAGTAAACAGCTATAAACCAATGCGTCTGGCATTGGTGGTGGGTAGGTTACTGGAGGTGATTCTGAAAGATAGGATTTACATGCATTTGGAAAGGCAAGGACTGTTTAGGGATAGCCAGCATGGCTTTGTGTGTGAGAAATTATGTCTCACAAACTTGACTGAGTACTTTGAGGACAAAACCAAAAAGATTGATGAGGGCAGAGTGGTGGATGTTGTTGACATGGACTTTAGTAAAGCCTTTGACAAGGTTCCACATGGTAAACTAATTAGTAAAGTTAGATTATTTGTGATTCAGGGAGTGCTTGCTAATCGGATACAAAATTGGCTGGCTGGTAGGAGACAGGGGATGGTGGTAGAGGGTTATTATTTTGATTGGAGGCCTGTGACTGGCTGTGTATAGGTATATGTGCTGAGGCCACTTTTGATTGTCAGTTATATAAATAATTCGGTTAAAAACTTAGGAGGCGTGCTTAGTAAGTTTGCAGATGACACCAAAATTGGTGGGCTAGTGGACTGTAAATAAGGTTAACTAAGATCACAAACGCATTGGTCAATTGCGCCAATGGACTGAGGAGTGGCTGATGGACCTTAACTTGAATAAATGCAAGGTATTGCATTTTGGTAAAATAAACGACTTATACAGTTAATGGTAGGGTCCTGGGTAGTGTTGTTGAACAGACAGACCGAGGGGTTCAGGTACCTAGGTCTTTGAAAATTGCATCACATGTAGACAGGGTGGCTTCAAAGGCATTTAGTGCGCGTGCCTTCATTGTTTAGACCATTGAGTGTAGGAGTTGGGACATCATGTTGAGATTGTACAGGATGTTGCTGAAGCCACTATAGGAGTATTGTGTGCAGTTCTGGTTGCCCTGCTATAGGAAGGAAATTTTTAAATAGGAGAGGGTTCAAAAAAGATTTACCAGGATGTTGCTTAGACTGGAGGGTTTAAGTGATAAAAATAGGCTGGATAAGCTCGGACTTCTTCACTGGAGTGTAGGAGGTTGAGGGGTGATTTTATTGAGGTTTATAAAATCATGAGGGCCTCAGACCAAGTGAATAGCAAAGGTCCTTTCCCTCAAGAAAGAGAGTCTAAAATAAACGGGCATATTTTTGAGGTGAGAAGAGAAAGATTTAAAAGGGACCTGAGGGGCAACATTTTCACATTAAGGATGGTTCATTGTAAAATGAACTGCCAGAAGAAGTGGTAGATGTACGTACAGTTACAAGATTTAAAAGACATTTGGATAGGCACATGAATAGGAAGGGTTTAGAGGAATGTGGGTCAAATGTGGGCAAGTAGCATTAGTTTAGTTTGGGAAATGTGGTTGGCATGGATGAGTTGGACTGAAGGGTCTGTTTCATAGAAATATAGAAACATAGAATATAGGAGCAGGAGGAGGCCATTCAGGCCTTTGAGGCTGCTCCTCCATTCATCACAATCATGGCAGATCATCCAACTCAACAGCCTAATCCTGCTTTCTCCCCATAACCTTTGATCCCATTTGTCTCAAGTGCTATATCTAGTCGCCTCTTGAATACGTTCAATATTTTGGCATCAACTACTTCCTGTGGTAATGAATTCCACAGGCTCACCCCTCTTTGGGTGAAGAAATGTCTCCTCATCTCCATTGTAAATGGTCTATCCCAAATCATCAGATTGAGGCCTCTGGTTCTGCACACACCCACCATTGGGAACATCCTGCATCTACCCTGTCTGGTCCTGTTCGAATTTTATAAGTCTCTATGAGATTCCCCCTCACTCAACTGAACTCTAGCGAAACAATCTTAATCTAGTCAATCTCCCCTCATATATCAGAAGCACCATCCCCGGAATCAGCCTTTGCTGCACTCCCTCGAGAGCAAGAACGTCCTTCCTCGGAAAAGGAGGCCAAAATTGCACATAATATTCTAGGTGTGATGTCACCAAGGCCCTGGATAACTGGAACAACACATCCCTGCTCCTGTACTTGAAACTTCTCTCAATGAAGGCCAACACACTGTTTGCCTTCTTTACCGCCTGCATGCTTACCTTCAGTGACTGGTGCACAAGGTCCCGCTGAAAACTCCCCTCTCCCAATTTGCAGCCATTCAGGTAGTAATCTGCCTTCTTGTTTTGCTTCCAAAGTGAATGACCTCACATTTATCCAAATTAAATTGCATCATTTGCCCATTCACCCAACCTGTCCAGATCATGCTGAAGGATCATTACTCCTCATCACAGTTCATCCTCCCACCCAACTTGGTATCATCTGCAAACTTTGAGATGTTATATTTTGTTCCCTCATCCAAATTGTTGTTAATAGCTGGGGCCCCAGCACCAATCCCTGTAGCACCTCACTAGTTACTGCCTGCCAAGTTGAAAAGGAGTCATTAATTCCCATTCTTTGTTTCGTCTCTGCTAACCACTTTTCTATCCATCTCAATACACTTCCCCCAGTCTGCTGTGCATTAATCTTTCACAATAATCTCTTAAGCGTGACTTTGTCAAACTCCTTCTGACAGTGTAAATATACCTCATCGACCGGCTCCTCCCTGTCAACTCTACTAGTCACACCTTCATAGAATTCTAACAGATTTGTCAAGCATGATTTCCCTTAATAAGTCCACGCTGACTCTGTCTGATCCTGCCACTGCTTTCTAAATGCTCCCCATTAGTGATGTGACGCTTTATGGCTCTACAAGCCTATACTTTGGTTAAACAGAATTTGCCTTTAATAGATCAGCATTGCTTTCATTATTGAAATAACTGTTAATTTTGTCCTGGATGATCATTTCTGAACTGAAATTGACACTCTTATCCAAAGGATGAGAGTAAGCTGCCAAATGCAAGCCTGTAATAAAAGCAGAAATTGCTGGGAATACTCACTTTGGTGGAGGTATGCTGTCATTGTGTACACGACACCCTGAAAGGACATAGCCCACTTCCTTCCTGTCTTTTAAGCATTTGACTTACAAAAATGGTCTTCCCACGCCTAACCATCTCCCAACATCAACCATATTAAGGCACGGCCATGTGATTTTCTGGTTAATTAGCTAGTTAATGAGCCCAATTGCCCATTAATGAACTTTTCTGAAATGCATGGCTGGCTGTCGATTTCGGCACTTGCCCACCTATTGTTTTGTGGAGAATATAACAAGGTTTGCAGGAAGGCTAGGTGGTGGCTAGGCACCTGCCATATTTTACATGCTCCCACTTCTTAGTACCCAGGTGAAAACATGACTGGTGAGGAGTCTGTAAATCAGCCCAATGTTTCAGGTCTCCTCAGAACTGAGGAAATTTTAAAATACAATAGGGTTTGATCAACGGAAGAGGGGATGGGGAAGAAGAACAAAAGTGAAGCTCTGTGGTAAGCTGGAGAGCAAGAGAAATGGAAGACAAATGGTTTCATCATACAATAAGCCAAAGAGAACAAACACTTTTCCAATAACATTCCCATTACCCACTCCCATTACCATTACATTTGGTCTTTGTCCTATGAAATCTTGTTTACGCTGTGCTTCCAAAATGAAGCCTGACTTTCCTTAGCTTCATTAGGCCCAATTCTGACTCTGTGTGAATGAGTTAAGATTGTGTCCATTATGTGCTTCTCTTCTGCCTCAGTGTGGTGGGAAAATAAGGCCAAAAGGGTCAGAGCAGGGGGAACACAGGAACTCGTAACAAGTGAAAGAGATCTCTCGGAAATGTCTGAAAGTTACACAGAGGGTAAAGATAACATCCGCTTGAAACCCCTGGCTCAGGAAATGTCCTGTCTCTCTAATCCAATAGATCATGTGCGGAAATTTACCAGGTTCATTTTGTGACTCTAATGTAATGTAGAATTTGTGCAAAAGTTGATGCTGCCCTTTCTGACGATACCTCTCTTCCTCTGCCAAATTCTGTTAGAGGTTGTATCGCCCTCATATTTAATTATTATGTTTTCAGTCTGTACAAAAAAAACATTTTTGATGCTGGAACTGAAAATTCAGTTGCTCTGTTGCTAATGGTAATGTAATATTAATAATAATATTATAATAACTTAATGATAACATGCACCACGCCAGAATTCTATTTTATGGGTCCTGAATTAGATTTGCATTATGGACTTTTTAAAAAAAGCACAACACAAAAGTGGACAAAACAGGATGCCACCAACTCTCGTTATGTTCAGACTTCAACATAGTTTTAAAGTTTCAATCTTTTGTTCAAGTGAAATATATATTTATGTACACTTCTGGTCCAATTTGCTGGTGCATTTTTTTTTATATTTAGTGAGTGGCATAGCCCGTTAGATCTGGTGCAGGTGTTGTAAGGGTGTGAGGTGTTCCATGGGAGTACCGAGGCAGCTCAGAGGGAATGCAGGGTCAGTGGTGTGTGGGAGATTGGCGTGACAGTGAGTGAGGGATGGTGCTGTACACAATGGTGAGAGTGGCAGAGCACGAGCCTTGTTGAGAAGTGGGTACATTAGCATAGAGAAGAGTGTGAAACTTACCCTGGCAGAACAGAGAAGGTCGTTGACCTTCTGGTGGCCCTTCTGGTCATTCCTCTGTACTGTGGACACCACACTGACACTAGTCGCGACCTTGAACCAGACTGCCAAGGTCTGGCATCGTAGCCTTCTCTGCTGGTCCTCCAGGAAGAGGGTGCCCCTCCTCTGCACCACCCCCATTGGAGAATCATGGTGTCATCTTCCCCTTCTATGACATGTTCAGACTGTATGTCTGCCAGTCATCAGGGTAGCTTCAGAATGGACTCATCTGGATGCTTAGCTATCTTTTAAATATGGCGTAAGTGCAGGGATACAGGTCTTTCAGTGGATATGCAGTGAGTAGAAGGTTGTTCTGGGAATGGCATGTGGTAATGTGCAGCTGGACTCAGATATGAGGGCTACTATAGGGAATGGGATGGGTAGTTAATGAGGTAAGTTTGGTAAGATATGACGAGAAATCTCATGGTGAAAAACTCTCCACGAAACTCAACATAACTGACACATAAACAAACCTAATCTTATCGAAAGATCCTGAGTATACTCAACGTGGTAGAAGCTGAAAGAGAAACTGGAACTTGGGGGATACAGTTTAACATTAAGGGACCTCCCATTTAAGGCATAGGTGAAGTGAATTTGTTTCCCTAAGAAGATTATGAGTGTGTGAAACGTTCTCCCAGAGTGCAGAAGAGATAGAGATAGATATTTTTGATTAACAAGGGAGTCAGCCACGATGGGAATAGGCAGGATTTGAGGCCACAATCAGATCACATCTTACTGATCCAGCTTGAGGGGTCCAATGGTCAGCCCCTGTCCTAATTTGTATGTTTGTTTGTGTGTGTGTTAGGCAAGTAACCTTTTTCCTTGAGCTGAACTAAGTTGACAAAAATATCCAGTCAGAGGTGCTGGAACCCAGGGAGGAGAGATCACTTCTTGCTTTCCTTTCCAGATCCTGCCTGCTGTTCGGCATCTCTGATGGCCCGACTGATCACCTGTGGTACAGTGCATTGGGCTCTGTCACCGTGTCAGGATACATTCATTTTAATGAATGCTGCTTATAAATCGGATTCAACCAGGTGCCTGTCAACAATAAATTAGAGCATTAAGATAGTCAAATGTATTCAACAATAATGAGCATTTAGCAACATAAATTGTAAAAATACAGCAACCTGGAAGATTTAAATAACTGAACACTGACTGCTTTGTCTGGAGGATCAGAAATAACTCAAAAAAGGTCACTGTGTTAACAGCAGTAAATACTGGAATGAATGGATAACCCTTTAACATTTGAATTATAGAATCCTTACAGTGTGGAAAGAAGCCATTTGGCCCATCAAGTCTGTACTGACTCTATGAAGAACATGCCACCCACTTCCAGCCCACCCCCATCCTGTCCCTGTAACCCTGCATTTACCACGGCTGATCCACCTAACCTGCACATTTCTGAACACTGCAGGCCAATTCAGTATGACCAATCTACCTAACCTGCACATTTTGGAATCCTTGCCATGTGGAGAATATGTCATTTCCTACATTTAAAAAATTATGCACAGCTCTGGTTAATTACATCTCCCATCATCTGTTGGGACTAATTTCATTAATACTTGCCCATTATTAATGGAAGATGTGCTGTACTGTCGGGGTGCTTTTTGCAAATGTTCCTCTTAGAATCTTGTTTGCTGCAGCACAAGCAACTGCAACATGAATGAAATATCTCAGGTGCCATAAACACAGGCAGACAAGCTAAAACTATGGAGGCAACGTTGGCAGTGATTGAAATCCCCCTTGGCTGAAGAAGCCCAGAGAAAAAAAAAATTGTTAAGTGTGTGCCAAATCGGCAAAATACTGCCGCTGGAGCTGAGCTCTTCATTGGATCATAGTCACAGCAACCAAACAAGTCTGTACTGATCGGTTTGACATCCCCAGCCATACATGGGCACACGAGTTTCATGTTTGATAATGTGAAAAGAAAATGCTCAAATTGACAACTTCAGAGATTGAATGGAAAGGCAAGCAAGGATCTCACAGGAAAATTCACTGGAGTCAAACAATAAAAGTGATTAGCTTCGAAAAAGCTGGGGAGTTAATATTGCAGCCAAAGCTGGTGGCTGCTTGGCTTCAGTTATCATTCTGATTGCCTATCAAAGATAAAACATAAATAACAGTTTGAAATTAGTCATCCTGAAGTATAGCTGTATTTTACTGTTGATTTTTACATGAAATTATAGAGCTAATGTTTTGTACAATAAAGCTGGGAACAAAATATTTTACTGCAGGATATTAAAACTTGGATGCCAATCATCAAATAGCAAATTAATCCTCTGACAACTGGATCTCGAAGCTCTTTCTATTCATTCTCTTTGTTCAGATGCAGTTGAAAAATTACATTATTTGCTTCCTTATTTCTCCTGCCGTACTCATGGAATGCGCCTGCCCCAGATGAGAAAGAAACTGTCAATCGACCTGAGTGGGAGTTGGCTTGTAAACAAAATCCACGATCACTTCACTGATTTGCAAATATTAGCCACGATTGGCAACTGATATTGAGTTTGTTCACAGAACGGGTTTACCAATTTGGCTAGATAAGGAATTCATAAAAGAATGTAAGTTGTTTGAAGAGAGGAGGCCCATTTTGTTTTCAGTCCTGACATGTAACCTCCTTCTATGTGACGTCCAAATAAATTTTTGTCATTATTTTAACATTTATTCTTGTAGACTACACAATACTCTGTGAAAAGATTTCCTGTTACCAATTTTAATGCTATTTGCAAATTACTTTCGCTTTCTAACAGAAGTCTTTTTATATCAGAAGTTCGTCAGAACAGTCCTTACTTAATATTTTAATGCTTTGAAAAATTGCCTTTAATAAAACATAAATATCGACACTCTCTGTCAAAATAAACTCTCTCCCAGAGGAACTGATATTTTAGATGATTTCCAAAGGACGAAAGATGAATAAATAGGAGAAAAGTGGAGAGAAAGAAATATAGAAAGACTGAGAAAAAGCAGGTAGAAAATGAGAAGACTAATATGAAGCATAAATGGCAGTACTGTCTGTCTAGTTGGGTTAAAAAGCCAGTATCTGGGCTGTATTTTCAATATAGTTCTATATAGCCCACATTAAATCTAGCCTCCCCGGCTGCTTCGATCCCCTACCTGTGAAACAGATCCACAGTGGACACCATTTCCCTAGCCCTACACTCATCCCTAGAACATCTGGATAGCAAGGATATCTATGCTAGGCTCTGATTCATTGAATTTAGCTCTGCCTTCAACATGATAATCCTCTCCAGACTAATCTCAAAACTTCATCACCTAGGTCTCAGCTCCATCCTATGAAACTGGATTCTCAGCTTCCTGACCCACAGATTGCAATCAGTGAAGATAGATAACTCACCTCCTCCACAATTACCCTCAACACCAGAGTGCTCCAATGATGCATTCTCAGCTCCCTATTATACACCCTGTACACCCACGACTGTGTAGCTAAATTCTGAATGAACGCCATCTACAGGTTTGCTGACAACATCGCTGTGGTAGGACAGATATCAAACAACGATGAGTCAGAATACAGAAAGGAGATAGAGGGCTTGGTATCATGGTGCAATGATAACAATCTCTCTCTGAATGCCGGCAAAACAAAAGAATTGATCAGTGACTTCAGGAAGAAAGGAGGACAACACACCCCCACCTACATCAACGGAGCGCTGGTTGAGAGGGTTGAGAGCATCAAGTTCGTAGGAGTGATGATAACCAACAACCTGTCCTAGACTTCCCACATGAATGCGACAGTCAAGAAGGCACAACAATACCTCTTCTTCCTCAGGCATCTTAGGAAATTCAGCATGTCCATAAGGCCCCTCACCAACTTTTACAGATGCATTATAGAAAGCATGTTATCTGGGTGCATAATGGCCTGGTATGGCAACTGCTCTGCCCAGGACCATAAGAAACTACAGAAGGTGGTGTGCACAGCCCAGACAATCACAGAAACCAACCTCCCATCCATGGACTCCACTTACACGTCTTGTTGCTGCGGAAAGGCTGCCAAGATCATCAAAGACCCATTGCACCTTGGTAATGATCTCCTGCAACCTCTTCCATCAGGCAGAATGTAAAGGAGCTTGAACACACATCAATAGGTTTAAGGACAGCTTCTTCCCTGCCCTTATTAGCTGTTGAATAGACTCTCTAATTTCAAATAATGTTGATCTTGCTTAACGCCCCTCCTGTGCAGTGTAACCTGTATGCATTACTCTGTCTCAGTACCCTATGATCTGTATGTCCTTGTTTGCTATGATCTGCTTGCACTGCTCGCAAAACAAAGCTTTTCACTCTACTTAGGTACATGTGACTACAATAAATCAAATTAAATATGACAAGGTCTGTTACTTTGCATCTCCAATCCAGGCAGTAATTGGAGATCCATTTAGCAGAAGCTTGATTTCAATTACTATATCTAAATTGTTCTATAATATTGAGTGTTTTTCTTTATTTTCTACGATTTATTCTTTCTTGACAGACACTATGGGCCCAATTTTAACACAGTGCAAGTGGATGGATTTTGAATAAAAAAATCTGTCTCCATTTCTCCTTTGACACACATGTAGATGAATGTGTCCTAGATATTTGACAATGAAGCTAATGATTGGGTGCTGAGAGACTGTAGAGATTATTCTTCCTTGATTCGCCATTACAAGTTGTCTTCTGTCCTATGAGGGAAATGCCTGGCTTCTTTTCAGACTTAGTCATAGCGTGGCTATTGTTAGGGATTTGTCATGTGAGCAATCACTGGCACTCATCATCACAGTTTCTTGGTATATCATATAAGGGCTGTACATTAGCTGGCTGCATCATGTTTTCTCGCTAAAGTAGCAAATTCCAACCGTGAGAAAATTGTATTTTTTAAAAATGTTGTGCAGTTAATTATGTGTTCAAAAGATTAATCAACAACTTACAGATAAATTGTTGATTTCTCCTGGCTGGTTAGATGTAAAAAAGGTGCTTAGTGCTTTTTGAAGCTGTTTCAAGTTGGTAAAATCTACAGGAAGAGGTGTGATATGTACTGAAGGAGTGTTTGATGATCTCAAGCCAGTTATTCCCACATATGGGGGATCCCCATTGGAATGTATCATGACTGGGAGGATGAAAAGAGACTACACAGAGTAAGACACGTTATTAAAGGAAGGAGAAAAAGGTCCTTCAGCAGGAGGCCATATACACGCCAAATGGACAGAGGCCAATTCTCTAAACTGAATCTTAGTAAGGAATAATGTGTGAGACATTTATGCTTCAATAAGGATATCTTATTGAACCTTGCCACCTTGTACAATTACACCTACATCGGCAGGATGGAGCTGTGGCCATTTGCAATATCTTGTTAATTGTATTTTGATGTTGCCAGTACACTGGCTATTGGATGTCAAAGGCTATCTAGTGACTACATGCCTAGTGACTGTGGTGTAAATACAGATTCAAGTTTCTCAACATACATACAATGATAGCCATGTTGCCTCAAAAATGTGAAAGCACTGGTTATTGGTGTGCTGAAAGAATGCTTTCACTGCATGAGCTTCTCTGGAGGAATCCTGCTGGACTTGATGGAACAGATATCAAGATTTGTGATGGCTTGATACATGCAACACAACATCAGTATGATGAGGGGACAGCTTTTGCTATCAGCTACATAGCAAAGTACTCAGTAGGAAAAGGAACAGATGGTGGAGAGAAATCAGAAACAGGCACCTTAACTAAATACTTTTCTTCAGCTTGTCATTGAGGAAGGCCAATCATTGCAATGACAATTCCTCTTTTATCAACAGTTCTACACTTTATCTTCACTCCCTACTGACTAATACAGCATTGGCCTGGCGATAGTGCAGCAATGTGAACCACTACAAAATAAGCATTCCAAACCAAATTTATAACTTAAATAAGTCCACAGACAAAAGTCAACTAAGCTCCCTTGTGTGTTCACCTGGCGCTTACCTTTTCTATCCTGTTTAATTTATTTGCTTGTTGGATTTGAGCATTGGTGACAAGGCCAGAATTAATTGCTTTAGATAGGGGTGAGCAGTAATTTTTTTGAGCTACAACAATGGGACTGATGTAGGGGAAGGCAGTGGCAGAATGGTAATGTCACTACTAGGAATCCAGAGGCCAAGGCTATGTCTGGGGGCCATGAGTTTGAATCCCACCACGGCAGATGGTGAAATATGAATTCAATTAACAAGTCTAGAATTAAAAACCAGTCTACATTTGAGCGCAAAGCCAATGTCAATTTTTAGAAATTCTCATCTAATTCATTTATGCCCATTAGTTATTACCTAGTTTGGCCTACATATGAGACCAAGAGCAATATAGTTGACTTTTAAAAACAGGCTACTTGGTTGTAACAAATCACTACAAAGTGAAGTAGTGAAACTAGATTGATCACATACTATCAACCTCGGCACTGGAAATGTCAACGGCAAACATCAAGCCTCTTGACAGCAGAATTGCCTGTCCTGGTTTATTCTATTCATGTAATGATTGTAACGAGGTTAGCCAGGTGGATCTCATAGAATACGAGTTCCCTGATGGGGCTGTTAGCCTGGTCCAATCAGGGAGCCCTGGGCTGACAGATTAAACAGGAGTATCAGACATCCTGTTTACTCTGAGAGCTGGTTCTCAGGGAAATGGATCAGCATCAAGGATTCTCCACGTTTAAATAGTGGCTTAGTGACAAGATATCAGCCCTTGTGGAGTTACTTCAGTAGCGACGAGAGTGGGAGAACCCATGGGTTCTTCCTCTCCATCAAGCATTGAAGATACCTCAGAATCTGAGATGCTTATGATGGTTTCACCACCTCGATGCCTTCTACGGCTAGAGCAGTTGAAAAGACTGCCGGGGAGCTAGGCACATTTTTCTCCTGGACTATTTGCAAGTTTGCAGTTTTCATATGGTCCACATTCTTGTTCAGGACCATCACACCTACCCAAACCTTATACATTTGGACCTGACCTCATGTCAATATGCCTCTTACCCATGCAGGGCATTCCCATAGTTCCTATACCAAACTTCATCCCCTGAAGTAAACTGTCTCTCTCACTTGGCGGAGTCTTGTGTCTGGCAATTGTGTTCCTGATGTTGTTTCAATTTATTTGTTGGATGTGAGTATTGGTGGCAAGGTTAGCATTAATTGCCCTAGGTAGAGATGGGCAGCCATCTTTTTGAGCTAACTTAGTGTAACTGGTGTAACAGTCTGTCTGTCTAAGAAGGTTGGGAATTCACAAAACCGGAAAGATGCAAACCTCTTGCATGTGTACCAGTATCAAATGCAGTGAGAGAAACTGATGAGGAAAAAGGAGAAAAGTGAAGAGGAAATGAAAAGGGCTCAAGCACAGACAGAAGAGTTTTTAAAAAAGCACGGCGATTATAAAATGGCTAAGAATGTAGGGCATAAGTCAGCACAGGAGTGAAAGGGGTCGTCAGTCAATCATACAAAATGTATGAACCAGATAGAGAGGTTACAGAATCAGATATCAACACAAAGAGAGCTAATAAATGGATTTGTGACCCCACCCTTTGAGGAGGGATGGGAGGAAGATGGTGATGTTTACTGGGGAGGGCTAGCAGATGAAGCAGCCATGGGAAAGGGGTCCCCCTCTGGAGGGAGAGGCAGGAGAAAGGCTTACTGCCCTCTGACCCCCAATCACGAGGAGACAACAGCCAGCAGTGCGAGAAGGGCAACAACAACATCTGACATCACATATACCACCCCTTCTGAAGTTCAAGAGCTAAGAGATATAGACAACTGCATAGGGGATTGTCAGCTTGGGGATGACCCATAAGCAGCAAACCAAACACGGATTTGCTAATGAGGAGGAGAAAAAAACTAATATTGATGTGTCTTCTTTCCATTCTACATTCAGCTTTGCCTGAGCTACTAAATGCTAGAGAGGAAACATTAGATAAGTTAAAGGAGGCTGCACAGTCGACAATTGGAGCCAATGGAGGGGAATCAGTGGAAGCCCTGATTAAGTGTGGGCAGAGGAACTGGAAGTACCCAACTGTGTTTGTTGCTATGGCTAATGTTCCAGAGCATATACAGCTCAGAGCTAGACCAGTAAAATTTTCTGCACCTTTTGACAACTGATGGGTCTGTACACTGATGTCCCATGGGACAGAGGAGTTGCAAAAGACTTGTGACTTATTTGACTCCGCTGACAAAACACACACTGAGGTGTGAATCTTGTTGAGAATGGTCAGATCTTCGGGTGAAGAAGACAAGATGCCATAAGGCACAGGAAGGATGAATGATGTCTCTTAGAGATCAAGGAGCAGCATGGACAAATGAAGGAAAGGGACCAATCCTAAGGGGACAACCACCACCCTATCAAACAATAGGAAGGGGGTGAGGGTATGGACAAGGACCCCCACCTATGGCTTTTGGGCGTGGTAGGACCCCCGAAGTTCATGCAAGTGTTTTAATTGTGACGAAGAATGGCACTATGCCAGAGATTGTCTGAAACTCCTGAACGGCAGGACAAATCAGATGCAGGTCCAACCCTTGCCACTAGAGGGACTGTAATCTGCACCACAGAACAATGTGCAGCCAATTGAGGCAACAAGTGGATTGTGCCCCAGTTTACAATGACAGTCTCAGGGGTCTCTGATATGGCTAAGTAATGCAAAATGGGATGGGACAGGGAGACCCCTAATTGGATGGGAGGGTTGGAGGCCACTCTCTCGTTTTCCTTTGGGACACAGGGGAATTCTACACCACCCTGAACACATCTATTGTAAATAGTGACGATTGGAAAATAAAAACAGAAATAATCTTGACTGGTTTTATGGGACATTCTCAAGTAGGACAAGTGACCAACCTTTTAAATATACAATTAGGAGAAGTCGAGTTGATGCATCCAATAGTACAAATAAAACTCCCAGCAACTCAAAAGCATAATCTGGAAAGTGATTAAATGGCCACAGCAGGACTGTGCTTTGATCCAGTGAACTGTGTGGTATGTCAAAGGCCAGGAATAAGTGAGGAGCAGTTCTTTTTTTGCTGAAATCCCTGTAGGACGGTGTAAGGAGAAAGTGTGTAGGGTGGGAGAAATGTGAATTAGTCGTACTGACATGAGTAAAGACCTGATATTACAAGGAATTATTGGACGGAACCGGGAGGTCTTTGCCAAACATAAGCCCAATTGTGGACAGATGCAAAGAGAGGTGCGTATACAGAGCCCAGATCCAAAGCCCCAAAAGCAGCATGAATTACCGAAGAAGCCGAAAGGTGATATACAAAAGGTAGTGCAAAGTCCAGTTGCACAAACGGTGTTAAGGTGAGTCGCCTCAATGAACAATTCACCTACCTGGCTGGTAAAGAAACTGGCTTGGAGCTGGTAACTAACTTGATTATTGAGAAATGAAAAAGGTAACATCCTTAACAGCATCTACAGTGGCTCCTAGCCCTGAGACCATGACTAAACAGAATGAATCTGCACAGTGGTTTATGGTGCTGGATACAAGTAATGCATTTTGGTCAATTCCCTTGAGAAAGTGGTGCCAGGGTAAATTTGCATTTACCTTTAAGGGACAGCAATAACAGCTTTGCCACAGGGATTTCACAACTCCCTATCAATATTTCATCAATGTTTAAACAATGGATTGCAGGATTTCTTTAGGCTAGATTGCCTGATACAGTACGGTGATGATTTGTTTCTGCAAACAGGAACCAAACAGGAGCATTACCAGCTCCTCAATGAGTTGTTGCAACTACTGAAGGAGCTTGGGTTAACAGAGAACCTGAGAAAGGCTCAGATAATGAGGCAGGAAGTGAATTATATAGAAATGGTGTAAACACCGGGAGGAGAGATAGACAAACAACGGATTGAAACAGCAGCTAGATTTCCCATCCCCACAGATATGAAGGGATTAAGATTATTTTTGGGGCTGATTGGGTATCGTTGGGACCGTGTTGATGGTTTTGCCACAAAAGCAGCACCACTAATGATGTTACTAAAGAAAGAGGCCCCATGGGATTGGAAACCAGAACACAAACAAGCAATAGTAGCTTTGAACAGGGCTTGGCGAGTGCTCCTGCCCTAAGACCCCAAATGCAGCTGAACCATTCTCCTTGGAGGTGGCTACAACAAACTTCACAATATCAGCCGTCTTATTGCAAGAGGTGCATGGTCAGATGAGACCAGTAGCCTATGCCTCACGTATGCTTATTACAGTAGGGCAGGGGTGCACAGCATGTGAAAGGCACTTACTGTTGGTGTTCTGGGTGGTACAACATTTTACCTACATTATAGGATTGAACCCATTGACAATTTTGACAGAACATACGCCCATTCGGATAGTGCTGGATGGATGCATTAACAATGGCACAGTGAGCCAAACAGAATTGCTAGATGGATGCTGTTATTACAAGGAGAAACATAGGTTTCAGAAGGGTTAACAACAGCACCATGTTAGCAGATAACTTAGCCTTCTAGTTGCACCCCATGAGTGTCAGGTGGTGACAGCAAATGATTCCATGGGACCATGTGTATCAAAACAAAAAGGAGTCAGAACACAGGGAATACCCAAGACGAAAAACAGAGAGAGACAGAAAAAAGAGAACAGCAAGGGAATGCCAAATCACTCTTAAATTTTTTTTTGTTGGTGGCTTTTCATCAGTACATGATGGACAACAGAGAACTGGCTGTGGGATCTTTATTGAAGATGAGCATGGACTTCAGTAAAACCTCTGACAAGGTAAAGTCACATGGTAAGAGGCCTGAGCTGGCAAGATGGATACAGAACTGGCATTGTTGTAGGAGACAGAGGGTAGTGGTGGAAGGATGCTTTTCTGAATGGAGGGTTGTGACAAGTGGTGTTCCACAGGGATCACACTGGGACTCCTGCTGTTTATGGTTGGAGGAAAATGTGGCTGGTCTAATTAGTAAGTTTGTGGATGATACTAAGGTTGGTGGAGTTGTGGATAGTGAGGGGGATTGTCAGAGGACACAACAGGATATAGATAATTTGGAGGCATGGGCAGAAAAATGGCAAATGGAGTTTAATCTGGACAAATGTGAGGTGATGCATTTTAGAAGGTCAAGCACAGCTGGAAATTATACAGTGAATGGCAGAACCTTTAGGAGTATTGATATGCAGAGGGATCTGGGTGAGCAGGTCCACAGATCACTGAAGGTAGCAGTGTAGATAGATAAGGTAGTGAAAAAGGCCTATGGTATACTTACCTTCATTGGAAGGGGTATTGAGTATAAGGACAGACAAGTTATGCTGCAGCTTTATAGAACTTTAGTTAGGCCACACTTGGAATATTGTGTCCAGTTTTGGTCACAACACTACCAGAAGGATGTGGATGTTTTGGAGAGGGTACAGGAAAGGTTTAACAGGATGTTAAACGTTCATTTGCAGCAGCAGAGGGAGAGGCGACAGCGAGGACCAGGGGGCTGTCGGGAAGGTAAGTCTCCCTCTTAAAGGGCTTACCCCAAGCGTCAGTGGCCTTCATTTGCAGCAGCAGAGGGAGAGGCAACAGCGAGGACCAGGGGGCTGTCGGGAAGGTAAGTTTCCCTCTTAAAGGGCTTACGTCAAGCGTCAGCAGCCTTCATTTGCAGCAGCAGAGGGAGAGGCGACAGCGAGGACCAGGGGGCTGTCGGGAAGATATTTGGGCAGTGGCTGAACCCGAGACACTACATGCGTAGTGTCTCTCACCCGCCCTCCTCCTCTAATCAAAAAAAAAGGACTCTGTGGTGTGTTGGTAAGGTAAGGGTTTTTCTATTTTTTCTATTTCTTTTGTATCGTGTAATTGATTAAAAATTTACTTCTTTATTTATTTTACTATTAATTGGTTATTTGAAAAAGATCATAGCAGAGAAGTATTAGAAAGTATTTCACTCATATACTTATATAAAGTAATAAAGTAATTAACTAAGTCGAGATGGCTGGACAGGTGATGTGCTGTAGCTGTATGATGTGGGAGCTGGCTGATCCCATTGTGAATGGCAGCGACCACATCTGCAGCAAGTGTTGGTTGCTGGAAGAACTCCGGCTCAGAGTTGAAGATCTGGAATCTGAGCTTCAAACACTGCGGCACATCCAGGATGGGGAAGAGTCACCTGGACACTTTGTTTCAGGAGGCAGTCACACCTGGTAGATTAAGTAATTCACATTCAATTAGTGATCAGGGACAACAGGATGTGACTGCAAGTGAGGCAGGTAGGGGGATCCTGAGTTCAGGAGTGGAGGAGCCTCAGCTTTTGACCTTATCCAACAGGTACGAGATACTTGCTCCCTGTGTGGATGAGGAAAAGGGCTGCAGGGAGGATGAGCCAGCTCACCACAGCACCATGGTGCTGAAGGCCATTCAAGAGGGGGGAGCAAAAAGACAAGTGGTACTTATAGGGGATTCTATAGTTAGGGGGATAGATAGTATCCTTTGCAAGCTGGATCGGGAGTCCCGCATGGTGTGTTGCCTGCCCAGTGCCAGGGTGCAGGACATCTCTGACCGGCTTGAAAGTGTATTGGAGCAGAAGGGAAAGGATCCAGTTGTTGTGGTCCACGATGGGACTAACAACATAGGCAAAGCTAGGATGGAGGACCTGTTTGGGGATTATCAAGCACTAGGAACGAAATTAAGGGACAGGTCCTCAAGGGTCATAATCTCCGGATTACTGCCTGAGCCACGTGCAAATTGGCATAGGGATAAGAACATTAGGGAAGTAAACACATGGCTAAGGGAGTGGTGTGGGGAAGAGGGGTTCCATTTCATGGGGCATTGGCATCAGTTTTGGAACCGGGGGGAATCATAAGACCATAAGACATAGGAGTGGAAGTAAGGCCATTCAGCCCATCGAGTCCACTCCGCCATTTAATCATGGCTGATGGGCATTTCAACTCCACTTACCCACACTCTCCCCGTAGGCCTTGATTCCTTGCGAGATCAAGAATTTATCAATCTCTGCCTTGAAGACATTCAACGTCCCGGCCTCCACTGCGCTCCGTGGCAATGAATTCCACAGGCCCACCACTCTCTGGCTGAAGAAATGTCTCCTCATTTCCATTCTAAATTGACCCCCTCTAATTCTAAGGCTGTGCCCACGGGTCCTAGTATCCCCACCTAACGGAAACAACTTCCCAGCGTCCACCCTTTCTAAGCCATGCATTATCTTGTAAGTTGCTATTAGATCTCCCCTCAACCTTCTAAACTCTAATGAATACAATCCCAGGATCCTCAGCCGTTCATCGTATGTTAGGCCTACCATTCCAGGGATCATCCGTGTGAATCTCCGCTGGGCACGCTCCAGTGCCATTATGTCCTTCCTGAGGTGTGGGGCCAAAAATTGGACACAGTATTCTAAATGGGGCCTAACTAGAGCTTTATAAAGTCTCAGAAGCACATTGCTGCTTTTATATTCCAACCCTCTTGAGATAAATGACAACATTCCATTTGCTTTCTTAATCACAGCCTCAACCTGCAAGTTAACCTATAGAGAATCCTGTACTAGCACTCCCAGATCCCTTTGTACTTCGGCTCTATGAATTTTCTCACCGTTCAGAAAATAGTCCATGCCTGTATTCTTTTTTCCAAGGTGCAAGACCTCGCATTTGCTCACGTTGAATTTCAGCAGCCATTTCCTGGACCACTTTCCTAAACTGTCTAAATCATTCTGCAGCCTCCCCACCTCCTCCGTACTACCTGCCTGTCCACCCAACTTCATATCATTGGCAAACTTTGCCAGAATGCCCCCAGTCCCTTCATCCTGATCATTAATATATAAAGTGAACAGCTGCGGCCCCAACACTGAACCCTGCGGGACACCACTTGTCACCGGTTGCCATTCTGAGAAAGAGCCTTTTATCCCAACTCTGCCTTCTGTCAGACAGCCAATCCTCAATCCATGCCAGTAACTCACCTCGAACACCATGGGCCCTCACCTTACTCAGCAGCTTCCCGTGAGGCACCTTATCAAAGGCCTTTTGGAAGTCTAGATAGATAACATCCACTGGGTTTCCTTGGTCTAACCTACTTGTTACCTCTTCAAAGAATTCTAACAGGTTTGTCAGACACGACCTCCCCTTACTAAATCCATGCTGACTTGTTCTAATCCAACCCTGCACTTCCAAGAATTTAGAAATCTCATCCTTAACAATAGATTCGAGAATTTTACCAACAACTGAGGTTAGGCTAATCGTCCTATAATTTTCCATCTTTTGTCTTGATCCTTTCTTAAACGAGGGGGTTACAACAGCGATTTTCCAATCTTTTGGGACTTCTCCTGACTCCAGTGACTTTTGAAAGATCACAACCAACGCCTCTGCTATTTCCTCAGCCACCTCCCTCAGAACTCTAGGATGCAGCCCATCGGGGCCAGGAGATTTATCAATTTTTAGACCTTTTCGCTTTTCTAGCACTTTCTCTTCTGTAATGCCTACCATACTCAACTCTGCCCCCTGACTCTCCTTAATTGTTGGGATATTACTCATGTCTTCCACTGTGAAGACTGACGCAAAATACTTATTAAGGTCTTCAGCTATTTCCTTATCTCCCTTCAGTAGCCTTCCAGCATCAGTTTGGAGCAGCCCAATGTCAACTTTTGCCTCTCGTTTGTTTCTTATGTATTGAAAGAAACTTTTACTATCATTTCTAATATTACTGGCTAGCCTACCTTCGTATTTGATCCTCTCCTTCCTTATTTCTCTCTTTGTTATCCTCTGTTTGTTCTTGTACCCTTCCCAATCTTCCGATTTCCCAGTGCTCTTGGCCACTATATCGGCTGTCTCTTTTTCTTTGATACATTTCCTGACTTCCTTTGTCAGCCATGGCTGTCTGATTCCTCCCCCGGATAATCTTTCTTTTCTTTGGGATGAACCTCTGTATTGTGTCCTCAATTACACCCAGAAACTCCTGCCATTGTTGCTCTACTGTCTTCCCCGCTAGGCTCTGTTTCCAGTTGATTTTTGTCAGTTCCTCTCTCATGCCCCTGTAATTACCTTTATTTAACTGTAACACCATTACATCCGATTTTGCCTTCTCTCTTTCAAACCGCAGACTGAACTCTACCATATTATGATCGCTGCCTCCTAAGTGTTCCCTTACTTTAAGGTCTTTTATAAAGTCTGGCTCATTACATAGCACTGAGTCCAGAATAGCCTGCTCCCTTGTGGGCTCAAGAAAGCCATCCTGTAGGCATTCCATGAATTCCCTTTCTTTGGATCCACCGGCAATATTATTCACCCAGTCCACCTGCATATCGAAGTCCCCCATGATCACCGTGACCTTGCCTTTCTGACATGCCCTATCTATTTCCTGGTGCATCTTGTACCCCTGGTCCTGACCACTGTTAGGAGGTCTGTACATAACTCCCATTATGGTTTTTTTGCCTTTGTGGTTCCTCAACTCCACCCACACAGACTCCACATCATCTGACCCTATGTCATTCAGTGCTATTGATTTGATTTCATTCTCAACCAGCAAGGCAACCCCACCCCCTCTGCCCACCTCCCTGTCTTTTCGATAAGCTGTAAATCCTTGGATGTTTAACTGCCAGTCCTGAACCCCCTGCAACCACGTCTCTGTGCCGATGAGACTACCTCCACCTGCACCAATCTGTACCGATGAAACTACCTCCACCTGCACCAATCTGGAACCAGTGTTCTGGCGAAAAGGATAAATAGGGTGGTCACTCGGACTTCAAACCAGTGAGTCGGGGGGAAGGGAAAGGGAAAACAATCGGGAGTACGATGGTAAATGAAAAGGTAAGCAGCAGGTTAGCATGTGTGCAGGAGGGTTTAAGTTCAAGGCAGACCATGAAAGAAGCAAAAAGGAAGGATAACTCAGGAGATATTATTAGAGATGTTGGAAATCATGAGGGTAAGAAAGCTAGCATAAAGGCACTTTACCTAAGTGTTCGTAGCATTCATAACAAGGTTGATGAGTTAATGGCACAAATCATCGCAAATGAATATGATTTGGTAGCCATTACGCAGACATGGTTACAGGATGGTCACGACTGGGAGTTAAATATCCAGGGGTACCAGACTATTTGGAAGGACTGACAGGAAGGTAAGGGAGGTGGTGTAGCTCTGATATTCAAGGACGGCATCAGCGCCGTGCTGAGAGACGATATAGGTTCTATGGAGAATGAGCTTGAATGGATTTGGGTGGAAATTAGAAATTCTAAGAGGTAAAAGTCACTGATAGGCGTAGTCTATAGGCCACCAAATAATGACATCACTTTGGGGCGAGCAATAAACAAAGAAATAACTAATGCCTGTAAAAATGGTACGGCAATTATCATGGGGGATTTTAATCTACATGTAGATTGATCAAACCAGCTCGGTCAGGGTAGCCTTGAGGAGGAGTTCGTTGAATGTATACGTGATAGTTTTCTTGAACAGTATGTAATGGAACCGACGAGGGAGCAAGCTATCCTAGATCTGGTCCTGTGTAATGAGACAGGAATAATTAAAGACCTCATAGTTAGGGATCCTCTTGGAAGGAGTGATCACTGTATGGTTGAATTTAGCATACAGATGGAGAGTGTGAAGATAAAATCCAATATCAGGGTCCTGTGCTTGAACAAGGGGGACTACAATAGAATGAGGGAGGACTTGGCTAAAGTAGACTGGAAACAAAGATTTTATGGTGGGACAGTTGACGAGCAGTGGAGAACTTTCAAAGCAATTTTTCAAAGTGCTCAGCAAAAGTATATTCCAGTGAAAAGGAAGGACTGTAAGAAAAGGGGTAATCTGCCATGGGTGTCTAAGGAAATAAGGGAGGCTATCAAATAGAAAGAGAAGATATACAAAGTGGCCAAAAACAGCATGAAACTAGAAGATTGGGAAAACTTTAAAGGTCAACAGAAAGCCACAAAAAGAGCTTTAAAGAAAAGTAAGATAGAACATGAGAAAAAACGAGCCCAGAATAGAAAGACAGATAGCAAAAGTTTCTATAAATATATAAAACGAAAAAGAGTGGCTAAAGTAAACATTGGCCCTTTAGAGGATGAGAAGGGGAATTTAGTTATGGGATATGATGAAATGGCCGAGGCATTAAACAGATATTTTGTACCGGTCTTCACAGTGGAGGACACTAATAACATGCCAGTAATTGACAAAGAGACGAAGGTAGGTGAAGACCTGGAAACAATCATTATTACGGAAGAGGTAGTGTTGGGCAAGCTAATGGAGCTAAGGATTGATAAGTCTCCTGGCCCTGATGGAATGCATCCCAGGGTACTGAAAGAGATGGCGGGAGAAATAGCAGGTACACTGGCGGTAATTTTCCAAAATTCGCTGGACTCTGGGGCAGTCCCAGCAGATTGGAAAACAGCAAATGTGATGTCACTGTTTATGAAAGGAAGTAGACAAAAGATGGGGAATTATAGACTGGTTAGCTTAACCTCTGTAGTGGGGAAGATGCTTGAGTCTATTATCAAGGAAGAAATAGCAAGGCACCTCAATAGAAATTGTCCTGTTGGGCAGACGCAGCATGGGTTCATGAAGGGCAGGTCATGCTTGACAAAACTTTTGGAATTCTATGAAGACATTACGAGCAAGGTGGACAATGGGGACCCAGTGGATGTGGTGTACCTGGATTTCCAAAAGGCCTTCAACAAGGTGCCGCACAAGAGGCTGCTGCATAAGATAAGGATGCATGGCGTTAGGGGTAAAGTATTAGCATGGATAGAGGATTGGTTGACTAACAGGAAGCAAAAAGTGGGGATAAATGAGTGCTATTCTGGCTGGCAATCAGTGACTAGTGGCGTGCCTCAGGGATCAGTGTTGGGACCGCAATTATTTACAATTTATATTGATGATTTGGAGTTGGGGACCACGTGTAGGGTGTCAAAGTTTGCAGATGACACTAAGATGAGTGGCAGAGCAAAGTGTGCAGAGGACTGTGAAACTTTGCAGAGGAACATAGATACATTGAGTGAGTGGGCAAAGGTCTGGCAGATGGAATACAATGTAAATAAATATGAAGTCATAAATTTTGGTAGGAGTAATAGTAAAAAGGATTATTACTTGAATGGTAAAAAGTTGCAGCATGCTGCTATGCAGAGGGACCTGGGTGTCCTTGTGCATGAATCACAGAAGGTTGGTCTGCAGGTACAGGAAGTAATTAGGAAGGCAAATGGAATTTTGTCCTTCATTGCTAAAGGGATTGAGTTTAAAAGCAGAGAGGTTATGTTGCAGCTGTACAAGGTGCTGGTGAGGCCACACCTGGAGTACTGTGTGCAGTTTTGGTCTCCTTACTTGAAAAAGGATGTACTGGCACTGGAGGGGGTGCAGAGGAGGTTCACTAGGTTGATTCTGGAGTTGAGGGGGTTGGCTTATAAGGAGAGACTGAGTAGATTGGGATTATATTCATTGGAATTCAGAAGATTGAGGAGGGATCTTATAGAAACATGTAAAATTATGAAGGGAATAGATAAGATAGAAGTAGAGAGGATGTTTCCGCTGACAGGTGAAGATAGGTCAAGAGGGCATAGCCTCAAGATTAGAGGGAGCAGATTTAGGACTGAATTGAGAAGGAACTTCTTCGCCCAGAGGGTTGTTAATCTATGGAATTCCTTGCCCAGTGAAGTAGTTGACGCTACTTCAGTAAACATTTTTAAAGCTAAGGTAGATTTTTTTTGAACAATAAAGGAATTAAGGGATACGGTGAGAGCGTGGGTAAGTGGCTCTGAGTCCACAAGAAGATCAGCCATGATCTTATTGAATGGCGAAGCAGGCTCGAAGGGCCGGACGGCCTACTCCTGCTCCTAGTTCTTATGTTGTCTGCTTTGGGAGATTTTAGCTATGAAGAAAGGCTGGGTAGGATGGGTTTGTTTTCACTGGGAGGCAGGAGGTTGAAGAGCAACCTGATAGAAGTTTTTAAGGTTGTGAACGGCATTGATAGTGTGGAAAGTATGAGGCTTTTTCCTAGGGTGGAGGGGTCAATTACTAGTGGACACAGGTTCAAAGTACAAGGGGGGATTTTAAAAGAGATGTGCAAGGCAAGTTTTTCACACAAAAGATGGTGAGTGCCTGGAATGCACTGCCAGAGGGGGTGGTGGAAGCAGACACGATGGCAGCATTCAAGAAGCACTTGGATGCATACATGAATAGGAAGAGAATAAAGGGAAAAAATGGATCATGTAAGTGAAGGCAGTTTTAGTATGGAAGGGCAAAATGTGTTGGCAGAGGCTTGGAGGGCTGAAGGGCCCGTTCCTGTGCTGTACCATTCTTTGTTCTTTGTTTAAGGATAGGAAGTGTGTAGTATAGCCCTCAAACTGCCAAAGACCATGTGTACTCAAGCAGCTGAGTTGGCATCATTGGCATATATAGTGAGCCACCCAGATAAACTCCCCCCAGGATCTACTATCTCTTCAGATAGTATATATCTCTGTAACAGTCTGATAGACTATCTACCCTTGTAGGAGGCTAGAGGCTTTATTTCAGCAGATGGGAAAGTCTTACTGTCTGCCCCTTTTGCTGAGGTACTTCTTTGAAAAGCCGAAAAGGTAAGAATACGGAGTGATGGAAGTAAAAGCTCATTCAAGTTATCACCAAAGGTAAATAGAAAGGCAGGTGAATTAGCCAGAAAAGGGGCAACAGCCAAAGAAGAATGATAGCCGCAGATCGAGGAAATAGGAGCGCGGAAAGAGAAAGAAGCGGCCCCAATTGCTTTAAAGAATTCTCAAACAGAATTGGAAGGGAAGGAGTCAGAGGAATATAAGGAACAAAAGGCATACACGTAAAAGAGGGTGTGGCGCTGTGGGAAGGGAAATATGTAATACCAGGGAGAGAAAGGAATTTATTCATACCATAATACATATGGACACCAAGGGTTGGAAAACACTTTGGAGATGTCAAAGGTGGTATGTTGGTGGCCATGAATGAAAGGGGATGTGGAACAATATGTAAAAAATTGTCTGATATGCGTCCAAAATAACTCTGACAAAAATATGAAGAAGGAAACACTTAGACATACAAGGCCAGTAGAGGGTTCCTGGACAAATTTACAAATTGACTTTGTGGGTCCCCTACCCCCAACTACAGAAGGATATAAGTGTATCCTGGTGATATTTTAATATCTTCACCAAAAAGGTTAGAGGCGTTTCCTACTTGAACCGATACGGCTAAAATCACTTCGAAGGTACTGTTAGAAAAGGTTTTTACTCATTGGGGTTTACCAAGGCGTATTAAATCAGATCAAGGGATGCATTTTACGGCCCAGGTGATGCAGAGTGTCATGACACTGCTAGAGATAAAACAAAGGTTCCACATATCATATAGATCCCAATCCAGTGCAATAGTGAAAGGATGAATCGAACTTTGAAGAGTACATTGGCCAAAATTATGCAGCAGCACCAGACCACTTGGCAAACTGTGCTTCCTTATGCCCTGATGATAATAAGGAGCACTGTAGCTTCCTCTACAGGATTTACCCCTTTTAGGTTGATGACGGGTTGAGTGATCTGTACTGCTAGGATTAGATCTATCCGAGGCAGAAGTAGATGAAATAATGAAAGATAAGTGGGCACAACAGCTGGTTTAGTGTGTAAAAGAGGCAAATTATGTTGCCCCAAATAATATGGGAAAGAAGAAGCAACAAAATAAGATGCACTCTGACTCCAATACAAAGCCAAAGGATCTACAAGTGGGGCAACAGGTAATGAAACCTGGATATCAAAAACATCCTTCCTGGCTCCTAGATTTTCAGGGCAATATGAGGTGATAGACAAAACAAGTCTATCGGTATACAACATGCTAACAGCCCCTAAGAACCAGTTAAAATTATTTGGAGGGGGCGGAATAATTATCATCATTTAGACATAATGTTGGAAGAATGTGATGCTCCAGAGTTAGGAAACTTAGAATGGGCCTGATTTTGGAACCCAGACCAGGGGATTGCAGGACAGAGCAACCAGAGCAAAATGTAGATCCGCAGGTGTACCATTAGCCCCCAACCCCTTAAGAGTCAGATAGATTCTTCAGGCTCACCAATGGAAATGAAAATGATGGAGAAAGAAAAGGGAGAGCACAATGGATGAAATATCCACCCGCCAACCGAAATGGATGAGGGGAAGGAATGGAAGGCTGAAACCAACCTTTGACCTACATGACTTAGCTGAACGGGTGAGGAGATTAGCACTGTAAATACAATGAAAGATTTGGAATCAATTGTAAATAACAGCAGAAACTATGCTTGTTTCCCAAGAAGTGAAGGTAATGTGATAAAATAGAGGAAGTGACAAACAGGGGAGAATCAATGGTCATCATCATCTTCCTTGAAATTACGATTTGTGTAACTATGGGATTTTGGGACAAGCAGTTTATGGACTTCTATTATGAAGGGAAGGGAATGGCGACAATCGAGTGCAAGCGTAAAACCGAAAGCGTACCCCGAGTCAGAGTGAGGACATTTAGCATGCCCTGGGTAGAGCGGGGTTGGCCAGCAGGTTGGAGACCTGGAGTGAGGACGTTGTTGGACTGGGGACCAGTGCAGGTGGTCAGCAGGTTGTGAGTCTGGTCAGACCACATGCGGAAGCCCGCTGTATTGAACACGTTCTGAGGAAGGGTCACTGGATCAGAAACATTAACTCTGTTTTCTCGTTCACAGATGCTGCCAGACATGCTGAGCTTCTCCAGCAACTTTGTTTTTGTTCCTGTACTTCTGTACTTGAGTGCACATGACAATAAACCTAATTCTATTTGAACAAATGTCATGGTAACATGTTGGGAGGAGATGTGAATCTTTTTATTGAGCTTTGGGATCCACCCCTTCCTTCAGGCGACAGCTCTGCCAGGCAAAAAGATGGTGGTATTCTTTATGTGGTTTGAGACAAGTAAGCCTTGAGGATTAGGTCAGGAGACACATGGTATTTGACAGCACATTTGAGTGGATTAGAGTAGAGTCTAAGTCCACACACAGCAAAAAGCCAAATGCACTCAGGGAGGATGGGAACAATGTGGCTAGGTGCCATTGTACACCAAGTACCAACATCATGACATCCAAAACCACCTCAGGGCCACAGTGTAGCAAACCTCAGTGAGATCCAGGGAGAGTATGGTTACTTTTAGAAGAAATGGAAGGGACAGTTACCCAAGTACCAGGATATAGATGCATACAGGTAGTGTTTAACCTGGCAGGCATACAGGTGCCATCCTGGTGAGATAGCACAACCTGCCAGCAATGTAATCATAGTGAATTTACATCAGAATGAGAAAGGAGGAAGTGGGAGTTGATAGAGTTAGTGGGAGCAGGCTATGCATCGGGGCGACAACTGTTAACACACTCGGCATAGCAGAATTGGAGACTCAGTTATGTTCTCTCCAGGAAAAGCTGAGGATAATAGTAGGCTAGGAATACCAGGATCAAGAAAAATGGGTAGGCTGGGACAGAAAGTGGCACAGATAACCCTAAGCACCATCAAAAATTTGAGAGCCCTTTAGAATATTACCAATGAGGTTATAGAATAGATGAGGCAACCCACAGTAATAAAGAGACATTTTGTTCAACATATACTAGCTGGCTTCTGTCTAGGGTTAGCAAAAATGTGTTGCAATTAGATGTTCATAGAATGCCAGACTGGGTGTCAGATAAGCAACTGAGTACATGGGTAGGGGAGAAGATGCCCCTATGTCACCTCAGAAGCCTCACTCTCACCAACTTGAGCACCTGTGATGATAATTAAGGTCAGCTTTACATTGGTGCAGTGCTTCATAACCCCAAACATTGGGACAATATGACACATCCCTGAATGCAAGTTCATAATTTGGGTGTGCTTATTGTTGTACTGGTCCTGTTTTGTTTGCTAAAATGGAAACTTAGGAAAAAGAAGGGACTGACAACTGGGATTGATCTCAGATAGCAAAAGATAGCTCATTATGGAAGAGGGTTTGTAACGGTTGCCTACTATAGGGTAGAAATAATCTAGACATAGCTAATATTCATAATGTTTCCTACTCTTTGTTCATTGTCATTTGATATTATGCATATCTTCCAAGATGTGGAAAGTGTGTAAAAATATATTTGCCATGGAACAAAAAGAAACTGAGTAAGATTGGAAACTGACTTGTAACTTTGGTTACATTTATGACCATGTTTTTGATTAGTACAGTGATCCAAACAGCATTTCAAGCAACACAAATGAAGTAATGCTTTGCTCAGAATACATTGCTGTAAGGAGGTAACACTCACCATTGTTTGGCGGCACCCTGGACGATGTAGCAAACCCAGTATGGATGATCCTCAGATAAATCTTTGTATCAAAGTGGGGGAGGTGTTGGATAAGGCTGCAGATAACAGGAACTGCTAAGAGGCTTTACAATGGGCTGTTTTGTGAATGGAATTATGCTAAGAACTAAGTTTGCTGGAAATCAGTAACTACTGTCTCTAGTAAATAAGGACAAAACTTCTGGGATTGGTCATGTGGATGGTTAATTGCAAACAAGGTGCACACTTGGCACAGAGACCTGTGTATAAAGCAGTCCAAGAGACTCTTGATTTTTCAGCAGGACTTTGAAGAATAACACTGCAGGAGATACCCCATGTCAGGAGGCATGGTGAAGATGTTGAGAAGAGTTCCAGTTTGGCCAACTTCCAGCTCTTCCAAGTAATAACATCTGGGGTTAGATACAGAATCCAAGGTAGTGAAAGACAATGATTGAGATGTCTCTACTGGTTAAAAGCATGTGTCATTTGTTTAAGTACTTAATGAATTGAGTTTTATTGATCTTTAAGTGTCTCTGCTGTATCTTCATCAATGTATATACTGTTGTCTCACAGAGACAGGCAACACAGTCAACTGCTGCCTCAATGGCATGGGCAACCTCTCTCACATTATCTCTCGTGTTCAGCTTTTTTGCCATATTTGCCCAAAGGCTGTAATGAGGTCTGAAGCTGAGTGACCCAAGTGGAACCCAAGGTGAGCATCAGTGAGCAGATTCTTGATGTGTTCTATCACACTGACAATAGTACCTTCTTTTACATCGTGGATGACTGCGAGTAGACTGATGGGATGCTAATCGGTCAGATTAGATCTACCCTGCTTTTTGTGCACAGGATATTCTTGGGCAATTTTCCACATAACCGAGTGGATGCCAAGGTTGTAGCTGCTCTGGAACAGCTTAGATGAGACACATCTAATTCTGGAGCACAAGACTTTGGTACTACTTCCAGATATTGTGTGGAGTGAATCAAATTTGTTGAAACCTGGCATCACCTAGCTGAAGACAGTTGCAAAAGCTTCAGCCTCGTCTTTTACATTGAAGCACCAGGCATTGCCTTCAGTGAGGTTAGTAGTTTAATTGAGCAAGATGTGTCAGACTTGGAGAGCTTTGAACTGAACAAGTTGTGGTTGGTGGTTTGTGGTTAGACTTCCTCACAGTGTTGCTCAAGGGGCTGTAGTGTGGTTGATGGAAGGTTGATTACCTTCAGTGGACAAGGCTACAGGTGGCCTTAGAGAACGACCTCAAACAGCCTTGGCCTACATGTTGCATCACAAGCTTGTGGTCAGAATATAGTATTGCCACCAATTTTCCTTTCTACTCATTTAAAACTTAAACAAGTTGAACAGCTCCTGGTGAGACACTATTACTGAAGCTTACAAAACTTCAATGAAAGCTTACCAAAACTAAATCCAGACATTCTTGTCAGATGGAGCCCAGCCCCTGCCATGCCCTCCAGCCCCTGAAATGGGCCTTTCCATTGTGCTAGTGGATAGCAAATGCTTCCACTTAATAGACATGTGGACATGGATAGAACTCCAGAACAAGGGGCAGACAATTGGGTAATACAATCCCTTCCATAATCAGAGATAAAAGGTACTGCAGATGCTGGAGAATCCGAGATAACAAGCATGGGGCTGGATGAACACAGCAGGTCAAGTAGCATCATAGGAGCAGGAAAACTTGACGTTTCGGGCCTAAACCCTTCATCAGATGCTGCTTGACCTGCTGTGTTCATCCAGCCCCATGCTTGTTACCCCCTTCCATAATCCACTGCTTGGACCTATTTTGCCAAGACCATCAGCAGGCCCACAATGAGAGCCTCCGTCCTGTCTGCCTCCTCCACACAAGGTGCCCTGGAAGCAAGTGATATTCATTTCTGTGTTTACTCTGTGTTCAGACTTAATTATTTGTGGCAGACAATAGACCACCAGTCAGTCTAGTTAAGAGGACACTCACGTCTCTCAAACAGGAGATAGTTTATTGCATGATAGCAAAAGCTACAATTACTCATGACAATCAAACTCAAAGATCATCTGGACCTCATGCTAGACTCCTTCTTCACTGTTCAAAAGACTGTGTGACATCATGAGATTGCATGGACTCTGATCCGAACTTCAACATTAGCCCTTTCAGAACCATCACCAGGACTTTGCTTGAGAACTGTTGAACTTGTGTGATCAGTCAACTATCAATGTCATTACATTCCTGATTGGATTTATCTCAATCAAACATTCATAGATGATTTTCCAGCAATTTCTGTTTTTATTATTAGTGGATGATTGTTCTACAATGAGGAAAGATTCCTGTGTTCTCTTGTACAGCTCTCTCAGATAAATAAAGAAAAAAAATCTAGTTCACTAAATGTCATTTAGGGAAGGAAATCTGCCATTCTTTCTTGGTCAGACCTACATTGGACTTCAGACCCACAGCAATGTGGTTGACTCTTAACTGCCCTCTGGACAATTAGGGATTGGAAAATATGTTTGCTTAGCCAGAGATGTCCATACCCCATGAACAAACAAAATAGTATATATGTAATCACTACACGTCCACTAAGTCTTGAACAACTTCCCTTATCTAGACTCATTGCCCTTGGCTCAATTGTGACAACATTATATGCATAATGACATCTATTATTACTATTGCCAATAAGATTGATCCATTTTACAAATCTTTCATTAGTCATATGGACATAAACATGAAATCAACTTCCTCAGTAAGACAGCAAATTGAGTCCTCAGTTGTTTCCCCATCAGCAGTCCTGAGAGTGATAAGCAATGCTGGAGCAGGATGAAGTGGTAATTTAACAAGTCCATCTAAAAGTTAGTATTTTTCTTCAAGATAAATTTAGCCATCTGGACTTTACACTCAGTCCTACCAATCAATGTAGGTATCTTGGCAAATTTTATGTTCAAATCCAGAACTCGACAAAAGACATGTTAGCAAACTATTATCCATTGTGGAACACAACCATATCAGGGATTCCATTTGTAATGAAAATTGCATGCAAGGCCTGACAAATGCATCATTGGCAGTGGTACAACTTCTTTTATCACAATGCAAATAGAGGTATACAGTCAACATTGATTTATGAAAGGGAAATCATGCATGACAAATCTACTGGAATCTTTCAAAGACATAACTAATAAAGTTGATAAGGAGGAACCAGTGGATTGACTCACTTAGACTTTCAGAAGGCTTTCAATAAGATCCCACGTAAAAGATTAACATGTGAAGTGAAAGCACAGAGTATGGTGATTCTGTACTGACATGGATAGAGAACTGGTTGGCAGGAAGAGTACAAACAGTAGAACTAGACAGGTCATTTTCCAAGTAACAGGCTGTGACTAGTAGGGTACCGCAGGAATCAGTGCTTGGACCCCAGCTATTTACTATATATGTTAATGATGTAGATGAGGGGACTAAATGCAAATGACAAAAGCTGGATGGAAGGGGTAAACTGTGAGGAGGATGTAGAGATGCTTCAGTGTGATTTGGATAAGCTGAGTGAGTGGATAAGTGCACAGCAGATGCAGTATAATGTGGATAAATGTGAGATTATCCACTGTGGTAGCAAAAGGCAGATTATATATGAACAGTGATAGATCGGGAAAGGGAGAGGAGTAATGAGAACCTGGGTGTCCTTGTATTCTAGTTGCTTAAAATAAGCTGGTAGGTAAAGCTGACGGTAAAGAGGACAAATGGTACGTTGGCTTTCAAAGCGAGATGATTTTAGTACAGCAGCAAGGACCTCTCACTGGAATTGTATGGGGTCTTGCTGAGACCACACCTGGAGTATTGTGTGCAATTTTGGTCTTTTTATCTGAGAAAGGATGTTCTCACTATGAAGGGAGAACAACAAAGGATTACCAGATTGATTCCCAGCATGACTGGATTGATGTATGAAGAGAGACTGTAGATCAGTTAGAACTATATTCACTGGAGTTCACAAGAGTGATGGTGGAGTGGTGGGGGGGTGGGGTTGGAATCTCTTAGAAAACTATAAAATTCTAATTGGACTCAACAGGGTAAATGCAGGCAACAAGTTCCTATGACTGTGGAGTCCAATACCAGGGTTACAGTCTAAGGATATGAGGTAGACCATTTCAGACTGAGATGAAGGGAAATTTCTTCAGCCAGAGAGTGGTGAGCCTGTGGAATTTTCTGCTTCAGAAAGCCATTGAGGTTTCATCCTGGTGTTTAGCTTATTTGCATATCCAGCACTTATAGCAACATAGCTCTTACAGCAATAAAGCAACAAACACAAACACAGCAAAAACAACACAGGATACAATCAAAGGTTGGGAGTATTAATGTAATTACTTGAAGTAAAATATTGTCACAATTGTGCCATATATCAATTTCACATTATCCCTATTGACCTTTTGCAAACAATATAGTCATATGAATGGAAGCCAAATTACTTGTTCCTAGTTTTGATATTCAGCTGCTCATCCAGGTCACTCTGTTTCTTAGAATCATTAACTCAATAGCAGTTAGGCAGAACAGAACTCTCCTTGGAGACAATAGCAGCGCCTGAAAATGGGTTTATTTATTCCTCAATGAGGCTGCCAGCAATTCTAATAATATGCTGATCAAACTGACAGGAATCAGTGAAGCCTGATCACAGAATCACTAATTTTCTGTTAAATTTCTGGATTTGTGTCGGAAAATAATGAGTGGTAAATTCTCTTCTGGGAATGGCCTAAGTATATCTTACTTGTGGTGTGATCTGGGAATAATTGAAACAAGGGACAACGACAATTGTTGTTAAAGAAATATCTATGTGCAGTAAGAACCCATTGGCATCTGCCTTCACTGTTCCTGAATATTCAACAAATACTGTGCCTTCATGCTTTGTAACTCAACAGAAATAGCAAAGCAAACCAGAGATAATGTGCAACTTAGCTCACCCTCCCCTCACATTGTCACACCAATAAATCACGCTGTCAGAATCTTGATGAAACCCACTTCACCTCATCAAATGGCTGTTGTGCCAGTCAGGGTCCTGTGCTGAATCTATTGCAAATTAAGCAATGGCAGGGCTCCTGATGGGCCTTTGCATGGAACTGAGGTCCCGGAGATGGAAGACCCCACTAGCAAGATCTGTCAACTACCTCAAAAGCCAGCAGCTTTCACTCTTAGCAGCACTGCAGAGGAGGCAGTCTACTGCCAGATGGACACCCAGATTTGTAGCAAACTAAGGTGCAAGATAAGGCATTTGTCTGGGGAGCATTGTAATTGTCGGTCATGGGCAAAGGAGGACAGGAGGATTGCTATCTCAAACAGCTCCTGCGTTGTATCAAGCACCTCAAACAGGTATAGATTGTCTTTAATAGAGATACTCCTCTCCAAAACTCCAGCTGACAAGTTACCTGCACCACTTGACCATGCGTTAATCCCAGTGACAGAGGGCGAAGGCAAGTAAGTGGTCCTTAATTGGCCACTTAAGGATCTCATTAGTCAGTAGTACAGGTAGATTGATCTTGAACATTTCCACCCAAACTTTATCCTAATTGAGGCCAATTTGCTGGTGTTTAGGTACATCATCATCCTACTTAATTAAGTGGCCTTCCCACAGTCAAACTCAGCAGTTCTGAAAGCACAAGGTTCTGGACCCTAAACCAATATCAGGCAAAGTCAGTTCAGCTGCCTGTTATACATCAGTTGAAATCAAACTTGTGGGAGATAAGTCCATATTGCTCAATTGTTCAATGTCAAAAATGATGTCCCCTGGTTGTTTTATTCTTGCAACTGCAGTGTAAAACAAATTAAAATGAGTGTAACATTCTGGAAAGATATCTTAAAATTATGTCAAAATACTGCCCATGAGTTAATAGAAAATTATGTCTCACTGATTTTCTACAATAGCTTAATGTGAACTATGTGAAAAATTGTTAGCAATGTTAGTCTTGTTCAATTGAAAAATAACTAAATGACAATTTAAAATGCCAATTAAAAATTGCTAAGATCTGAAGCACGAATGGTGCTTTAGAAAATCAACTGATTTAATTGAGTTGTTTGTAGCAGAAATATAAAATTTACTATCACTGAATGGTTTCAGCAATGAAGAAGTATATTTGCTTACATTCTGTATCAGCTCTCTACAAAAACAACTGTGCAAGACCCAATTCTCCTCCCTTACCCTATCTCCCACAAATATTTTTTCTTTAGGTTCCCTGTTAAAATCTTTGGTTCCATCCCAATCTTAGGCAGTTATATTTCAGATCCTAATGTGAATGCAGAAAAAGACTTTCCCTTATGGTTTCATTGTTTCTTTTGTCAATCTCCTTAAATCAGTTTATTCTGGTTCCCAATCCTTCCACCTTTAACAGGAATGTTTTTTTCTCTGCCTATTTTGCCAAGTACCCTCATAATTTGGAACACTTTTATAATAACACCTTTCAAGCTTCTTTTCTCCAATTTATCAATTTCATTAAAGTCTTGCATTCCAGGAAATATTCTCGATATTAGTTTATGTACCCCTTCTAAAGTCTGCAAATCCTTTCTATAGTTGTGGTGCCCAGAAGTGGATGCAGTCCTTCAACTGAGGTTGAACCAAAGCTTCATAAATGTTCATCATAATTTCTTTGTTCTCATATTCTATCCTTAATTTATAAAGCCCAGGATCCTACATGTATTGTTAATAGCAATCTCAAGTTACCTTATCATTTGCACATTAACCCTCAGGACTTTCTGTTCTAGCACCTACTTTGGAATTGCATCTTTTATTTTGTATTGACTCTTCTTATCCTTCAGACCAAAAATATAGCATTCATGCTTCCCTGAATTGAATGGCATCTGCCACACGTCCGTCACTTTCAGCATCCTGTCCTTTTGAAGTTTCATTTGATATCTCAGCCATATCCTTCACCTCCTTTTTAATCTCTAATTGTCTCCCCCGCCCGCCATAATAGCATATACGTACAGAAGATTTTTAGAATCTCTTTTGTTTTTTTTATCCAGTCTCTCCTCATTCTCTCTCTTTGTCTTTCTCGTTTCCTATTTCACTTCCCCTCTGAACTATTTAATTCAGCCTGGTTCTCAGTTCTATTATCAACCAGACATCTGTCATACACACCCTTGCATTTTGTAAATATATTTCAGTTTGTTTGCCGATGTTAATACTTGCAACATTTTTGGGCATATACGTAACCATGTCAATCTGCGCTATTGTTTGCAATTAGTTAGCTAAAATCTGTTGTAGAGCTGATGCTTAACCTGCTCTATGTATTCCCTTATTTACCTCATCAACCTCATCCAGCTGAGACAATGTGGTGGGTGTAAAAGTGTTTTATGTGGGCAGTGCAGATGCTGCTTAGACTGGCTATATATCCTGCAGGAACACAGCTAACCATTGCCATGTCTTGCAAATCTTTAAAAATATATTACCCGCTAATCCTTCTCCCTGGATCCCCCTAATTATCTTCAGTTCACAGAATTTCTCCTTCCTCTCAGTGAATGTTCAGCTGATTGGAGCAATTTTTGTGTGGTCTGGTTCGTAGGATATTTATGTCTCAGTTACAAGATTGTAGGTTCAAATCTCACTGCAGAGGATGGAGCTCAATAATGGAGGCTGACAGACCAGTGCAATAAATGAGTGTTGCGTTATTGGAATTCTGTATTTCTAATGATAGATAAATTGTGATGTGTGTTTTGCCTCCAGCATGGTGTCTTTACCTGATGCAATAATGCCTATGTTATCCCTCATAACAAGGTATTGAAGAATCCAACAGAGCATTTATTGCAGCTCACTGTTATATAGAAATATTAGATACATAGCCATAAACCATCTTGACTCCAATACTCTGTTAGACCCTCAGGTCACATCGATGATAAGGTGATGATATTATGGCTATGTGTTTTAAAATTATAATAACATATTAACTGTGAGACATAACACAATATTCTAGTTCCTAGTGTAATATGGACATGATATCCTGGTGTAATGCTTTCAGCATTAGGACTTGTTTGCCCTTAAAAATAATTTGCCAGGGTCTTTGTATGGACAAAATGAATGATTTCCTTAATATTGTCAGGCCATCCTTGGATAACGATTTTTTGCAACTCTCATGGTTGCATATTTTCAGCAGTTGGCAATTGCTACACACTAGCTCTGTCCAAAGATCAATCTCGACAAAATCTTCAAATTCAGCTGATACAAATGTGGTCTTCTCCACAGCAGTGGTTTCGATCTCTTGAATTGCATTTGAGCACAATTTGTGCAATCTGGTAGCTCTGCCCCTGCTATACTGCTATTCTATCACGTAGAAGATTTCAGGAAGGAATGATGAGCTTGTGTTTTGGCACTACAGTGTAGTTCTGCCAAAGCATGGAATTAGTGATCGGTTATGTTTTGCGAGGTGGTCTTTTGCACAATATACTATGCAGCACTTTGTTCTAAGGTACATGTCTTTCAAGACACCTAGTAATAAAAGTTGTTTTTCAGTGGCAGCAGCGCGAGCCAGAGTGCCAATGGGAAGGTAAGGTTATTCTTTTTTCCCTGTATAAAAACTTACCTCGTGCAGCAGGCCTTCTTGTTTTTCAGTGGCGGGTGTGTGGAGAGAACACAAGCCAGGAAGGAACTGATATATTCAGGCATTGGCTAAACCCGAAACACTACACGTGTAGTGTCTCCCACCCATCCTCCTCCTCTAACCAAAAAAAAGACTGTGTGGAGAGTTGGTAAGGTAAGGATTTCTTTTATTCTTCTGGAAATCTAGAGTAGAGGGAATGGAAGCTAGGGCAGTTGCATGCTCCTTTTGCAGGATGTGGGAGGTAAGGGTCACTGCTGGTGTCCCTTCTGACTTCACCTGCGAGAAGTGCACCCAACTCCAGCTCCTCAAAAACCGTGTTAGGGAACTGAAGCTGGAGCTGGATGAACTCCGGATCATTCAGGAGGCTGAGGGGGGTGATAGAGATGAGTTGTCAGGAGATGGTCACACCCAAGGTACAGGAAAAAGGTAGCTGGGTGACTGTCAGGAAGGGGAAAGGGAATAGGAATAGGCAGACAGTGGAGGGATCCCCTGTGGCCGTTCCCCTCAATAATAAGTATACCGCTTTGGATACTGTTGGGGGAGAGCGACCTACCAGGAGAAGACCATAGCAGACAGGTCTCTGGCACTGAGCCTGGCCCTGTGGCATAGAAGGGAAAGGGGGAGAATAGGAGAGCAATTGTAGTGGGGGATTCAATAGTAAGAAGCACGGACAGGCAATTCTGTGGATATAAACGAGATGAACGGATGGTATGTTGCCTCCCAGGTGCCAGGGTCCGTGATGTCTCAGATCGTGTCTTCAAGATCCTTAAGGGGGAGGGTGAGCAACCAGCAGTCATGGTACACATCGGTACCAATGATATAGGTAGAAATAGGACTGAGAATGTGAAAATCGAGTACAGGGAGTTAGGTTGGAAGCTGAAGTCCAGGACAAACAGGGCAGTTATCTATGGATTACTACCAGTGCCACGTGATAACGAGATAAGAAATAGGGAGAGAGTGCAGCTAAACATATGGCTACAGGGCTGGTGTAAGAGGGAGGGCTTCCATTATGTGGATAATTGGAGCACATTCTGGGGAAGGTGGGACCTGTACAGTAAGGATGGGTTGCAGCTGAACTGGAAGGGCACAAATATCCAGAGAGGGAGGTTTGCTCGAGCTATACGGCTTGGTTTAAACTAGATTGGCAGGGGGTGGGGAACTGGATTTGTAATTCAGAAGATGAGGTATTAAGCCTTCCAACAGACACAACAGGGAAGGAGGTTGTTTATAAAGGAATGCAGTTGATGGAGTGTAATTGTGGACACAGAGGTGGTTTGAGGTGTGTATACTTCAATGCTAGAAGTATCGGAAATAAGGCGGATGAACTTAGAGCATGGGTCAGTACTTGGAACTACGCTGTTGTGGCCATTACAGAAAATTGGGTAACTCAGGGACAGGAATGGTTGTTGGAAGTTCTGGGATTTAGATGCTTTAAAAGAAATAGGGAGGGTGGTAAAAGAGGCAGGGGAATGGCATTGCTAGTCAGGGCTAGTATAGCAGCTACTGAAAGGCAGTTCGAGAATGATATGTCTATGGAGTCAGTTTGGGTTGAGGTCAGGAACAAGAAAGGAGCAGTCACTTTGTTGGGAGTTTTTTACAGACCCCCTAATAGTTGCAGAGAAGTGGAGGAGTGGATTGGGAGGCAGATACTGGAAAGGTGCAGAAGTCACAGGGTTGTAGTCATGGGTGACTTCAACTTTCCAAATATTGATTGGAAACATTTTACTTGTAATAGTTTAGATGCAGCAGATTTTGTTCAGTGTGTTCAGGAAGGATTCCTGACACAGTGTGTAAATAGACCAACACGAGGAGAGGCCACTTTGGATTTGGTGCTTGGCAGTGAACCGGACCAAGTGTTAGGCCTGTTGGTAGGAAAGCATTTTGGCAGTAGCGATCATAACTCTTACTTTTACAATCATTATGGAAAAGGATAGGTACATACAGCAGGGGGAAGGGTAATTACAATTCTGTTAGGGCAAGAACTGGGTAACATAAAATGGGAACAGATGTTGTGAGGGAAGAGCGCTATTGAAATGTGAAGATTGTTGAAGGAATGCATACTGCGTGTGCTCGATATGTTTGTGCCTAGCAGGCAGGGAAGATGCAGTCGAGTGAGGGAGCCTTGGTTCTCAAGAGAGGTTGAACGACTGGTTAAGAGGAAGAAGGAGGCTTATGTAAGGTTCAGGAAACAAGGAACAGAAAAGGCTCAAGAGGGATACAAGTTATCCAGGAAGGAGTTGAAGAAAGGGCTTAGGAGAGCTATAACGGGGCTTGAGAAAACCTTGGCAGACAGGATCAAGGAAAACTGCAAGGCTTTTTACACGTATGTGAGGAATAAGAGAACGACCAGAGAAGGGGTAGGGCTGATCAAGGATTGCAAAGGGAATTTGTGCATGGAGTCTAAAGAGATAGGAGAAGTCCTTAATGAATACTTTTCTTCAGTATTCACAACTGAGAGGGACCTAGTTATAGAGGAGGACAGTGTTAAACAGGCTGGTAGGCTCGAGGAGGTTTCTGTTAGTAAGGAAGATCTGTTAGGAATTTTGACGAAGTTGAAGATAGATAAGTCCGCCAGGCCTGGTGGGATTTATCCAAGGATTCTATGGGAAGCGAGGGAAGAGATCGCACGGCCTTTGGCAATGATCTTTTCATCCTCACTGTCCATGGGTGTCATGCCGAAAGATTGGAGAGATGCAAACGTCATTCCCTTGTTCCAATAAGGGAATAAGGATAACCCCGGAAACTACAGGCCAGTCAGCCTTACGTCAGTGGTGGGCAAATTATTGGAAAGGGCTCTGAGAGATAAGATAAAAGCACAGTTTGATTTGTGATAGTCAGCATGGATTTGTGAGGGGTAAAACATGCCTCACAAACCTTACTGAATTCTTTGAAGAGGTGAACAAACAGATGGATGAAGGTAGAACAGTGGATGTGGTATACATGGATTTAAGTAAGGTGTTTGATAAGGTTCCCCATGGTAGGCTCATGCAGAAGGTAAGAAGGCATGGGATAGGGGAAAATGTGGCAGGTTGGATTCGGAATTGGCTGACACTTAGAAGACAAAGGGTGGTATTGGACGGCAAATATTCAACATGGTGCTCAGTTACGGGTGGTGTACCACAAGGATCTGTTCTGGGTCCTCTTCTATTTGTAATTTTTGTAAATGATTTGGATGAAGGAGCGGAAGGGTGCGTTAGTAAGTTTGCAGACGATACGAAGGTGGGTTGCGTTGTGGACACTGCGGCGGGCTGTTCTAGGTTAAAAAGGGACATTGATAGGATGCAGAGCAGGGCTGAGAAGTGGCAGATGGAGTTTAAACCTGAAAAGTGTGAGGGGATTCATTTTGAAAGGAAAAAGGAAAATACAGGGTTAACGGAAAGATTCTTGGCAGTGTGGAGGAGCAGAGAGATCTTGGGATTCATGTCCACAGTTCCCTGAAAGCTACCACCCAGGTGGATAGAGTTGTTAAGAAGGCGTATGGTGTGTTAGCTTTCATTAATAGAGGGATTGAGTTCAAGACCCGTGAAGTTATGCTCCAGCTACATAAAAGCCTGGTTAGGCCACGTCTGGAGTATTATGTCCAGTTCTGGTCACATCATTACAGGAAAGATGTGGAAGCTTTGGCAAAGGTGCAGAGGAGGTTTACCAGGATGATGCCTGGAATGGAGTGAAGGTCTTACGAGGAAAGGTTGAGAGAGCTAGGGCTTTTCTCTTCAGAACAACGAAGGACGAGAGGTGACTTGATAGAGGTGTACAAAATGATCAGAGGTATAGATAGACAGCCAAAGACTTTTTCCTAGGATGGAGGTAGTTATTACAAGGAGGCATAGTTTTAAAGTGAGTGGAGGTAGATATAGGGGAGACGTCAGAGGTGGGTTCTTTACTCAGAGAGTGGTAGGGGTGTGGAATGCATTGCCGGAGCAGGTAGTGGAGTCGGCCTCATTAGGGGCATTTAAGCGGCTATTATAGACATATGGACAATAGTATAAGGTAGGGGTGGAGGTTAGATAGACCTAAGGATTAGGGTAAAAGTTCGGCACAACATCGTAGGCCTAAGGGCCTGTACTGTGCTGTAATGTTCTATGTTCAATGTTCTAATATATTGACATTAGCTCCTGTGTCAATATGAGCTTCTGCTGTGTGTCATCCTGCATTTTCAGAAGATGTGATATGAATGCTTGCAAATGCTTCTGTTCTTCATGTAGCATTAGCATGATATGTGAAAGGTTAGTAAAATGGAAAACTTCGTCACCTTGTGAAGTTTGCCTTTCAATGGCTGACCCTGAACCTCACTGATGCATTTGGGTTTGTACAAGTTCTTAAAAATTTTCCTGCTGCCAGTGTTGTTGGTCACCTAAAGTTTAGTCTGGGGTCTGGTTTGGCCTTTGAATCCAGATTTCATTCATATGCATTCCCAGTGTCCCTTACAGCCACATCCTTTACAGATACCTTAAAAAGCTGGCTAGCTCTTAGGTATATGTGACAAGTGACATATTTTACAAGTCTTATTGGGTCAGCAGCTCTCGTGATCATGTAATAGTGTTGGCTACATCAAAGGCATGCTACCTGACCATTGATTTGTTACTATGACTTCATACTTATATCCACCCATCAGTAATTTATTGATGGAATAGCCCTTTCTCTTGCTTAGAAGATCCGTCTTAAAAACTTTAATTGGTGTAGAGGTGAGTACGAGCTTGATGAACCTATCTGAGAACTTTTTTCTTGGAAAAGCCACACTCATGACTTTTGCTGTGGCATCTTTGTATAAAAATCATTCATGAAATGTGGGTGCCACTGGTTTGGCCAGCATTTAGAATTAGAATTAGGTTTTATTGTCGTGTGTACTCAAGTACACAGTGAAAAGTATTCAAAGTCTCCATTCATTGCTGCCATCTTGGGTACAAAAACCCAAATTGAAAAGAAACAGAAATACAAAGAAAAACAGAGCCAAGATGAAAGGAGGAAACATCCAGATCTAAAAGTCTTATCTCCATGAGGTAGCTTTATCTCCATGAGGTAGCTTTATCTCCGTGAGGTAGCTTTATCTCCGTGAGGTAGCTTTATCTCCGTGAGGTAGCTTTATCTCCGTGAGGTAAGTGAGCCTGGTTCCCCAAAGCCTTGAGTCTCAGTGCTGCCCCAGGCCCTCAGAACTCACTCCTACTGATGCGACAGGCCCTGGGAACTTGAGTCCTTTCCTGCCGCTACCAAATCCTGGAATGTGCCACACCTGACTCATTACTGCTATTCTACTCTAGCTTTCGCTGATGCCCCTCCAAAAGCACCACAGAATGCAAAAAGAACAGAAAAAGAGCAAAAGTAAAAGACAAAGTGAAGAGAAGTAGATGGAAGCAGCCAAGCCCTGGGCTCAGTGCGCCGAGTGCTCTGCTGCTATTTTGCCACCATCTTGGAAATTAATTGTCCACTCTTATAGCCTTTGATGTGTCACTATGTGTCACTATGTGTCACTAAAGCCACTATTAAAGGCCATCTATGAATGAACCATATTGTCGTGGCTCTGGAATCACATGTAGGCCAGACCAGTTAAGGATGGCAGGTTTCCTTCCCAAAGGACATTACGGAATGAGATGAGTCTTGATAACAATTGTAAATGATTATGTGGTCACCATTACATTAGCTTTCTCTTCAATGTTGTTGGAGCTATACTTATTTAAACAAGTGGGGAGTTTTCCATCATGGTGCTAACTTTTGCCTTGTAGATGGTGGACAGGCTTGAAGGTGATTAGAGGTGAGTTACTCGCTGCAGGAATCCACAGCCTCCAACCTGCTCTTACAACCACCGTATTTAAATGGTTTGACCAGTACAGTTTTTGGCCAATGATTATCCTTTGGATATTGAGAGTGAGAGACTCAATGATGTGAATGCAATTGAATGTCAAGGGGCAGTTCTTGAACTCCTTCTTGCTGGAGATGATCATTGTCTGGCACTGGTGTATTTGCCAATTGTCAGTCTCAGCCTGGATGTCATCCATGCCTTACTGCGTTCGGTCATGGACTTCCTCAGTATGTCAGGAGTCAGGAGCAGTGCTAAACAATGTACAAAGATCAGTGAAGATCCCCACTTCTGATGTTATGATAGAGGGGAAGTCATTGATGAAGCAGCTGAGGAGATTAGAATAGGATTAGAATATGTATCAGAGATAAAAGGTACTGCAGATGCTGGAGAATCCGAGATAACAAGAATGGGGCTAGATGAACACAGCAGGTCAAGCAGCATCATAGGAGCAGGAAAACTTGACGTTTCGGGCCTAAACCCTTCATCAGAAATGGGGGAGGGGAAGAGGGTTCTGAAATAAATAGGGAGAGAGGGGGAGGCGGATAGAGGATGGATAGAGGAGAGGATAGGTGGAGAGGAGGCAGACAAGTCGAAGAGGCGGGGATGGAGCCAGGAAAGGTGAGTGTAGGTAGGGGGGTAGGGAGGAGATAGGTCAGTCCAGGGAGGATGGACAGGTCAAGGGGACGGGATGATGTTAGTAGATAGGAGATGGGGGTGTGGCTTGAGGTGAGAGGAAAAACAGGTTAGGGAGGTGGAGATGAGCTGGGCTGGTTTTGGGATGCGGTTGGGGGAGGGGAGATTTTGAAGCTTGTGAAATCCACATTGATGCCATTAGGCTGCAGGGTTCCCAGGCTGAATATGATTTGCTGTTCCTGCAGCCTTCGGGTGGCATCACTGTGGCATTGCAGGAGCCCCAGGATGGACATGTCATCTGAGGAATGGGAGGGGGAGTTGAAATGGTTCGTGACTGGGAGGTGCAGTTGTTTGTTGCGAACTGAGCGCAGGTGTTCTGCAAAGCGGTCCCCAAGCCTCCGCTTGGTTTCCCCGATGTAGAGGAAGCCACAACGGGTACAGCGGATGCAGTATACCACATTGGCAGATGTGCAGGTGAACATCTGCCTGATGTGGAAAGTCTTCTTGGGGCCTGGGATTGGGGTGAGGGAGGAGGTGTGGGGGCAGGTGTAGCACTTCCTGCAGTTACAGGGAAAAGTGCCAGGTGTGGTGGGGCTGGAGGGGAGTGTGGAGCGGACAAGGGAGTCGCGGAGGGAGTGGTCCCTCTGGAAGGCAGATAAGGGTGGGGAGGGAAAAATGTCTTTGGTGGTGGGGTCTGATTGCAGATGGCGGAAGTGTCGGAGGATGATGCGTTGGATCACACATTAGAATATGTGCTTGTGTTTGACCAGTTCATACTCAATGGGCCAAGGGGCCTTTTTCTGCACTGGAGACCTCTGTGACTGTGAAGGTGGTTGAGCCCTTCTGCAAAGGACATTAGTGAACCAGATAGGTTTCTATGTTTATCGTAACTGGTTACATGATTGCCATTAGACTAGTTCTTTAAAACAAAAATCCAGATTTTTAAATTGAATATTGGGATTTGAACACATAACTTGAGGTTAGGGGTTATTGGTCCTGTAACATTGCCACTGTGCCACTGCCTCCCTACATATCACCATACCTTCTTTGTCACTGGAACTCCCTTTCTGATAGCATTATGTCCCCACTCCCCAAATATTGCAGTAGGTCAACAAGGTGTCTCACTGCCATCTTCTTCAGAGCGATTAGGAATGAGCAATAATTGCCATCCTAACCAGAAACACACATCTCATGAATGAATAAAGAAAAATACGTTTGCATGGCAGCTTGAAGAAAGTTACTATGGATGAGCTTCTTGAGCAAAGCTCAAAACAAACTAGGTCTGACGCTATCTGATGAGAGGCATTCAGAGGCTTCTGATGAAAGGTTGTTGGCCTGAAGCCTCTTCACCAATGACCTTCCTGCATTTTGTGTTTGTTTTTCAGGCTCTGTCTGCTCCTGATGTTTAAATATCAGTATAATTTTGTAAAGGAGGCACTTTGTTTTCCCCTCACAGCTAAGGGTTCTGACTTCTCAGCGGTTGAGATAAAGCGGCAGTGCACATCAAGGAGCAAATCGACAAACATGCAGTCTACAGAGCCATCAGGGAATCACCACACAGTGTTGTAAAGTACGTGTGAATGGCTTTTTTGCATGATATGTAGAGTTGTAGCTGCCCTTTTTAATTTTGGTTTAGCAAAATGAAACTGTTGTTGCTCCTCCTCCCAAATCAATATAGCAGAACATCTAGCATCTTCTTTCTAATAAACCGCCAACCCAAATTATTTTCACTTGTGAGATATGGGTAGCTTTGGGCTGGGTCATCATTTATTGTCCCTCCCTAGTTGCCCTTGATAAAGTGGTAGCGAGCTGCCGTTTTAAACCACTGTGGTCCATATCCTGAGTTAGATGTACAATGCTGTTAGGTAAGGAATATCTACCTAAACCTACACTGACAAAAGACTTGAATTTGATATTCCCTCACTTTTTATATCTTCTTTTGTTATTTATATTTCTTAATTCCTGGTGAGTAAAACAGTAAACTGTTTCTGGCTATCTGTATTTTGTAATTGTCCCTCTGCCTGAGGTATCGCTCTGCTTTATATGTAAATAAAGATTGAATCTGCATGATTCACTGCAAGATTCTCTCCATTATAACAGATAAAGGAGTTCACAATACTTCAACAAAATTAAATAAAACAAGAGCTGCATTAAGACATGAATCTTGAATCAAATGTAACAACATTAAAGAAGTACTTCTGTAGGTCCTTACCAAGAAAAAAAATAAATTTATAAATCACTGCTTCCCAAATAAACAAAAAAATTAATACCTGGATTCAGCTGGGAAATTTTAAAGGGCTGATGTTAATCAGGAGAAAAGGTCAGGAGGTAATCAGTTGAATTGGCTGCTGCAACTTACCAGCATCAATCCCGTTGCCTTCCACTGGGTTCCCTTACTGTTCTGAACAGGGGAGAGGGGCACTAGCAGGAAAACAATGCAGTGATTCTTTAAACATGCAGGTATATCATTCTGATGCCATTAGGCTTTGACTTTAATTTCAAACCAAAGCTTCAGAGAAAACACCAGTTAAATGTGGCATTAGGATCTAATGGCAGAAGAGCACCCTTGTTGGTCTGGAAGGGGCAGGTGGGGGTACAGGAGTGCTTCTCCCCTTCTCCCATGTCCATGTTGATGACTGATGCCTGTCCCAATCATTTACTCTTGTGCTGGGAGATGCTCCTTTTGGCCTTTGGCAGCAAAATTCTTTCCCACTGAAATCTTGCTGCCTACTGCCATCTCCTGCCTAGTTCAGGCAAAAGAGTGACCAGGCCTACACAGTTCAGACTCTAGGTGTTGCCTTAGCCTCTTGTCTGTCTGTGTAACTCTACCCCATTTAAAATTGACAGACTTAGAAATCTAAAATCACTGCCTTTTGACTGCAGAACAGAATATGGTATGTGAGGGAAAACAAAAATTTAGAAGAGAAAAGAAAACCTTGCTGTTAACTATTCAGCCTATAAACAGGAAGTTTTACTGTCCCTTTAGGCTGGTCAAATGTTTGCAATGTTTCTATGTCAAGAAAAATGATCATTCTAAAATCTCATAAAATTGTAAGATAAGGTTCTGAAATTAAAGAATGACTGGGAAAACGATCTACAAAAACAGTAATGAGCAATAATGATTCCATTTATACAGCTTTTTCCAATTTGAGACATTGGCACAGATAGTCCAGTGAGTAGATAATCACTTCTACAGTATATACTCGAGTCGTGAGTCAGAACTCCTGACACAATTGACTCCAACGAAATTTCCTGGAAAATTGGAAACCCCACACCCCGCCCCCATTCCTGACACTCCTGCCATATCTGGGAAAGTGAGGTACATCAGTGCCCAATATCCAGGGTCTGTGCATGGCCTCTATTCTTAGTTGGGAGGCTCTATGCTCAGACCTGGACTGCTGTACTCGAGTCAGGGGCAGGCCCCATGTAGTTGGGTCAGGGGCAGAACCATTGTGCTGAAGTTAGGGATTGGGCCCATCGTACTTGGGTCAGATAGACTGCAGATAGTGTGGGTCAGAGTCCAGTTGCACTGCTCAGATCAAAATGGGGTTGGGGTCGGCTGAGGGTCCTGACAAAGGGGACCACAGTGGGCTGTGATTTCTATCACTGGCTGTCCCCAGTCCCCAGCCTCAACAGATCTGGTTTCTTCCTGGGCTCAAGTGAGGAACAAGACCCTACACCTGCTCCAACAACCTCTCGCCAACCCCCCTACCACCCAACCCAACTAACACTAAGTGTTCACACATTTGATTAGCACCCTGGTCACTCACCCACCTGGCACATTACCCCCTTCATCACCTCCCTGGCACACTGCCCACTCCATCTTAATGTACACACTTGCCTTTCCTCATTCACTGTCAAAGTCACTTTGCAACCTTAAACTAATTTAGCTCTGAAACATGGTGGCAAGTGCTTTTAAAACAGGGGAGAGTCTTGGCCATGACACTGCTCCAGCACTGAATGGATTTCTCCGTTGTTTCCTCTGATGGATGCTTTTGGCACAGGTCGGGCTTGGAATTCTGCTGGGAAAGGTCACCAATAGGTAAGTGGCCAACTTGAAGAATATTGCTGTCAGGTGAGAACAGAGAATACTGGAAGTACTCTGCAGCTCTGGCGGTACCTGTGGAGAGAGAAACAGAGATAACAGCTGGCATTTTCTGGGAGTTTTTCGGTGGTGTACAATCTGCTGTGTTCCTTGATGAGTTTTCTCATACGATTATCCACTATTCGGCTCATTTCATGTGCAAGCAGGTTCTATGGAAACTCAAGGGGTGAATCATGTGTAGATGATGGATGGAACCTCTGGTGGTACCATCAAGGTGGAATGTTCTGTTGCCATCTTTAAAGGTCATCCAACGCCCCCCTGCCCCCCTTTACTTACCACAAGCTGGAAACTCCATGGCAGATGGTAGTGACCATGTCCACCACCCTGCTCCTCCTACGACTAAAAAGTAAAACATCTTCACAAGGCTGTGCAGGTCAGAAACGAATAACAAAGAAATGAAACCAGATGGATCACCTGGCATCAATCGAGGGACCAGAAAAGATAATGGCAGAAACCACCCTGTCAGTCCTGCAAAGTCCTCCTCACTGACCTCTGGATGCCAATGCCAAAATTGGGAGAGCTGTCTCATAGACTAGTCAAACAACAGCCTGACATAGTCATACTCATGCAATTATACCTTACAAACAATATCCCAGACACTGCCATCACCATCCCTGGATATATCCTGTCCTACCGGCAGGACAGACCCAGCAGAGGCGGTGACACAGTGGTATACAGTTGGGATGCAGTTGCCCTGGGAATCCTCATCAATCACTCCGGACTCCATGAAGTCTCATGGCTTCAGGTTAAACTTGGCAAGGAAACCTGCTGATTACTATGGACCATCCTCCCTCAGCTGGTGAATTGGTACTTCTCCAAGTTTAACACCACTTGTTTACGTAAAAAAAACTAAGAACAAACAAAAAGATTAATAATGAGGGAAAAATTAAAGCACAAGAGAAAACCAGCTGAAAAACAGATAGCAAGAATTTCTTTACTTATTTTTTAAAAAGTTTTAATGAGGTGAGAGTTTGTCCTAGAGAAAGTAAGTTCATACATTTAATAATGGAAAATAAGAAGCTGTCAGATGAACTGAACAGATGAGACAGCTCCATGGATAACATGCAGAGACCTGCTTTAACCACTATTATTGACACAGGTGATAAGCACATTCACCAAGTGGAGGCCTTTCCTATTTGTGAAGACAGCTGGTTGCTGGTAGGTTGCTCTGATGGCTACGTGGATATAGTTGATTGCACCGTGCACTTGTGGAAATCCTGCCCTGGCTGCCTAGCTCCCAGCATCCAAGAAGAAATTAATAAATAGATGAGCTATAACTTGGTCTCCCTGCTATAGGAAGGATGTTGTGAAACTTGAAAGGGTTTAGAAAAGATTTACAAGGCTGTTGACAGGATTGGAGGGTTTGAACTATACAGAGAGGCTGAATAGGTTGGGGCTATTTTCCCTGGAGCATCGGAGGCTGAGGGGTGACCTTATAGAGCTTTACAAAATCATGAGGGGCATGCATGCAGTAAATATTCAAGGTCTTTTCCCCGGGGTGGGGGAGTGGCAAAACTAGAGGGCACAGGTTTAAGGTGAGAGGGGGAAAAGTTTAAAAGGGACATAACGGGCAACTTTTTCACGCAGAGGGTGGTGTGCGTATGGAATGAATTGCCAGAGGAAGTGGTGGAGGCTGGTACAATTACATCCATTTTAAAAGCATGTGGGTGGGTATATGAATAGGAAGGGTTTAGAGGGATATGGGCCAAATGCTGGCAAATGGGTGTAGATTAATGTAGGATATCTGATTGGCATGGATGGGTTAGACTGAACGGTCTGTTTCCATGCTGTACATCTCTACGACTCTATGACTCTGTAAACAGAGCATCTGTAATCCTCTCAGATACATTTATGAGTGGACGTCTGTGAGATTCCTCAGAGGTTCCCAGTGGTTCCCTCACATGATCTACTGTCTTAGAAACTGAGGGGTGCTGTCAACTTCAAAGCAACTAGAATGCACTTCCTGCTCAACCCTGGGGGCAAAGGTTGCTCACCCAGCAGGTGGCAAATAGAGGAAACAACTTCCTGGGACATCCTGAGATAGTGCTGACACTGTTGCTCTATCATATACAGATAGCTGCATTGAAGACTCAAGGCTCCGTTTCAGGCCAAAGCTCACCATATCTGTGGGCCCTGTCTCACTCAGGTGTTGTTCCTCCATTGGCTGGTCCACAGCGGCTGCCGGCTCCTGCTGCTGCAGTTGTAACTGTTTCTGTTGGAGCAGGAAACGCCCGCAGTTTCAGCGGAGAAGCAGGATGACCAGAAGAAAGGCAGGATTGATCTTGGTGCTGAAAAGAAATCTGTGGAGACGGTGATGCCATGCAGATGGTCAGGACCTTGTATTGGCTGAGGAGCTTGACCAGGTGACTGACCTTTCAGTGGGTGAGCATTTTGGAAACAGTGATCACAGCTGCGTGAGTTTTAAGATAGCTATGAATAAGGTATGAATAAGCTATGAATCAAGACTTTGCAGGAAGGTACAAAATTGGGAGAGGGCAAACTACATCAGTATTAGACAAGGTGGGTTCATTGAGAGGATCTGTTATCAGGAATGTCCACATGACCAATAACACAAGAGGAACACAAAGCCCCAGGGCTGAAGGCCTGTTCCTGCGCTGTATTGTTCTATCTTCCATGTTTCTCTTAGATTTTCTTTCATTGTGCCTTGGAGAGGCATACATCACCACACAATATCCACCTCCCACCCCAACCCCACCTTTTCTCCAGCCATCATGTGTTCTGAGGGAAGCTACATGCCATGTCTCCAAAGGACAGCAGCTTGTGAGCACCGTGATATGTTTAGGCTGACAGTGTGCACTGTCCAGGGCATTGAAAGCAACAGTGTACCTTCCTAAACTTAATAGTCAGTTTTTCTTCCAGAAGACTGAAGCTGAATCCATCAAGTGTTGTCTTGACATGATGGTCCTGCCAGCAATCCCCCTCCTCCACCACTTAACTCTCAGAACTTTCCACCCTTCATTCTGTGACGTGGTTACATGCAGCTGGGATACTAGAACGTACAGCATTTGCATCATTGGGGCAGCTTCTAAACTGTTTTTGCCCATTGTTTCTTCTACACCCAAGAGACAACAAATTGTCAATAGGACCAAAATATATGGTTTACTGAAATCTTGTTGGAATGTGATAACTTGATGCTGTTGAGACACTGACAATGTAACAATAGATACCCACTATACTTGGCCATCCTTCCAGTGGACACTTGATGCATAGGCGGCCCCTTGAGTTGACAAACACATGCAACATGTAACTCGCCCTCCATCACCAAATAAAAACTCCTACTTTGTCTTCAGCCATTTGTGTTTTGACACAATGTTTTGAGCACTAAGTTTGATAGCCTTTCGGTACGGTAAGATTCAGCTTGCTTGTTGGACCTTTGATGTTGCAAAGCACCCTCCACCCACCCCACCCTCATCTCAACCAACGTAAACTGATGTTTCACCTGGAACGAATGTTTAAGACCTTGGATAGTGAGGAGAATGAAGGTAAAAGGACAGATGTTATCATCTGCTGCATTTAAGAAAAAGAACATAGAACAGTGTAGCACAGGAACAGGGTCACCAAGACTGCGCTGACACATGACGCCTTTCTAAACTAAAAAACTTTTGCCTCTAAACAGTCCTTATCCCTCTATTCCCTGCCTATTAATGTATCTGTCAAGATGCTTCTTAAATGTTTCTATTTATAGCCACCCCCAGCATTCCAGGCACTTACCATCCTCTGTGTAAAAAAACCTGCCACTCACATTCCCTTTAAACTTTCACGCTTTTACTTTAAACTTATGACCCCTAGGAATTGACATTTCTACCCTGGGAGAAAGATTCCAACTATCCATGCTAACCATGCCTCTCATAATTTTGTAAAGCGCTATCAGGTCACCCCTCATCCTCCGATGTTCAAGTGAAAACAAATCAAGTTTGTCCAATCTCTTCTCATAGCTAATACCCTCCAAAACGGGTAACGTCCTGGTAAATCTTTCCGATACCATCTCCAAAGTCTTCACGTTCTTCTGGTAGTGTACCGTACTCAATATTCCAAATGTATCACTAAAGTTCTATACAGCTGCAAAATGACTTGCAAATGTTTATTCACCATGTCCCAATGGATGAACACAAGTATGCCATGTGCCTTGTTGACCACCTTATCCACTTGCTTTGCCACTTTCCTGTTAACCTGTATGCCCATATCCCTCTATATATTAATGCTTCTAAGGGTTCTGCCATATACTGTATACTTACTTCCTCCACTAGACCTTCCCAAAATGCATCAATCACATTTTTCTGGATTAGACTCCATCTGGCATTTCTTCATCCGAGTCACCAGCCTAGCCTGCCGTATACTTTGGCAGTCTTCCTCTACCTTTGTGTTATCCACAAAATTACTGATCAGACCACCTATATTATTCTCTAAACTATTTATACATATTACAAAAACACGCACTGATCCCTGAGGAACGCCACTGATCACAGATCTGCAGTCAGAAAAATACCCTTCAACAGCTATTCTCTGTCTTCTTTGAACAAGCCAGTTCCGTATTCACCTTACCATCTCACTGTAGATCCCATATGACTTTACCGTCTGTATCAGTATGCCATGACGGACTTTGTCAAAGGCCTTGATGTTTATACAGACAACATCTACCATTCTGCCCTCATCAATCAATTTTGATACTTCCTCAAAAAACTCAATCAAGTTTGTGAGACATGACCTTCCCTGTACAAAGCCATGTTACCTGTCACAAATATGTTCACATTTTTCTAAATGTGAATAAATCCTGTCCCTACAAATTTTCTCTACCAACCTATAATTTCCCAGACTTTAATTTCATTAGAGTTTACAGTAAAGCATTAGCTATTTTCCAGTCCCCTGGGACCTTGCCTATAGCTAAAGAGGATACAAAGATATCGTACAAGGCCCCTGCAATTTTCTCCCTCACCTCCCTCAGTATCCTAGGATGGATCCCATTATGTCATGAGGACTTGTCCACCTAAATGTCCTTTTAAATGCCCAACTCTTCTTTTTATTATTGACAAGTTCTAGAATATCAACAAATCCATCTCTAGACTCACCATCCACCGTGTCCTTCTCCTTTGTGAACACTGACGCAAAGTATTTGTTAAGTACATCACCCACATCCTCCAGCTCCACGCATAAATGCCCTCCTTCATCCATAAGTAGACCTACCCTTTCCCTAGCTATCCTCTTGTTCCTTGTTTATGTACAAAAAGCCTTGGGATTTTCCTTAATCCTGTTTGCCAAAGACATTTCATGGCCAGAGTTAATAAATGTGGAGCTGAATACAGCAGGTCAGGCAGCATCAGAGGAGCAGGAAAGTCAGCGTTTTGAGCTGAAACCCTTTGTCAGGACTGTGGAGGGGGGAGGCAAGCCCAGAAAAAATGGGGGGTGGGGCAGGGGAAAGGTAGGTGGGATGGTGGTAGGTGGATGCAATTAGGGGGTTATAGTGATTCGTCAGTGGGAAGGGTGGAGCGGATAGATAAGTAGGAAGCTGGGCAGGTTAGGGCAGGTCAGGGAGGTGGGACATGGGATAAGGCTGGGGTTGGAGGGATTTTGAAGCTGGCGAAGTCAATATTCAGGCCCTTGGGCTGAAAGCTCTCAAGGCGAAATATGAGGTGTTGTTCCTCCAGTTTACGTTTGACCTCACTCTGACAGTGGAGGAGGCCAAAGATGGACATGCCATCAGGGGAGTGGGAGGGGGAATTAAAATAGATTGCAACTGGAAGGTCGGGTTGGTTGGTGCATGCAGAGTGGAGATGGTCTGCAAACTGGTCCCTTGCATTTAGTCTCCCCAATATAGAGGAGACCACATTGGGAGCAATGGATGGAATAAATGACTCCTTTTAGCCCTCCTAACTTGTTTAAGTTCTCTCCTGCTTTCTTTATATTCTCCGAGCGCTCTGTCTGTCGTCAGTTTCTTACTCCTTACATATGCTTCCTTTTTCTTTATGACTAACCTCACAGTTTCTCTTGTTATCCAAGGTTCACAAATCCTATCCTTCATTTTCATAGGAACATGCTGAACTCTAAGCAAGTGGCCTTTAAAAGATTCCCACATGCCAAATATGGATTGACACTTAAAAAATCCAGCCACAATCTACATTCCTGAGTTCCGGCCCAATATTGCTGTTGAAGGCTTTCCCCAATTTAATACTTTCACCTGAGGATTATTCTTATATTCATCTACGTAATTTAAAACTTATGGAATTAGTTCCATTATGCTCCCCCACTGAAACTTCCAGCATAAGCGTCTAATTGCCTTGCTTCTCATTTGAATTTGCTTCGTATTACATTGTTAATCATAAAGTTTTACAGGGGTTTTAATGAAAGGTATCAAGCTGAACTATTGACTCTGTTTCACTCTCCACAAATACTGCCTGACAAGCTGAGTGTTACCAGCATCAATGGCAAAATCTCATCAGGCTCTGAGTGATAGGGGCTATAGAGAGATAGTGGCGGAATCAAATGAGATGCTTGGCAATGCCCATCTTGATCTCAAGATCATCTTGCCACATTTTGTATGCTTTTTGTCAGTGCCGTGTGAGATTTTCACTAGGGAACTTTGAGTTCTCAATTGATGCTCATCGTTGGCTCTTAAATACCTTGTTAACAGCCCAACTCACCATCAAACTTACTATTTGAACTAGCCAATGGGAAAACTCAACATGGAAACCAGAGTGGGTTCTTTGTGGTTTCAACTCATCACTTGCTCCAAAAGGCCTCCATTTGAACTCCGGGCACCAATTTCACGGCATTCTCCATGGGCACTGGCTTCAGGCACTCCACATTCAAAGATATTGGCTTCCAACATGTGCCAGCCTCCTTGAACTGTCTGTGTACAGAATGCTTCTGCATTCTAATGCTGCACCAACTATTATCATTGTAACACTGCTCCAGGTTATGCACACACAGCTCATGGACTGGTCCAGGCTGCATCTCTGGGTTCTTCAATTGCTATCATGTTGTTCACTCATTTTGAGCCTAACTAGATGCTTGCAGAGTCTCTCCTTGCCTTGCCACCTAGCACAGGCACAATGTCAGGAAGCTTGTCATGGTTGTTAGCAGTCCTCAGTCCAGTAAAGGGGACAGCCTTTGCTCGGGTGAAACAGGCGTAGTATGTCAAGTGTAGACTCTAATATCTGTCCAAGATCTACTCAGGGGTCCTCTTCTCTTGAGGGAGTGAGGAGCTGAATAATTGGCAGTCCACTGCCCGTTTTCACCCTTTCTGCCTTGTTTTATTCCTGGAATGAGAGAGGCAGGTATCATGGAAGATGAAAGGTGGTTTCCCAACTATTTCTGTTGGTGCAGGTGAGTGTGCTCCGAGTAAGTCAGGAGACAGCATGGAGGACTTGCCGAGTTAATCGTGTTGGGAGTCGGAGTGGGTGAGGGCAATTGTGAAAGATGATGCAGGCAACATTGAGATGGTAGCTCATGAGTCTTGGTGGGGCATAGAGATAGAGTGAATTTGACGTGTTGGAGAGAGGATGGTAACACTTACACTGGCAAAGTGAAGAATGACATTGACCATCTTCTTACAGTTCTGGGCATTCTGCTAACCCAGACACAACCTTGCATCAGGCTGGCATGGTCAGCTATCATGGCCTGCACTGCTTGGCCTATGTACCACCCTGTCCAGCAGGAGCTTCAGGACCTTGCCCACAAAGGCAGAGCACTAACTTCCCGTGTCTGTCACGTTTCGGGAAAATGTCAGGAAGCATGCAGGACAGCTCCAGACTTTTAGTGTTTGTCTGGGTGCACAACATGATACTGGCACCAGGAATGCTGAACAATTCCGAGATCTCCGGTGAGTGGTGAGTTGTTCCGGGAACAATGCGTGGAAAATTGGGACAGAGATCAGGCGTGATACTCACCATAAGGGCTGAATTGGCAATTAATACAATGAGTTTGGTAAGATACAGTGATAAAGATCACATGACCTCTCGGTAAGAATCACTGCACAAAACTCAACGTTACTACTCACACCTAAAAACCATAAAATTCAGCACTTTATTTTCTTTGCAGTTTCCAGCATCTGTACTAGTTTGATTTGGCTTTAGATTTATATCATTACAGCTACCTCATTATCTATTTGGTCCTACTTTTGTATAATGTCACGTAAAAAGCTTAATAGACAAAATTAACTAATAAAAAGGAGCACTTGAATGTAACATATAAAGATAATAATTGAAGGAGACAATAAATGGGAAAAAATAATCATTAAACTAGATAGGAAATTAGAATTCAGTCTAAATTCCTTCCCTAGAAAAGTAAACATGAATGTTAACAGCTATTCCTTAATTCTAATAATAAAGGATGTTATTTGTTCTGAGGATTAAAAATAATTGTGTAGTAATTTGTTAGTTATTGATAATGGAGTGACAACCAACTTTTGCCCACGTTCCCAAAATTGCTCCTGGGAACAAAACATTTGGAGTACATGTTACTTCATAGATATTGTTAATTTTTTTTCCTTCTTGTAAAGTGTTTGTTTAACAGCAATTAACAGGAAATGTTCAGACTGATTCAAATCAATGTTCATTTTACACAATTAGCACTACACCAGCTTGAACTAGTGGAGTTCAAAGGGTAAGGCAATAATTAGAATACTTCTTACTTAAAGACTGTAGCATTAAGTCTCAATTAGGGAAAAGAAAAACACATTTAAGGAAGAGCAGAAATTGTGAGGGCCATGGCCCTGGAGATCTGAGGAGGTAGTTGGCAATATGTGGCACTTTCTAATAGCCAATACAATTGAGAAATGTCCGTTTTTCACCGAATAAAGCAAAAAAGACCATGAAAGGGTTAGGCATGACAGCAATATGATCTCCAGTGAAAGAACAAACTTTTAAGTGTTGCTCTCAATGAAAGTTAGTGAGGCAATTAAACAAGCTTTTTGGGCTATTGGGTCCTTCTAGATATCAGAAGGAGTCATATGAACCTACATATGAATTAGGAGGAAGGGTAGGACAATTGAGTGTCAAGTCTACAGGCACCATTCAATAAAATCAACTCAGGTCTGATTACCCCACATTGCTGTTGGTCCCTGAAAACCTTTCACCACTCCCCTGCTTCTTTAAATTCACTCGTGGGATGTGGGCAACACTGGTGGGGCAAGCATTTATTGTTCATCCCTAGTTGCCCTTGAGAGCTGGTAAGCTGCTGTCTTGAACCGCTGCAGACCATGTGCTGTAGGTTGACCCACAATGCCCCTAGAGAGGTTGTTCCAGGATCTTGACCCAGCGATAGTGAAGGAATGGCGAAGTAGTTCCAAGTCAGGATGGCGATTGGGTTGGCGGGGAATTGTGAATGGTGATGTTGCCATGTATTTGCTTGCCTTGGCCTTCTTGTTGGAAGTGGTCATGGGTTTGGAAGCTGTCAAAAGTACTTAATTGGTTAAAATTATTTATGCTTGGAGTCATGAAAGATGCTATTTAAATCAAGTCTTTCTTTTTATATCATGCCCTTGTTTTCCAATAATTCTTATTATCACATCCAATGTTGAAAAGTGTAATAATTATTTTTGTTATAACACATTTCAAATTCTGGCAGGATTTCCAGCCTCCTTTAAACAGAAGAAAAAAAGTTATTTGAAGGCCATATTATGTAAGTGTATATTTTTAGCTTATGTTATTAACACAACTAAGTGTTTGTAATAATCTGTAGGTAACCTATCAAAAGCCTAAAACGGATTTTATCTTTAAAACAGGTGCAAACGCTTGGCCTCTTCTTTGAAGGAACAGTGGTATATTTAGAAATCAGGGTGGTGAGTGGCTTTGAGCAGAACTTGTTGATGGCAGTCCCATTCATTGCTGCCACCAGGGTCCTTTTAGATGATCAGTGGAATCAATAATCTATCCATTTCTGCCTTAAAAATATTCTGCCTCCACTGTCTTTTGAGGAAGAGTTCCAAAAACACACAACTCTCTGTGAGATGTAAGTTAGCTTTGTCTCTGACTTAAATGAGCCATCACTTATTGTGAAACAATGACCATTAGTTCTAGATTCTCCAAAAAGCAGAAACATCATTTTCACATACGCGCTATCAGGTCATCAATTCAATTAAGTCATCTCATATTCTTCTAAACTCTAATGGACGTGAGCCTAACCTGTCAAACCTTTCCTCAGAGGATAACTTGCCCACTCAGGTAATAGTCTATAAGAAATAATTCTCAGAAATTCTTTGAACACATCTACATCCTTCCTTAAATAAGGAGATCAGTAATGTACACAGTACTCTACATGTGGTCTCACTGCACTCTGCATAACCAAAACAATATTTTCCTTCTTGTTTAGTCAATTCCCCTCATGATATATGATAACATTAGTTTTCCTAATTACTTGCTGGTCCTCAGTACTAATCTCTTGCAATTTATGTACAAGGACCCCAGATCCCTCTTGGAGCTCTACAATCTCTCACTGCTTAAATAATATGTTTCCTTTTATATGCTCCCTACTAAAATGGACAACATCATATTTTGCCACATTAGAACTTAGAACATAGAACAGTACAGCATAGGAACAAAATAAAAACCGAAAGAACTGTGGATGCCGTAAATCAGGAACAAAAACAAAGTTGCTGGAAAAGCACAGCAGGTCTGGCAGCATCTGTGAAGGAAAAGACAGAGTTAACATTTCAGGTCCGGTGACCCTCCCTCAGAACGTTCTGAGGGAGGGTCATCGGACCCGAAAAGTTAACTATGTTTTTTCCTTCACAGATGCTGCCAGACCTGCTGAGCTTTTCCAGCAACTTCGTTTTTGTTACAACATAGGAACAGGCCATTTAGCCCACCATGCATGATGCTATTCTAAATTAAACCCACCTGTCTGCACATGGTCCGTATTCCTCTATTCCCATTCATTATATTCCATTTACCATATTTTGTGTTACGATTAACTTACATCCCTTTATAGCCTCCTTATGTTCCCTTCACAGCTTATTTTCCTTTGTGTCCTCAGCAAATTTAACAGCCATAACTTTGGTCCATTTAATATGATTTTTGCCTCCAGCCGAATGTCTTAGCTGATGCAGCAATGCTTATAGAAAAAGCAAAGTACTGCAAATGCTAGAGACCTGAAACAATAACGGAAAGTGCTGCAGAAACTCAGGGGTTCTGGCAACATCTGTGGAGAGAGAAACAGTTAACATGTTGAGTCTAATATGACTTCTTGAGAACTAAAGTGAGCTGGAAAATAATGTTTCTTTTTATGCTCCTGACAATGGGGGAGAAGAAGCGAATGGAACAGGTGGTGAGAGTCTGCAGAGCAAGAAATAAAAGGAATGCTGATGTTAGTAAAGGAATGATATTGATACATAAAAGGTGTAAATAATAAGTCTGAATAGGAGAAAATATGTCAGCTCTATTGAGAGCAAACCCATGCAAACAAAACACTGGGAAGATGGGTAAGGAGGATAAGCATTGCAACAAAATGGAAAGTGGTTTTCATGGTCTGAAGTTGTTGAACTCAATGGTGAATCCTGATGACTATAAATGCTTAAGCAGAAAATAATGTACTGTTCTTCCAGCTTGTCTTTGGTTTCAGTGGAACACCACATCAGGCATGCTGACAGAAAGATGAGCATGGGAGCAAGACGGTATAATCAGATGGCACGTCCTCACCCCTGGCACCTCCCCATGTAATCACAGAAGGTTTAATCCTTTCCCTTTTACCTCCTCCCTCCTCACAGTCCAAGTCTTCAAATACACTTTCCAGGTGAAGCAGTGATTTCCTTGTGCTTCTTTCAATCTAGTCTACTGTATTTGTTGCTCACAATCTGGCCTCAGAACAATTGTTCTGAGAACATTAATTAATCTTCACACATTGCTTTGCATTGGTCTTCATTGGAGAACTACAAAGGGACTCCTAAGTAGCAGTAGCCACTATATGATTGAATTTTGCATCAAGTTCAAAAGCGAGGTGATTGGTTCTAAGACTAGTTATTTAACCCTTAATAAGGGCAACTATGTGGCTATGAAAGATGAGGTACCTGAAGTTGACCGAAGTACTAACCTATGGGATAGATCAATAGTGGTGCCGTGGCAGAGATTTAAGGGGATATTTCTGAATGCTTAGAATAGGTATAGTCCAACTGTGAAGGCAAATGTCAAAAGGAGGACTTGCCATTCGTTATCGAAAGGATTCAGCGAAAGCATTGAATGTAAGGAAAAAGCATTTACTTGTGCAAAGATGTGTGATAGATCAGATGAACAATCAAAATACAAAAACAGCAGAGAATAACTAAAGAGTTAATCAGGAAGAAGAGCTTAGAGTTTGAGACAAAGCTAGGAAAGAACGTACAAATGGATGGCAAGAGTTTCTATAAGTATTTAAGAAAGGAAGGACTAAGTAAAATGAACTTTGACCCTCAAGAGAGTGCGAATGAGGGGTTAATAGTCGTTTATAAGGAAATGGAGGATGAAATAGCAAATATCTTGCTCCTGTCTTCAGAAGAGAGGACACCCAAACATTCCAGTTACAGCTGTAAATCAGGATGTGGAAGAGAGAGAGGAATTTAGTGAAATTACTATCACGAGGGAGAAGATTCTAAGCAAAGTGATGGAGCTGGGACTTATGAGTTTGTGGGTCCAGATAGACTTCACCGTAGGATTTTGAATGAAGCTGCCAATGAGTTTGTAGATATGTTGTTATTAATTTTCCAAACTTTTCTGAATTCAGGAAAATTTCTATCAGTCTGGAAAGTGGAAAAATATGATTTCTTTCTTCTAGAGGAAGGGAGGCAGAACCAGGAAACTACAGATACTTAGATTGACATCTGTCATGTTAGAATTGATCATTAAAGAGTTTACAGTAAAGCAGTTAGAAAAAACTCAAGACAAATGGGATAAATCAGCCTGGTTTCATCAAAGGGAAATCATGCTTAACAAATGTGTTGGGGTTCTTTGAAAGAGTACCATGTGTTCTGCATATTAAGATACTTTACTTGGATATCTAGAAGGCATTTGACAAGGTGCCACATTAGAGGTTATTGCAGAAAATAACAGCTCCTGCTTTAGGAGGTAATGCATTAGTATTGTTGTAACAATGAGTAGGAACCCCAAAGTAGTCAGAAATAATAAAAACTGCAGATGCTGGAGTCAGAAATAACACAGTGTGGAACTGGAGGAACACAGCAGGCCAGGCAGCATCAGAGGGTCAGGAAAGTTGACGTCTTGGGTCAGGACCCTCATTCAGAAATGGGAGGAGGGGGAAGGGAGCTCATAAATAAATAGATGGAGGTGGGGTGGGGCTGGGGAAGGTAGGTGGGATCGTAATGGGTAAATGCAGGTAGGGAGTGGTGGGGATTGGTCAGTGAGGTGGGAGGGGCAGATAGGTGGAAGAGAAATTGGACAGGTTGTGTCAGGTCAAGGAGGCGGGGATAAGAGGGAGGGTTGGTCACGGGATGAAGCCGGGGGTGGGAAGATTTTAAAACTGGTGAATTCCATGTTTAGGCCATTGAGCTATAGGCTCCTGAGGTGGAATATGAGGTGCTGCTCGATGGCACAATGATGCCACCCGCAAACTGGAGGAGTCTCAAATTATGTCCCAAATTAAAAACATATTTTGTATTTCACCCATGGAAGAAGGAAAAAGTTATTTTTCTTAATTCAAGAAAGCCTGGTTAAATTGGCTCCTTATAAAACATTAGTTCATTTGGGTTTGGTGAAAGGTATCCACAAGGGAAAAGATCCTTTACAACTCAACCTTGTTGCAACCAACCAAAAGAGTGGGAGAGCTAGTTAATTCCTCCTCACCCAGGAGCTTAACTGCTTGGGAATCCTGTCTGAAACCATGTGACTGTGGGTGCCTCATATGAGAGCTGACCAAAGCAACATGTTGATGACTGGCTAGCTGGCAGAAAACAGGGCATGTATGAATGATGAAATAATTCCACAGAGGCCAGTAACTTGTCACAAAGTCACCCTTTATTTATACATGAAGAGTCCTTAAAACTGATCTGGCTCCCTCCGAGGCAGATCCTAGACTGATCAGAACATCTGACAGTCCTATTTATATCTGTCAGCCAGGGCTCCCTGACTGGACCAGATTAACAGCCCCAATCAGGGAGCTCATATTCTATGAGGTCCACCTGGCTTACCTTGTTACAGTCACTACATCCCTCACCCTCTGAGTCTGAGGATGTAGGCCAGTTCTTTTTACGGGTGGTTCTATTATCAAATAGGAACTGGCACAGTTTGGTACATACTGAAACTGTAAGCCATTTCTTTAAGCCTGTCTTCACAGACTGCTCTTTCTGCCAAACCACTGGACAAAAGATGTATTGGATCTGTCTTTATATGTTGAATACCATGAGGCTTTAGGAAACACTCAAATTCCCTGCTGGTAAACAATGGCTGGTAAAAGACCAACACTTCCGGGAGTCCATGTATTGCAAAAGGTTCGCACGGTTTTTCTGTCGTCATCCCTCTTTCCAATGAATGAGCTCCTTGCAAGTCCAATCACTTTAAGTGGGTGTCCACAGTGACTAAGAATATTGAGATCATGAAAGGATCTGCGTAGTCAACGTGTGACCAAATCCAGGGTTTACCCAGACAATCCCACAAATGCGGGGGAGCTAATGGCAGTAATATCTATCCTTGTGGGCATTCTGGGCACTGCCCCACCAATGTAGTCATGTCTGCATCCAATCCTGGCCATCAGACATAACTTCTTGCCAACATCTTCATTTTGGAAACCCCTGGATGACCCTGGCGGAGTTCAGCCAGTATCTGGCAGTGACCTTTGCTCGGGACAATCACTTTTGCTCCCCATAATAACATTCCGTCCTCTACTATGATCTGATTCTCCAACTCCAAAAAGGTTTCAATTCTAGTTGTGGTGGCCCTTTGGTTCCCCATCACCCCCAGCTGTTTCAGTTCTGCCAGGACTAGATCTCTCTGCGTCCAAAGTCTGATATTGTCACCTGTGACTGACAGTGTGTCCAGAAAATTTAAGACCATTACGAACTCTTCCAGTGGCAGTGCCACCAGTAGCGTATCTGCCAGTGGGAGGTGGCTTAATGCACCTGCATTTGCTACTTGGCCTCCTGGGCGGTGTTCCAACTTGTAATTATATGCACTAAGTATTACAGCCCACCGCTGAATTCCGCCTGAAGCTACGGGTGGCACTGCCTTGTCTCCTTAAGTAGACCTAGCAGGGGTTTGTGGTCCGTTATTATTACAAATTTAAGTCCGGTAAAGGTAATTAGTGGAACTTCCTGACTCCAAATATGACCGCCAAGCCTTCCTTCTCTATCTGGCCGTATTTACACTCTGCATTTTCCAAAGTCATGGATGTGTACTCTATTGGGCGTTCCTCTCCATTATGCCATCTATGAGCTAATACTACCCTGATGCCGTATGGGGAGTCATCACATATCAATACCAGATCTTGCTTGGGATCAAAGTGTGCCAACACCTTCGGTGATGATAGCTGTTTCTTCACTTCCCTGAAAGCTACAGCTTGGCTATGCGACCTTTTCCAAGGCTGACTCTTTTTCAGGGGTTGAATCAAAGGTGCCAGGATGGAGGCCAGGGTATGTATGAACGTTCTGTAATAGTTCACCAGCCCAAGGAAAGGACCTAGGTTCCGGTACACAATGGGAGCAGGGGCACCTTTGATTACCGTCACTTTATCTTCCAAAGTGGGTAACCCTGTCTTGTCAACTCTATAGCCCAAGTGGGTCACTTGGGGTTCCTGGAACACACATTTTTCCCTTCTAAGGCCTGGGACAAATGTCTAAAGACTACATCAACGTTCTCCAAAGGTCTCCTGATTGGTCTTCCCTGTTATTAACGTGTCATCTAGATAAATGACGACCTGAGGTAGACCTTGTAAAATGTTCTCCATCATCTGCTGAAATATTGCACAGGCTGATGGTACCCCAAATAGCAGTCGTGTATATTGGTACAAACCCTTATGGGCATTAATTCAAGCATACTTCTGAGAATCCTCATCTAACCACAATTTTAAGTATGCATGACTCATGTTCAGCTTCACAAAGGACAGCCCCCTTGCCAGCTTTGTGTATAAATCCTCTATGCAAGGGATTGGGTATTTATCCAGCTGTAAAAAGTGGTTTACCATTTGTTTAAAATCCCCTTAAAAGCAAACCGACCCATTGGGCTTCACAATTGGTACAACTGATGTTGCCCATTCCGCAAACTGGACTGGTTTGATGATTCCTTTGTTTTCCAGCCTTCTGATTTCTATCTCTACTTTTACCCATAAGGCAAATGGCATTGGTGGGTCTTTCAAAATCGTGGAATTGCTTCCTGGTCAACATGAAAGGTGCCCTTGATATCAGAGATAAAAGGTACTGCAGATGCTGGAGAATCCGAGACAACAAGCATGGGGCTGGATGAACACAGCAGGCCAAGAACTCGTCCTCGCCCTCAACAACTTTTCTTTCAATTCCTCCCACTTCCTACAGACAAAGGGGGTGGCCATGGGTACCCGCATGGGCCCAAGCTATGCCTGCCTCTTTGTAGGTTATGTGGAACAATCCCTCTTCCAGACCTACACTGGCCCTAAACCACACCTCTTCCTCTGTTACATTGATGACTGCATCGGCGCCGCCTCGTGCTCCCACGAGGAGCTCGAACAGTTCATCCAATTCACCAACACTTTCCACCCCAACCTGAAGTTCACCTGGACCATCTCCAACACTTCTCTCTCCTTCCTGGACCTCTCTGTCTCCATCTCGGGCAACCACCTAGAGACAGATGTCCATTTCAAGCCCACTGACTCCCACAGCTACCTGGAATACACCTCCTCCCACCCACCCTCCTGCAAAAATGCCATCTCCTATTCCCAATTCCTTCGCCTCCGCCGCATCTGCTCCCAGGATGAGACATTCCAATCCCGCACATCTCAAATGTCCTCATTCTTCAAGGACCGCAACTTCCCCCCCACAGTGGTCCAGAACGCCCTCGACCGTGTCTCCCGCATTTCCCGGAACACATCCCTCACGCCCCGTCCCCGCAACAATAACCAAAAAAGAATCCCCCTCGTCCTCACATACCACCCCACCAACCTCCGGATCCAACGCATCATCCTCCGACACTTCCGCCATCTGCAGTCAGACCCCACCACCAAAGACATCTTTCCCTCCCCACCCTTATCTGCCTTCCGGAGGGACCACTCCCTCCGCCACTCCCTTGTCCGCTCCACACTCCCCTCCAGCCCCACCACACCCGGCACTTTTCCTTGTAACCGCAGGAAGTGCTACACCTGCCCCCACACCTCCTCCCTCACCCCAATCCCAGGCCCCAAGAAGACTTTCCACATCAGGCAGAGGTTCACCTGCACATCTGCCAATGTGGTATACTGCATCCGCTGTACCCGTTGTGGCTTCCTCTACATCGGGGAAACCAAGCGGGGCTTGGGGACCGCTTTGCAGAACACCTGCGCTCAGTTCGCAACAAACAACTGCACCTCCCAGTCGCGAACCATTTCAACTCCCCCTCCCATTCCTCAGATGACATGTCCATCCTTGGCCTCCTGCAATGCCACAGTGATGCCACCCGAAGGCTGCAGGAACAGCAAATCATATTCAGCCTGGGAACCCTGCAGCCTAATGGCATCAATGTGGATTTCACAAGCTTCAAAATCTCCCCTCCCCCAACCGCATCCCAAAACCAGCCTAGCTCATCTCCACCTCCCTAACCGGTTTTTCCTCTCACTCCAAGCCACACCCCCATCTCCTATCTACTAACATCATCCCGCCCCCTTGACCTGTCCGTCCTCCCTGGACTGACCTACCTCCTCCCTACCCCCCTACCTACACTCACCTTTACTGGCTCCATCCCCGCCTCTTCGACTTGTCTGCCTCCTCTCCACCTATCCTCTCCTCTATCCATCTTCTATCCGCCTCCCCCTCTCTCCCTATTTATTTCAGAACCCTCTTCCCCTCCCCCATTTCTGATGAAGGGTTTAGGCCCGAAACGTCGAGTTTTCCTGCTCCTGTGATGCTGCTTGGCCTGCTGTGTTCATCCAGCCCCATGCTTGTTGTCATGAAATGTGCCCTTGTCTCCTTTGATAGTCCCTTGACCTTGCTGAAAAATATTCAATTAGGACTTCACTCAAGCAGCCATTTTCTAATCGCAAGAATGTTGAGCCATTGTAGGTGAATCTTTCAAAACCAATTTCACCCCGGCCAGCGTGGGCCCAAGCCTTTTACTGCAATCAATGGTAACTGAACCAACTGCTTCTCATAAGAGACCGGAAATGAAGTTGCACCCTTAACTTGTAAAGATTACCTGGTGTAGGTTCTTGGTCTAGCAGAGGTCGGATTCTAGAATGAATTTTGTCAAAGACTGGTTCTATGATCACAGGAACGGTCACAACCAATATCAGCCTCCATGAGAACCGGGTGACCTTTTAACCATTTGTTTGTTTTGATTGGCTCTGATTTGAATGTTGGTAAGCATTTCACTGTTCCAAACCAGATGTAGGTGGACTTTCCAGGGTGTGCACTCTCCTGGATACTGGCATATAAGTTCTCTTACTCAATTCAGGTCTAGTGCGTCTCTTTTTGCTGCCTCAAGTCCGCATACTGGCAGCAACTACAATGGCTTGCTGGCTTGAATCTTGAGAAAATTTTAAATATTTAGCCGAGGCTTGGATTTGTTCTGGGCTTTTGCTGTGGGCTGACCTAGAGTCCCTCTGTTCAGGATATATCCTGAGTAAGGCTATGCAATTGCCTTCACTAAAGTGGTGTTCCCCAAGCTCAGTCGAACTGGCATCAGAATACCCTGCACTTCATGTGGTCCACATACTGCATTTTCCAATGATAAAGCCGTTGTAATGTAACTCCTAGATAACAAGCATGGGGCTGGATGAACACAGCAGGTCAAGCAGCATCATAGGAGCAGGAACTCCTGTTAGGAGTCCTGTTGGACTTCAGCGAATGAGCGCTTTTGCATGGTTCCATCATTAATTCCACATACCAAATGGTCTCTCAGCATCTCATTAAGGGTTAAACCAAAGTCACATGTCTCTGCCAGTCATCTTTACCTTGTCAAGAATGATGATACCGATTCCCCTGGCTCTTGAATTGCCAGGAAAATCAATAGCATCTCGGAATTAGAGGATGCTTGAGATCATAATATTCCTTAACTAAATCCATCAACACTTGGTAGGTTTTAGTATCTGGTGCCTCATGGAAAGTTAGGGTTCTCATAATCAAAAAAGCTATGGGTCTACAAGCTGTCAAAAGAATTACTCAATGGTTTTCATCTGCCCTAATGTCATTTGCCTTGAAAGAAATGACACATTGTTTCCCCATAATTGGCCCAGTCTTTGGTAGCAGGGTCAAACATGTCATGCCTCCTAAAAAAACAGGATGATGCCAGAAAAGTTTATCCCCGACTCAAAGAAAACTACTGCGAGTGAACGTCTTCAGGAGCGCGCATTTCTCTTGTCGCCACTGAAATAACTCCACAGAGGACAGTATCCCTTCACCAAGTCACCCTTTGTTTATATATGGAGAGTCCTTCACTCCAATCTAGCTTCCTCAGAGCCATCTCTCAGAGTGAACAGAACCTCTGATGCTCCTGTTTGTGTATGTCTGCCTGTGTTCCCTGTTTGGACCAGATTATAAGCTCATAAGATATAGGCCCATTCGGCCCATCAAAATTTGCTCCACCATTCAATCATAGCTGATATGCTCCTCACTCACAATCAGGAAACAACCCCAATCAGGGAATTCATATTCTATGAGGTCCATCTGGCTGACCTTGAAACACTCACTACAAATGGGTTTTTGTTAAATTCACAGGATGCAATTGGTATGTTCTGCAGGGGTCTGTCCTGGAGACTCAAGATTTTACAATTTATATTAATGACCTAGATGAGGGGATTGACGGCATGGTGGATGACACAAAGATAGGTAGGAAAATATGTTGTAAAGAAGACATTATGAATTTGCAGATAGATATAGATAGGTTGAATGATTGTTGAAAAATTTAGCAGATGGAGTACATAGTGGGAAATGTGACGTTATTAAATTTGGCAGAAAGAATGAAAAAGCAGAGCATTACTTAAATAGAGAACAAGTGAGAAATTTAGAGGTGTACAGAGAATTGGGTGTTCTAGTGCACGAGTCACAAAAGTTAGTATTAAGAACATTGTTTAATTAAGAGCACTAATGGAATGAGGAATACTACAAGAGGAATTGCACATAAAAGTAAGGATGTTATGCTTTGATTATACAGAACATTGATGCGACCACATGCCAAATATTGTGTGTAGTTTAGTTTCCTTATTTAGGGAAGAATTTAAGTGCACTGAACATGGTTCTGAGAAGGTTTACTGGATTGACACCTTGAATTAGTGTGTCTTATGAACTTAGATTGGACAGACTGCCCTTGTTTCCACTTGAGTTTAGAAAAGTGAGGCATGACTCAACTGAAGTGCATAAGATCTTGAACATTGTTGACAGATCTTGATGTGGAAAGGATGTTTCCTTTTGTGGTTAAGTCCAGAACTAGGAGGAACTGTTTTAAAATAGGTGTTGTTCATGTAAGACAGAGTTGAAGAAACAAATTTTTTTCTCAGGGGGTTATTCAACTTTGGAACTCTCTGCCTCAGATGAAGTGGAGGCAGAATCAATAATTATTTTTAAGGCAGAAGTAGATGAATTCTTACATAGCAAGTGTATCAAAGGTTACCAGTGTAGATGGAAATATGGATTTCAAAACATTGTATTGCAGAACAGGCATGAGGGGCTGTATGATCTACATTTATTTTGTATGTTTGTCTGTTCAAATAACAAGTCTAGTGTAACCTGCTCTCCGGTTAGCTCCAGAACCTGCTCTGTTCAGAAAATGGCCTAGAAACATCCTGTGAACTCCTTATCTAGGCCCATCTGATTTTTCTCACAGATTAAGATCTTTCATGACTATCACCATACATTTCTGAAAGGTTCCCATTATTTCTTCCTTTATACTCCAGCCTACCCTGTGGTAGGCAGCCTGTACATTACTCCCACACAATGACTACTTAACTTTAGCATTTCTCATCTCTACTCTAATCATTTCTACACCTTGGTCTTCTGAACTTAGGTCATTCCTCTTTATTGTGCTAATGACATCAAAAATTAACAAACCCACCCCTCCATCTTACCCTACCATCCTGCCCTCCTACATGTCAAATAATTTTCAATTCTCAGGTCTGAATCTATGTCACCCTGCAGCCATGTCTCTGAAATGGCTATCAAATCATACTTATTCATTATTCTTTGCAATATCAGTTCATCTATTTTGTTTTGACTATTACATGCACTTAATTGCAGCACGTTTAGCTCAGTGCTATTATCGCCGGACTATTAATCCAAGTAACATTCTGGGGACCTGGGCTCCAATCCCGCCATAGCAGATGATGGAATTTGAATTCAATAAAATGAAACCTGGAATTAAGAGTCTAATGACGATGTTGTTGGACGAGCACAGCTCCAACAACACTCAAGAATCTTGCCATTGTCAAGCAGCCTATTTGATTATCACCACATCCACAAGCACCCACTTCCTCCACCACCAATGCACAGTAGCGGCAGTGTGTATTTACAAGATGCACTATTCACCAAAGATCCTTAGATAGATCCAAACTCTTGACCACTTCCATCTAGGAGCACAAGTGTAGTGGATACATAGGAACACTACCACCTACAAGTCCCACTCCAAATCACTCACCATCCTGACTTAGAAACATATCATTATGTTTTCACTGCCACTGGGTCAAAATCTCCCTGAGGGCATCGGCATGCAGCTCACCACCACCTTCTCAAGGGCAACTAAGGATGGACAATAAGTACTGGCCAGCCAGCAATGCCCATAACCCACAAATGAATAAAAGAATTGCCCTTATTTAAGTTTAGCACAGTTGTTGCCAACCCAGTTTGGTCATTCACAAAATGAATGATATGGTCATTATTTCCTGCGGGATCTTCTTTAGATGATTTGTTAAATATGCTTCAGTATGCATTATAAGATTCAAAACAACCTGATCACCGGTTGGATCCACAAAATATTAATAATAAACAATCACAAACAAAGTCTCCGATTTGTTCCTCGTGGCTTCTCCTGATTCAGAAGGAAAGTGTGAAAATCCACTTGAGTCCAAATCCTGTGTCCAGTCCTGCGGTTAAGTGTATTTGATATCCAGAGATAGAATGTCCAGTGTTTTTAGGTCTAAAATTTATATCTCATTTGGAACTGGTGTGCACGTGAGTGGTACTAATATCTGTGGGTGAGACTGTGCTAAATAGCAGCACTAAATCTCTAACTAAGATTACAAACACAAGACCATTTGAGCTGAATTTCCTTGATATTACCCTGAAAATAGATGATTCAGAGCAAGTTTTCAGACAATTTCATTCAATGTATTGTTTCTACGCATGATAGGTTGAAGCTGATGGTCCCCTAAGAATCTATAGGAGGTACAGGAGGCTCAGAGTCTCTGATATCTTCTCCTCTGATTTTTTTCTCTTAGAGAGTTGTGAGTCTTTGTAATTCCCAACCTTAAAAAGCAGTGGATACAGAATTTTTAAGTATTTTTAAGGCAGAGGTAGATAGACTCTTGATTACCAGGACAATGGAAGATTACCAGTGAGTGTGCAGTAGTGTAGAGTGGAGGTTAAAATCAGAGCACCCATTATTGAATGGTAAAATAGACTGAAAGAGCCAAGTGGCCTATTCTTATTCCTTGTTCATATGTTCTGCAACTGCCATAACACAACAAAATTAATGCTATTTGTAAATGGTTTAGTGTTTATTTTATCACTCCCACAAAACCTTCTCCATAGCATAGGTGGTAGAAGATTTTTGATACTCAGATGACAACCTTTGAGACGTTTGCATTTGGTGGCTGCCAGAGTGTGCAACCTTGTAGAGCCAGTTGCAGTCTGCAACACCATGGCCCAGCTGGGGCTGCCTGGCACAGATGGCAGTCCTGCCGCAGCAAGGACATTGAAGAATGGGTGGTGAATGGGCTGGTCTCTTAACTTACAAAAACAGGTGCCACCTAGTTGTGCCCAACAACTTCTACAAGCTAGCAATTCATTGCTCCCAGTGTTCTGAGAGACTGCATACTGTAGGAGATGACAGATGACTTTGAAACCCATTTATATGCTTTTCACCGACTTACAATTACAGCAGAAACTGACCAACCCACAGCCTGAATGAAACCAGTCTGAGTTGCAGTGACACAAGCCTTACACAGAGTTCCTGGACTTCAGCACCCTGAAAAGTGATTACATGCTCTGCTGTGTACTGCAGATTGCAAAAGACATAGGCCCAGCAAGATTTGTACTCGTCCAGACTCAGATTTTGCTCATTTTACTCAAGTTCCAAAAGCCAGTGACCCCACATTTCCCAATTCCTATCAGGCAGGCATCACATTATTTTTACAAGTGGGGAATTTCACAAATCACAGTTTCTTTGTTGTTGACATAAACTTGCAAAGGCCAAACATTTCACACATTGCACAAAGCAGCTCATCATAGAAGCGGAGGACTATTAGCAACAAGAGTAGACCATTTAGCCCCTTGATATTTCTCTGCCAATCAATTCGCTCATAACTGATCTGTACCTTACCTCCATTTACCTGACTTTGCTCTAAATCCCTTGATACCCATGCCTAACAAATACTTATGTTTCTCCGTCTTGAAAGCTCTTGTGGTGAATGTTTCAAAACTGAATTGCGACAACACCTTTTCTAACACAACAGTTCTTTTTACATTGATGCCCATTGCTGCATTCATACTTTAGCTGATAGCACAGTCACTGTTTTGTTTAATATTGGAATGTCATTTTTGCAGAAAAATAAATATTTGACTGCTATGCACTTTGCTTTGGTAAAGATGCCACAAATACACAAGTATGATTAAAAATACATACACTGTTGGCAATGCTGACAGCTGCAATGAGTAATGGCTTTACTTAGTATGTACATGTGAACAGGAAGAGACTCTAAAGAAGTGTACATCTTTCCAAAAGGGTGTGCACTTCGTGGCTGATGCATTTTCCCCCTGGGTCATTATAATTCTACTGTTACCCTGTCAAAGCGACAGCTAGTAGCAAAACACAGTCAATGACTAGGGAACTTCAGCTTAGTAGGTAGGTGATGGAAAGGAGATTTTATAAATGTAAATAGAATTGTTAAAGGGAGTAATAAATATCAGAATATTATTTTAAGTTGCCAAAGCAGAATTGGAAAAACAAGTCATGCTAGAGAAGATTGAATAAGGAAGTTGGAAACCTGAAATCAGACAAGAAACAATTACGTTACAAAAAAGGTTAAATGAGGAACTTTGTGCATGAATGAATAAGATGGATCTAATACCTTCTTCTTAGCCTGTAATTATCTCATGATCATGTGATCCTCATTTGGCAAACACTGTGCTTTATGATCACATGGAACTGGAGCCTGAATCTATAGAGCTCTAAGTAAGATGTTCTCTCTTACTACGTTTTGTATAAAGTTACATTCAATAAAACCTGTTGCTGTGCTTTCATAAGATGTCTGTCTCTGATTATTACCCACACTGAGGGTTGAACATCCTCCCTGCAGCCAGAACAGCTATGAATCTGCAGGACCCTGTATCTCTCCCCATAGAGAATCTGCTCTGTCTGTGGATTTCTAAGCTAGGACTGGCAGACCCCTGACCATACCCACAAGGCTATGAATTACTTTGTTTGGAGAACAGATGAAAGTTCCTCAACAGGAGAAAATCTCTGGAAGATGAGAGCAGAACTCACAATGTGTTTAATCTACTGTTGGTTTTAGTTTGCACCCCGTTCCAATCATGGCAGGAGAATGATGGAACGAGGATGGATTTTCATCCCCTGTGATCCTAAGGTGGCACAGCATTAACAGCAATCACTGAAAAATGTAACCAAAGGGAAGGAGTTGTATGTAAAAGGTTTGGGGCCAATGGGGATAGGATATTAATGCATATAATGCCATTAATCCAAAAATTAGGCTGCTGGAATTGAAGAACATCATTTTTACTCCTTCAGCTGCCCACTGGTGGGAAGAAACAGCTGAATATCCTCAGGCATATCAATGTAACATCATCCCAGGGTGTGTGTGTGTGTGTGTGTGTAGGTGGGGGGGGGGAGGTCCTCCTGGCTCCACTAAGAGAAGTCCTCTCCCTCTCAATCAGACTTCACTGAGGATGGCCACGAAATTCATTGCACCAGAAGACCCCAAAGTACATGTGTTAGTGAGACACTCGCCTGTGTCACAAGAGTGTCACAGCCACCTCACGATAGTATCCCAGATAAGAAGCTAGTGGGTAGGAATTAAGCAGGAATAGGGCTGTACCTTTTTGTGGCACTATTTCATTTACACTCTTACCCCTTTCCCATGGGGCAGGATTCGTTAAAATTGCTCTACAGATCATAGGGATAGGAATTGAGGTGGACCATGGTTAATGCAAGCATAGTTTGTACAGGAGATGGCAATTTCAATGATCAGCTACTCAATGGAAACCAATATGTGGAGATGAGCCATCAATGGCTGAAAATGTAATTTATTTATTAAGCATTTTCTGCAAGCAAAAGGTTGTTTTCTTTTGCACATGAAAGAAAAAGAACGTGAACATTTCTGTCTTTTGGCTGCAGCAGAGCCGACACCTCCACTCTGACCTCAATCCACCTCTAATCCTGTAGCTTGCCTGACGCAGAGGTGGTCAAAATAGTTTACCAAACAGTGAAAAGTCAACAGTGTTGCTACAGTAGTTTTGTAACAGGGAACATGATGGGATTTCTCCACGTGGTATGGAACAACAGGGATCTTAGGCACAAGACATTGCCAGCAAACCATTTTGCTGCTACCTGTAGCTTCTTTGTTCTTTCCTATACAATTTTAAACAATTGTAAAATTTGCCTGTTGTTTCAACACATCAAAATATTGCATATAACTTTACACAATGAGTTAATTTGGAATTGCAAAATTATTGCTTCACATATGTAGTGCCTCAATGTCTCACGCAGTAATGAAATTTAATGACCAACAAATTGGTTTCCAAGTGGTATTGGTTGAGGGAGGAATGTTGGCCAGAAAACCAGAAAAACGTCTTACTGCGTGTTTACTGAGCACCTTGGGATCTTCAACATCTACCTGCCTGACAAGAATCTGAAGTTTACATTTTCTGTGAAGCTTTTACAATGACTGTCCGTACTCCCCAATTTCGGTCTGGCAGTGATGGAGAGCAGGATTGGTAGTTGAGCAAGTAAATTCAGGAAGAGCTGAGGATGCTGTCAGTTGATTGGAAATCTGCTTCAGAATTTCAGCACTGTGTCCAAAAATTGGAAAAATTGAAATCCTTCAGCCCTCACCCTTCACACTCCCCTAATTTTCCTTCATTTCCATGTCCCATCTATGCCAACCTGTAACATCTAAGGCCTTATGCCCATTCCCATGGCCACCCACACTCTCTATGTCACCCTATGTCTCTTTGTTCATGTCAATGGTCTCTCATACCTCATGCCTACTAATGGCCTTTTTCACCCAACATCTTTTCCGTTTCACCTAACACGTCAACTCTCCTTTGTACCCAGAAGTACCCGTGTATCATGAAAAAAATGTTACATTATTTAAAGTTCAGAATGCACTCTATTGTAAAAAGCACCCTGTTAATAAATCACATTTTGACAGGTTTTGACAGTGTTGACTCTTGCTGTCTGCTCTTATCACTTGACAGTTTGCCATCTCTTGACAGGTCCTGACACTTCTTGGCAGGTCTTTTAAGATTTCAGCATTCCAAGGAGTTTATGCACCTTCTACATATAATGATCTCTGTAGTTAACATTCATACAGGGTGCCTGATTCCATCCCCATAGTATCCTGCAACTATATCTAATAGGGATAACTCATGTCTCCAAAGGAGTGCTCTGGCTATCAAAAACAAATTTATTAAGAACAGCTCTATTTTACCTGGTCTCATCTCCACATTTTGGTTTCCATTGAGTAGCTGATCATTGAAATTGCCATCTCCTGTACGAACTATGCTTGCATTAACCATGGTCCACCTCAATTCCTATCCCTATGAAAAAAGGAACTGTTGTATTTGGGTGGTAGACTTAGGACCTCTGATATCTCCTGCTTCTTTTTCCATAATGGAGAGACCTTCTGTCATAATCTGAAGCATTGCATGAGGATGATGTCTCTTTTTTTTAACTCAGAGACAAGGGTGTTGCCCGGCTATCACACAAGGTAAAATAGGCTAAAGGAATAGCTCAGAATAAATGTACATTGAGATTTTAATTGTGGCTGAGTGATAACACTTATCCATCATTCATGAAGATTCAGTGATGAAGTTCAGGAACCTATCCATTGACATCTAAGCCGATACCTTACAGCGACATTTCTACGCCCAACTGAAGAATTGTTTCACTGACAGATGTGCAATCTTTCAGATGTTAAATAAAACCCACCGACACGCTCATGGACATAAAGATCTCGTGGCACTATTTCAAAGAAGATGAGTATATTCTCTATGGTCACTGCCAATACTTATCCCTCAACTCACCACGAAAAAAAACTGAATATATAATTTTATCATTTTTCTGTTTGTGGGCCCTTGATGTTTACAGATTGATTGACTCCTTCCCTGCATTACAGCAGTGACTACAGGTTGGATCTTACTAAAAATCAGCTAAGTGGCATTGCTGTCAAGCTATCTAAAGGGTTTCTCTCTGAGATCAAGTGGCTTTTCACACTGAGTTGTCCCAAACTTGACTCATTGACCACGCACCATTCTCCTATGTCACCCTGCTCTTCTAATTCTCCCACTCGCTGTAAGTGGAAGGATTCACCAATGTCAGAACCTCCTAAGACTCATGGCACTGGTGTTGTGTTGCAAAGGCCATTGTGCACCTGGTTGAGTGCTGTCACTGCCTTCCTTCAATTAACTTTTCTGAGGCATGGCAAATTAATGGAAATTGTCACCTCACTTTGCAGACAGGGGCTATCCTCTTCCCATAGGACGAATAGAGGAGGCCACAACACTAGACCCTGTTCTGAGGGAGCCACAAGGGTTGATGTCGTCTCACTCCTGTCTGGAGATACGCCCAGCCGAGTAGTTAGAAGGTCAATAAGCATCAACGTTCAGCCAGGGTGAATGTCATTGTCTTCTCTCTGCTATCTCACACTGACTCTATCACTGCTCCTGCATCCACTTCCCATCAAGACACATATTCCACTGTCCTCACTGAGACACGCAACATCTTTCCTCCCTCATTCTCATCTACCCAATCTCCCTGCACTGCATACACTGCATAGCCTCTGTGCTACATACCTTTCACTTGGAATGCCTTACCACTTTACCTACACCTGTACCAGCGTTACCACATGTGCCAACCAATTTCATCTCAATCAATCCTTTCTTAATCTTCGTTCAGGAAAAATGACCCATAATAAGACCAGATGAGTGGTGAGGTGATCGATATTCAACATCTCACCTCCTATGAGGAGAATACTTTGGCTCTTGCCAGCAAGGACAGAGACCAGTTCTGCGGCCACAGAAACATTGATGTCATGGCAACCAGGTAAGAAGTATTGTTCATTGCTATGCTACTCTTCCACTATGCCAACTCCTAATGATCTCTTAGTATAGGCCAAGTTTTACCCTTTGTTCAGAGCACAGTCTCTTAGTTGTCTCCTGCAGGTACATGGGGTATTATCATGGTCTCCACTGTAAGAAGGCAGTACTACCAGGCATCGCCTCCTCCAACTCTGAGGAAGAGAGCGTGGATAGATCTGCAAGGCTGTTCCCGACCCTCCGCCAGCTCAGATGCTGACACCTCAGTGGGAACATTAGCTAGAGTCAGGAGAACAGGATACACAATACTGCCACTTCTCTGCAGCAGGCTGACAAAGAAATGCCCCATGTTGCTGACAGTCAGAGGCCAGCTGGTGAACCTGCTCAGCCCCAGGCAGGAGAAGATCCATGGTTTTGGCCATTTGTGACTTCACTGACATGCTCAAGCAAACACAAAAGTAGTGGGTGGTTTGTCAGGGACACCGGACAAATTGACACAAAGGCAACAGTACTGCACCAACGCAGTGGGGATTCTGCTGGCCCTGACCTGTGAGGGTCTGACTGAGATTGGCAGCTCAAATGGAGAACCACACTCAGTGTTTGCCAGAGATGTGCATAGAGCATTATTCGAGCTATTGGTGCTCAGCATCAACAGTATCAACAGTAAGGTGACAAATGGATGATGGACCTTGATCTCACTCCAGGTGCCCCTTCCTCTTAAGGAGTCAGGGCTTTGCTCAGGACAGTATTCACCCAACTGGAAGAGGAACCACATACCTTGCCCCTGGAGTCTCCTCTCAGGATACTCCAGAGCGTGCCAGGCCTTTCACCTTCACTCTGCCTGTCCCCCAGCCTGTGGGAGAAGGGTATACCTGCCTCTGGCAAGACACACTCTACATGTCTAGTCTCTCACACAAAAATACCCCAAAACTCTAAGGCCAACTGACTTCACTGTGGATGAGAGACCCTCCACCCAAACTGCAGACTCTGGGACTACACAGAGTTGTAATTGGAGGGAAAGAAACAAGGCCTTATAAAGGCAAATAGGTGGCACGAGTGACATGCTACTGTAAATACATTTCCATATTTGTAAATAAAAGTTCATCATCAGTGATGTGAGTGAATATTGGCTAAGCTGCCACCATACATTGAAGGTGCAAATTAGCACTACGTGAGATTTTATGCTGAAATTATTTATTAGCCACCAAATAGGAATTGTAGTTTGGGGCATGGTATAAATCAGGAGGTGAGAGAAGCATGTAGCATGGGCAACGCAGTTATCATGGGTGATTACAAAACTACATATAATCTGGGTAAAACAACTGAGCCCTAACATTCAGGATGTGTTTCCGAGTGTGTTAGGGTTGGTTTTCCAGACGAGTGCTTTGAAGAGCCAACTAGAGTACAAGCTATTGTAGATCTAGTATTATGTCATTAAAAGGACCTAATTAACAATCTTATTGCAAAAGAACCTTTTGGGATGAGTGACCACAATATGATAGATTTGTGCATTATGTTTGAAGGTGAGGTAGTTCATTCTGAAGCAAATCTGTTAAATTTTAATGAGGGAAATTATGCAGGCATGAGGTTGAAATTGGCTGAGGTGAATTGGAAAAATACTTTAAAAAGCATGACTGTTCAGCAACAATGAATAGTCTTTAAAGAACTATTACATGGTGTACAGCAAATATATATTCATTAAGGTGTCAAAACTTAAAAAAAGTCAGTCAGCTGTGGCTGACCAAGGAGGTTGGTGGAGGCGTGAAATGAGCAGCACAGTAACACAGTGCTACATGGCAACATGTTCACCCCCTTGGTAGATCACTGCTGACAACCATGACAAGTTGCCTGGACTTGTGTTTGCACTAAACTACATGCAAGATGGAAGTACTTTGACACTTAAGCTCTGGTTTAAGGATTAAAGTGCAAAAAGGCTAAGCAAAGCAGAAATGGTCTGTGATGTAGGCACAAAGTGAGTAAGTGTAAAGAGAACAAGCTACCAGCCCTGACAGCACACTGCTCAAATCCATGAAATGGGTACCTGCCCTGTGCACAAAGTCTTCTTGCTAAAGCATTCCAATGAGAGGAGCTGGGATGCTCTAAAGTAAGGCATTGAAGTGCAGAAATATACTCTACATGGATCAGGGACGTTGCTACGCTGATGTGGTGAGACTGATTTGTGTCGGATGCCAAAGTTTGTGGAAAGGACTGTGTGCAGTCGCTGCCTACAGACTGTGCCCTTTACTATTGATGCCAGCTATCCAGAATGAAGGTCTGGAGGAGTGAGCAGCGGGCTGGAGCTGCCAGGTAACCTCTTTGACTTTCATGTTAGGAATTTTCAGCTTCTACTTTCTATCTAGCAGGTGGGAGAATGGGAAACTGAACATTGATGAGGCGTGATTCATAATAATGATGTGCTAATGTATGCTAAAGCATGCAAATAGGCCTCTCACCACTCGCTAGTGAGAATCCCATCTCATCATTCTACACTTGATTAGAAAATGGCACTTGATGCTTTCAATGTCAAGAAACTCCTCGCTGAACAGCTCACGTGATTTTCCCAATTCTCTCATCATAGCTCACGTCATTCAGGGACAGGGAAAATTTCACCCTACTTTCTGTTTTATTCATTAATTCTTTGGGAATGGGCTTTACTGCCTGCCTGAGCCAGCATTTATTGCCTGTCCCTAGTTGCTCTTGAGAAGTTGTTGGCAAACTGCCATCTTGAACCCTGCAGTCCACATGCCATAGGCACACCCACAATACAATTTGGGAGTGAATTCCAGGATTTTGACCCAGTGACAGTGAAGGAATAGCAATATATTTCTAAGGCTTGGAATGGAACTTGCAGGAATGGTATTCTCATGTATTTGCTGCCTTTGTCCTACTTAATGGTAGTAGTTGTGCAGAAGGTGTCAAAAGCATTTAACTGGTTATAATTATTTTTGTCTGGAGTCATGAAAGGTACTTTCTTTTTATATTTTATATGGCCTTGTTTCACAATAATTCTTATTTATCACACCCCATGTTTGCAAAGTATAGTAATTAGTTTTGTTTTAACACAGTTCAAATACTGGCAGGATTTCCAGCTTCATTAGAACAAACAAAACACTAAGAGAAAGTTAGTTGTAGGCCATGTTATATATGTGAGTAAGTATAAGCAATGATCTGTGATTGTAGATAACCTATCGAAAGCTAAAGACAGACTTTACCTGTCAAACAGGTGCAAGAGCCTGGCCTCTTCTCTGCTTTACTCCCGCGCTGACATAGTGACACCAGAAAGTAGATCGCCGTTGTTGTTGCCTCCACAGGATTGGGTTATTTATGTTCAGAAGTGTCACCAACAACATGAGAGCCTAACATCTGCACTTCAGATATCCACCAACACTTTAAAACACTGTATGATGCACTCAACTCAATGGAAGAGCCACTTGTAACTCACCAGTCATACGTCGACCACAACAGTTCAAAGGCAAGGTCATGATTGTTGAGTATTTCTTTAATCTCCAGTCTTTCATGCCTCCATCCTTTGATTATGCAATACAGGGGTATCATCAGAAGCAGATGTTATTTAATTATTGTTCCTGGTCATTATCCATTATGGTGCTTGAGCACAAAGCTTTGTAATGAATGATGAGCGGTCTTTGTGGGGCTGGACTTATTTTTGATGGCCAGTTTAACTTGCATGCACTTGCGGTGACTACACTGTAGCAGTACAACAAGAACACAAATTCCAATTCAGAGAAGAAGGTCATGTTTTGGATACAGATGTACAAGTGAAGTGGATGGGAAGAATTATGATGTGATGGAAAGATGCACTCTAAAAGATGCTTACAGTTGCTAATTAAGCTGCTAAGAGCTTATGTTAAGATTCTATTTAAAATCTAATTATTAAATCAAGTCAGTTTTTAAAAACCTTTATGAAACTTGATTTAAAACATGTACGAAAAGGGAATTACTACAAAAGTAGTTTGCAATCATTACAGGATATATCCATAAAAAGTCTGTTTCTTCACAAATGATGTCAGAAATCCTTGTATGTTGTTATGCAGTTTACTAGATTACTACTAATTTTGACATCATTGGTTTTATTTAAGGTTTCAATTTGAAATACTTTTTTTATGATTTGGAGTCAATGCTTTCAGATAGCTTATACACATTAAACTGCTGATTAGTCATTTCCCCTCCTAGTCCCTGGGTAGACTATATTGAATATGGTTCTCTCTTTTCAGATGTTACCTCTCTCTCCTTTAAATCTGCCATCATCCCCTGTCCTCAAAACACCTTCGATACCACTAGTCTTACAAACTGCTACCACATCCTCAATATCCCATTTGTCTCCAAAGTCATGGAATTTAATAAATTGCCAAATCTGATCCAGTCTTTCTGAAGACTCCATGTTTAAATACCTCCAAACAGGGTTCTTTGATTTGATTGGATTTGATTTATTATTGTTACATGTACAAAGATACAGTGAAAAATATTGTTTTGCATGCTATACAGGCAAATCATACCTTACATAAGTACATCGGAGTACTAGAACTGAATGCAGATTTTCGACTGGTTAGCAAGGTGAGATCACATGCAATCCGGGGAGCTAATCAATTGGGTACAAAATTGGCTTGAAGGTAGGAGACAGACAGTGGCAGTGGAGGGTTGTTTTTCAGACTGGAGGCTCATGACCAGCAGTGTGCCACAAGATCGGTACTGGGTCCAATGCTTTTTGTCATTTGTATAAATGATTTGGGTGTGAATATAGGAGTTTGCAGATGACACCAAAATTTGTGCTGTAGTGGACAGTGAAGAAGGTTATCTCAGACTACGATGGGACCTTCAGATAGGCCAACGGGCTGAGGAATGGCAAATGGAGTTTAATTTAGATAAGTGTGAGGTGTCGCATTTTAGTCAGGCAAACCAGGGCAGCACTTACACAGTTAATGGTAGATCCTTGGGGAATGATGCTGAACAAAGAGACCTAGGGGTCCAGGTGCATAGTTCCTTGAAAGTAGAGTCGCAGGTAGACAGGGTGGTGAAGAAGGCATTTGTCATGCTTGCCTTCATGTTTCGGCGAATATAGGAGTTGGGAGGTCATGTTGCGGCAGTACAGAACATTGATGAGGCCACTTTTAGAATACTGCGTTCAAATCTGGTCTCCCTGCTATAAGGAAAATATTGTTAAACTTGAGAGGGCTCAGGAAAGATTTACAAGTTTGATGCTGGGAGTGGAAGGTTTGAGCTAAAGGCAGAGGCTGAAGAGGTTGGGTGTTTTTTCCTGCAGCATCAGGGGCTGAGGGGTTAACTTATAGAGGTTTATAAAATCATGAGAGGAATAATTAGGGTCTTTTTCCCAGATGTGGGAGTCCAAAAATAGGGGGCATATGTTTACGGTGAGAGGGGAAAGATTTAAAAGGGACCTGAAGGGTTACTTTTTCACACAGCGGGTGGTGCATGTATGGAATGAGCTGCCAGAGGAAGTGATGGAAGCTGGTTCAATTACAACATTTAAAAGGCATCTGGATGGTTACATGAATGGGAAGGTCTGAGAGGGATATGGGCCAAATGCTGGCAAATGGGACTAGATCAGTTTAGGATATTTGGTCAGCTTGGACGAGTAAGTCTGTTTCCATGCTGTGCAAATCTATGATCCTATGACTCTATCGTGTTACAGCTACAGTGAATGTGCAGAGAAAGATCAACTTTATTATATGAGAGGTCCATGCGAAAGTCCGATAATAGCAGGCATGAATCTGTTCTTGAATCTGTTGAAATGTGTGTTAAACTTTTATATCTCCAGCCTGATGGAAGAAGGTGGAAGACAGTATAACCAGGGTGTGTGGAGCCTTTGATTATGTAGCTGCTTTCCCGAGGCAGCAGAAAGTGTAGACAGAGTCAAAGGAAGGAACGTTGTTATGAATGACAGACTGGGCTGCATTCACGGTTCTCTGTAATTTCTTGAAGTCTTGGGCAGAGCAGTTACCATACCAATCCATGAGGCATCCAAGTAGGATGCTTTCTATGGTACATCAATAAAAAAAATTGGTAAGAATCATTGCAGACATGTCAAATTTCCTTAGCCTTCTGAGGGAGTAACGGCATTGGGGCGCTTTCTTGAAAGTAGTGTTGATGTGGGTGGAGTATTGTTGGATAGGATAGGATAGATTGTTAGTGATATTTACTTCTAGGAACTTGAAGTTCTTGATCATCACCACCTCAGCACCGTTGATACAACGGCATGTCCTCCACTCTGCTAGTCGATGACTAGCTCCTTCATTTTGCTGACATTAAGGTAGAGGTTGTTGTCTTTACAACATGCCACTCAGCTCTCTATTGCTTTCCTTTCTCATCATTGTTTAAGATCCAACCGATAACAGTGTGTCATGAGCAAAACTGTACATGGAGTTAGAGCAGAATTTGGCCACACAGTCATGAATATATAAGGAGTCTGGTCATGCCATGCCACAGTGTTGAAAAAGCCCCTATCGAAGTCAAAAATTACATCCTATATCTCTGTGACAAAGGAAAATGTTCTCTCCTTGTCCTTGATCTGTTTGACGTGGATGATGATACCATTCTCCCACTGTTGTACATCTGGGTGACAGTGCTCTCACCTAGTTCCATTCTTATTTAATTGTTCCAAAGAATCATTTGCAATAGCTTCTCTGGTGTTCCTCATTGATTTATAATTGGTATTTCTCAATTTTCCATTACATGCTCCCTGTTGGCAACATCATTCAAAGGTGCAAGCTTCATTTTTGCATGTAATGACACCCAACTCAAACTCACTGCCTCTCTTGTCTTGTCCACTGTTACTAAATTATCAGATTGCACATCTGGATGAAAGTTCCTCAAATTAGATATTGAAAATTTGAAACCATTTTGGTGGACCCACGGTAAATTCCATTCTCTACCTGCACTCTCCAATGCTTTCTCATGGAGCAGTCTGAAATTAAGCCTGTCTGTGCAGAGTTTTGGTGTCACATTTGATCTGAAGGTGAACTTCCAACTGACTGATTTTACCTCAATAATAGCTTAACCCCAGTCTCAGCTCACCTGCTGCTAACAAACTCATTCATGCCATTGCTACCTTTAGATTTGAGTATTCCGTTGCAGGCTTGCCAGTCTCCCACACTCTACCCTCTGTAACATGATGCATACAAACACAAGTGCCAATACTTTAACCTGGAACAAGTCCTATTCCCCTTTTACTCCCACGCTCACTGACCTTTATTGGCTCGTCGTCAATCAATGCTTTGATCTTAAAATATTCATCCTTAGTGCCAAATGCAATTGCCTTATCCCTCTTTTTCTTGGTAGTCTCCTGCAATTCCTCCTAGATCTCTCCATTTCTTTAATTCTGGTCATTCATGCATGCCTCATTTTAGTTGCCCCATCATTGGTGGCCATGTCTTCAGTTGCCTAGGCCCATGCTCTGGAATTTTCTCCCCACCCCTCTGTGCATGTCTACCTTGTATTGTCCTTTAAGGCATTGCATTAAAACCTCTCTCTTTGTTTCAGCTTTTCGTCTTCTGACCAAATATGTCCTATTATGTCTTGGTGTCATAATTAGTTTTATAATGATGCTGTGAATTGGCTCGAGACATGTCACTGCGTTGAAAGTGCTACATAAATATAAATTGTTGTTGCTCATCAATTAATGACAATTTTTCACGTGAGGCTCCAATGCTATTGCTGTTGGAATTTCATGGAGTCTAGAATGATTTCAACATTTCAATTTCTTTAATTGTATTTCGGATGACATTGGTTAAAGTTCAGTCATGTTTTCTTGCTAACAACTTACTATTTGTAGCAGTAGTTGGAGGAACTCATGTGATGGAACAGTCCTACTGAAAGTGAAAGGAAGGCACTTGTGAGAAGAACCTTGCTGAATGGTCCAGAAACTCAGGAAATATCAAGAAGAGGATCAACAACTGTATACAAGTGAGGTGAATGTGCTGAGATGGATGTGTACTATGAAATGAAAGTACAAGATCAATATTAATAAATAATCAATAAACCAGGAATACAACTAATATCGTGGAATCATTAAAGATACTAGCTGAGAAGGAACTCAGATGATAATGGCCATCTGTTGTGGACAGAGAGAGAAGGCATGTAGAGAAATGAGTGATCGAGATGGGACAGCAGAAAGGAGAGGAGGAAGGCCAAAGGTCAGGAGATGGGATGCAGTGGTGAGACGCTTAAACATGAACATATTAAAAGGATGGATGACTGACAGAAGGAGGTGGAAAAGGGTAACAAACCAGCATTGGGTGTCCCCTAATTAAATAGGAGAC
>JAHRHZ010000013.1:57816032-57820599 GCA_024137785.1 Ginglymostoma cirratum
TTATAGAATTATAAATCACTTTTCTCATGCAGTCAGCTAAGGTGGTTTAAATTGTTTGCAGCAGTGGTAGTTTACTCCTGTTAATTCAAAGTCACTTAATTTGAATTATGTATAATTTAAACGTTGTAGCATTGAGTTTGTTTGTTTCGGTGTTATTTACATTAGTTTATGGAAATGACTAGATAATTCAGTGTTTTAGCAAAAAAGAAACAAAATATTGGGAATAGATTGCCTATTTAAAATCCTTTTGAGATGTCATTATAAATGGTATAAGAAGAAACAACTGTTAAACATTAAAATCTTCAAGCGCTCCAGAACCGATACCACCTAAGGAGCAATACATATTGCTGAACACCAAATATACAAACCACACATCATGACAGAACCTTTCAGACTTGATGGCAATCTGTACAAGGAGGAATTTTCTTTAACGCATTTAAGTTTTCTGAGCTGATCTCAGATGCACAGAATACAGATAAGAATAACTCGGACTTAACTGAATCAGTTGAAAAATTAATAAACAGGATCACTGCGTATTGCAAAATTGAATGAGGGCAATCACTATCCAAAAATAAATCCTTAGGTTAAAACCAGAATATCTGACAAGAGCTAATGCAACAACTGTGGTGAAATTTAACCAACCACGAAAATAACTTGTGAAAATCACAAGGTATTATACATTGCACTTCTGCCTGTCATCACTGTGACCTACTGTTTTGAAATCCAGTAAATTAAGTGTTATGCTGTATATCTAATTTTTACAAAATGATTGACGGCCTAAATAACTGACTGATTTCCAAGACTTGTCATTGTGGGTGACATAGTTTGTCAGTACTTGCTTTACAACAGATGTGGTTTTTCATCATAGTCTTCAGGATACATAGTCTTGTATTCTGTAGTCATGCCAGGAATTTTGATAATGGTTATCATTAGGGAGTTTATAGCTGTGCTAACATGCCATGGAGGTTTTATGTGAGGTAGGTCTGACAACTGGAGGCATTATCAGTTCATTGAAATTAACGCAGATTATCAGGGTACAAATTGATACATACATATTTGAACTTGGCCTAAAATTGAAACATCATTTTTAATCAGTGTTTTGTAATATTCTACTAAAAATATACAAAATGCATATTTTTTAAACTCAGGTAGTTTTTTCATGCTGCTTGGTTTTCTTCAAAAGTGGTTCATACTTTATAACTGACACCTACATCCAAATTCTATATCTAAATTAACAAGGTACACAAAGATCAGTAGTATTTTTTTTTCATTGCTGAAACTGAGAAGCAAGTCGCATAAAAGAAACAGCAAAGTTCAATTAACACCTCTGAACGACATGAGTATTGACGAGTCACTTCGGAAAACAGGATGAGATTGGCTAAAATGGGACTCTCAATGTGAGAGGATAAAATTTGAATCTCTACACAAGCTTTGAATAACAAGAAAATAATCTTGGTTGTGAGCAGTGAGAGGATTTTTTTTTCAATTCACTCATGGGACGTAGGCATTGCTGGGCCAGCATTTATTGCACATGCATTGTTGCTGTTGCAGCAGGATAGATCAATAGGGTAGGAGAGGTGGCATACGGGATGCCTGCCTTTATCAGCCATGGCATAGATTGTAAAAGCAGGGAATTATGTTGGAGTGGTGCAGAACTTTAGTTAGGCCACAACTGGAGTACTGTGTGTAGTTCTGGTTACCACACTGTAGGAAGGATGTGATTGCACTGAAGGGGGTGCAGAAGAGATGGACTGGAATGTTGCCAGTGATGAAGTGTTTCAGCTATGAAGAAGGCTGGATCAGCTCCGGTTGTCTTCTTTGGAGCAGACAAAGTTGAGGAGAAACCTGATAGAGATGTTTAAGATTATGAGGGACATGGACCGGGTGAATAAAAAGCAGCCAATCCCTTTAGACAAAAGGTTTAATAACAAGGGCACATAATATGAACATGAAAGGCAGGCGGTTTAGAAAGAACTTGAGGAAAACTTTTTTCACCCGGAGAGTTGCAAGGGTCAGGAGTGCACTGCCCGGGAAGGTAGTTGAGGTGTGAAACCTCACAACCTTTAACAGGTAATTGGATGAGCACTTTAACTGTCATAATATTCAAGAATATGGCCTAGTGCGGGAAAACGGGATTGGTGTAGATAGTAGTGCATTTTTGGCAGTAAAGACTCAATGGGCTGAAGGGTCTTTTCTGCACTGTATGATTCTATGACCCACACTGCTTTTAGGGAGGGAATTCCAGATTTTTGACCCAAAGTCAGTAAAAAAAATGGTGATATGTTTCCAGAGATAACAAGGTGTAGAGCTGGATGAACACAGCAGGCCAAGCAGCTCCATAGGAGCAGGAAAGCTGACGTTTTGGGCCTAGACCCTTCCTATGATGTGGCTTGGCCTGCTGTGTTCATCCAGCTCTACACCTTGTTATCTCAGATTCTCCAGCATCTTCAGTTCCTACTATTTCTGAATATATTTCCAGGTCAGGATAGTGAGTAGCTCGGAAGGGAATGTACAGGTGGTGGTGTTCCCCCCCTTGTCCTTCTAAATGAAAGTGGTTGTTGATTTGGAAGGTCGTGTCTTATGATAATTGGTGAATTTCTGCATCTCTTAGATGGAATACACTGCCACAGGGATCGTATAGAAACATATAAAATTATGAAGGCAATAGATAAGATAGAAGTAGACAGGATGTTCCCACTGGCAGGTGAAGCTAGGACAAGAGGGCATAGCCTCAAGATTAGAGGGAGCAGATTTAGGACTGAATTGAGGAGGAACATCTTCACCCAGAGGGTTGTTAATCTATGGAATCCCTTACCCAGTGAAGTAGTTGACGCTACTTCATTAAATGTTTTTAAAGCTAAGGTAGATTTTTTTGAACAATAAAGGAATGAAGGGATACGGTGAGAGTGTGGGTAAGTGGATCTGAGTCCATGAAAAGATCATCCATGATCTTATCGAATGGCGGAGCAGGCTGGAAGGCCTGGACGGCCTACTCCTGCTCCCAGTTCTTATGATCTTATGTACCACTGAACAGGATAGGGAGTCAACGTTTGTGGATAAGGTGCCAATCAAGTGGGCTGCTTTGACCTGGACGGTGTCAAGCTCCTTCAGTGTTGTTGGAGCTACACCCATTCCTTCACACTCTTGACTTGTGCCTTGTAGATGGTGGGCAGACTTTGGAGAATCAGGAGGTGTGTTACTCACTGCAGTATTCCTAGTCCCTGATTTGTTCTTGTAGTCAGGTGTTCATATGGTTATTTGCATCTATTTGTATACTTTGGAATGTTATTGTTACCTAAACTCGCTTACTTACATGCTGTTTTCCATTCTTCCATCTGCAGCTAGATGGTGAGAATTCCCAACATAAAAGTCAGAGTGGGTACCCCATGATGGTTCCAGTTCACATAATTTCTTCTTCTAGGCCTCCAGCTTGGACAGCAGTCCCCAACATCTCCGGATACATTTCATGGGCATATGAGGAAAGGCTGCCTGCAGGATGAAGTGGGTGGGCTCTGGCAGATGATGGGATAATCTCAGACAAATGAGGGACAGATGAGGAGTGGTTGCTAAGGGATGAAGAGTGGTCTCAGACAGGCCTGGTCTCCAGTCTAGAGTGAGTAATCTTAGGTAGATATGGGGTGATCTCCAGTTGAGAGCGGGTGGTCTCAGGCAGATATGTGGTGATCTCCAGTTGAAAGCGGGTGGTCTCAGGCAGATATGTGGTGATCTCCAGTTGAGAGCGGGTGGTCTCAGGCAGATATGTGGTGATCTCCAGTTGAGAGTGAGTGGTCCCAAGCAGATATGGTGTGGTCTCCAATTGAGAGTGGGTGCTGTCAGTCGGATGTGGGGTGGTCTCACGCAGATATGGGGTGATCTCCAGTTGAGAGTGGGTGGTCTGTCAGATATGGGATGATCTCAGGCAGATATGGGGTGGTCTCAGGCAGATATGGGGTGATCTCCACTGGAAAATGGGCAGTGTCAGGCCTTGTAGAACTTGTTCACACCCTGCCTCTGAAGACACTTTTGTTCGGGGTTCGGCTGCTGCAGATCGGCCCTTTAAACATGGGGCGCCAGGCGGTTTCCCCAAGCTGGCACGGCGCTTTGAGCTCGGAGCGGGAGAGTTTTCAGCTCCGCTTCCAGGATGCTGCTGGGAAGATCGTTGCCTTGCAGCCTGCTTTATGGCTGCACTGTCTTCATCCTGGCCAGAATTCCCCTGATTCTGTCCCTCCTTTTAGCATTGCGCTGCAACCACTCAAGACATCATCTGGACCTCGCATACAACTTTTATTTCTCTATTTTTGCCTCATTTTTTTTTCTGACACTATTATCACTTCTGACAGTGAATCAGTGCCTGCCCTGTACATAATCATTGACCTTTTCATGTTTCTCCCCCTTGCATTGCCAGTTTGTCCCCTCGCTGCTGGTCCCTATTCGGACTAAAGCCCTCGCTTCCTTCCCCACAGATTCTGGCTGAGCTGCTGAGTGTTTCCATTATGTCAGAGCTAATAGGTACTGCAGATGCTGGAGAATCCGAGATAACAAGGTGTGGAGCTGGATGAACACAGCA
>JAHRHZ010000013.1:57820999-57855276 GCA_024137785.1 Ginglymostoma cirratum
ATGAAGGGTCTAGGCCCGAAACGTCAAGCTTTCCTGCTCCTATGATGCTGCTTGGCCTGCTGTGTTCATCCAGCTCCACACCTTGTTATCTCGGTTCCATTATGCTCTGGTTTTACCGCAGATTTCAGCATCTGCTGTACTTTGCTTGCTGTTTCCATCAAACTTTCACTGTGTTCATAGATATTTTATGAAAATGAGGGAAGACATTTCAAGCAACTATCCTTTTCCGTGGATCTTTTCTGACACAAGGCATCGCACCATTTGCCAATGTTCATATAATGAAGATGAGGAATTTGCAGCAATAACTTTATCTAGCGTCACTATGGAAGACGTGAAAGAAAAAGCAACAGACATCCCAGGAAGTGACAAGATTCCATCCAAGTTCTGGCATTTTCAGAGATTCCAGAGAATTTGATGAGGATTTCCATTGCTCGTGGCTTCAACAAATACAGAAAAAGATTCAGTGCTAAACTAAAGTCAGCTACATTTGTGATCTAAATAAATACTTTCCAGATTATATCAGCAGTTTTAAAGTGAACACGTTGACAGTTGGTATTTTGTTTCATTGCAACTTACTAGGTAATAAATTATTCTTCATCAGATGTGTATGTTAGGGATTTATGAATCAGTACTAATTCAGTAAGAATTCATGATTGCAACATGTAACTTTTGGGTCACAGAGGACAATCTCAGCAGTAAACACTGAATGGACATGTTGGGAAATTTCTCAACTCTGCAGACCTACCTTGGCCTAAAGTGCCCCATTATGCACTAGTTTTGGTCTGGGGAATTATGGGTGGAATAGACTTGGGCTGTCATCTCAGAAACAATTCTGCGGTAGGCCGAGTGCTAAGCTTGGTTAAAAGGCCCTCGTCAGTTCTCTGGTAGTTTGTTCCAGTTATTAGTTGCACTGTAGGCCCCGATCCCTCACATTCCATTCCTTATCTTACCACCATGCCAACTCATGCTCCCATCAACTCCAATGTCCCCTCATATCCTCCAAATGCTACCTCATCACTTTTCATGCCCATTCACCCACTATACAGTTTGTATGAAACTAATGAACTGTACAGTAATCAAAGTGAAACTTCAGAGAAAAAAGGAGTATCTTTAAACAAAACTAGTGTCTCTACAACTTTCTAACAGTGTCCATCAGGCAGATTCACTAAAGTATCAATTATGGAAGTTTCAAGCACTTTAATACCTCAACTTCTGCAAATACACATTGAGACTTTGACAAAAGAAATCACTGAAAAATAAATTATTACAACCTCAAAGATGTCAATCAAGTAAAGTTAACATATCTCTTTGTACCTGTAGACAAACTCACGTATAGTATTTTGTAAGATTCTGGGCTCTCATCCAAGCCACATGCTTCATGGCGACTCTGCAAATGTCTGACTTTTTTTTTCATTTTGATGAAATCAAATTAGAAAACTAAAATTGTAGTTTTAGGACTAAATACAGGAAGGTGCTTCTGCAGTCTCTGCATAGGCCCAATGAAGGCATAACATGGTAATTTTTTTCACCACACATCCTTCCTGGTAATTTAAACTGAGTTTATTTTTGAGTGTGACATTTATATGATGTAAATAAGTGAATTTTTTTACTTGTAAGGGGAAATGGCAGTAGTTGGTCTTGGAAGGACTGTGTCCAAATGTCAGAGATGTGTTGTCCACAGGTGAGGGCCCTAATCCACAGCATATTTGTACAATAATCCTTTGTATATACTCCTTGAACTCATTTCCCTGAAATGAGGTCAGGACTTTTCTTAGTTATACAAAAAAATACTGTAGATGCTGCAAACGTGAAAAAAGAAATATGCTCAAACGTTCCGCTAGTCAGGTGCCAACTGCAGACAAACAGTTACAACTTCATGTCACTGATCTTTCATCAGTTCTGCTGCCGAATTTATTGTTTAAGTCTTAAAATGTTTAACACTTGTCAATTTTGTCAGTTCTCAACATAATGGCAGTATATATTGAGTGCCTTTCATGTAGTTAAATGCTAAGACGTTTCACAGTATTATCATGCAAAATTTGAAACCAAGTCAAATCAGGAGATATTCAAAGGGGAAACGAAAAGTTTTGTCAAAGAAATAGGTTTTAAAAGAGTCTCTTAAAGGAGGACAGATTGTTAGTGAGGTAGTGAGCTATTGGGAAGGAATTCTAGCTGAATGAATAGCAGCCAATTGTGAAATGATGCACCATTGGAAATAAGAGGCCAGAATAGGAAGTTGCAGAGTTGGGGAAAGGCAAGCTTATGGAAGGATTTGAAAAGAAATATAAATTTTAAAGGGATATTTGGTGTAAACTTATAATTAAATCAGAAACTCCTTAATTAGGGGACTGGGGCTTATTGATGGCATAAATGACAAGATCCAATTTCTCGTTAGGTGTTCTTCTGTCTCGAGTCTTGCTCAGGATATTAAGAAGAGAATGCTGTTTGAAATTGTGGGGGGTATTTTGCAGTATTCTGCATTCATACATAAATGTTGACAAATAGGAGGCTGGAAGAACACTGCAGGCCAGGCAGCATCTGATGGGAATGAGCAGTGAACGTTTTGGGTATAACCATTCCTCAGGACTCTTGAAGTCCTAAAGAAGGGCTACACCTGAGACATTGACTGCTCCTTTCCTCTAGATGCTGCCTGGCTTGCTGTGTGCTGTCCAGCTTCCTGTTTGTCTACCTTGGATTCCAGCATCTGCAGTTTTTTTGGCCACCATAAATAAATATCACTCTGATGTCATAATGAATATGCTTCAGATAGGTGAACAAGATGACCTGCATCTTATACTTTGTTCACAAATTAACCTATCTTAAGCAACAAACACCCTGGCCTGACAAACAAGTCTCTTAGAGCACAAGGCTTTACATGCAATACACTCTAGAACTGGTAACCATGGTTAAAAAGTCCAATGTATCGTATTACTAATGCCAATTAAATGAAGTGGCAATACAAAATTTCAAACAATATTTCACTCTCATTGTTGGTTCTCATGAGACAAATCACCCAAAGCCACACTTGAACTTCTGTGCAAGTAACAGGAACAGCTGGTGAGACAGACAGTACACTCTTCTGACCACATAAAAATAGAAATATTTAAACAATAATGTCCATGTTGAAAGAGTGGATAGGGAAATAAAAGCAGAACAAAACAGACAAATGCCAAGATTGAAAGATAGACGATTTGAGCTTGAAATTGTGAAAATTCATTTAATGAGCTCAAGTTCTTAATACTGATTTTATTGCAATCATATGATACAGTCTGTAAAATATAGTTTTTATTTTGTAGCACGCTAACAAAGGAACTGAAATGTTTTTCAATTTTAATCTAATTACCATGGCTAGAGCCTGGGTTTTAATTTCACTGCGGACTTAGAACCTCTCTGTTGCATATCAGACAGTGGTGGCCTACAATTAGATTGACTTTGTAAAACTGCTTACTTTTCAATAAATTACCACTCCCAGGTGACAGGTCATATTTGCACCCAATATTCTCTTGAAGTGGAAGGTTTTAAAAAGTCTTCATTAGAAAAATGAAAGTTGCAATTTGGTTAGCAGTGATATTGCATCTGGACTTTTTGAAATACAAGAAAGACTTTCTGGAACTGGTAGAGCTTAATACACAAATAAAAACAGGGATATGTTATCTACATTATCCTCTTTTAATATAATTTGGATAGCGGAAAGAGGTGCTGTTTTAAAAATGCAGTTAAACAACTTGTACAATGCTACTTTAAGATCATACCATCTGCAGATTAGAGTCAGACAGGCTTTGTCAGAAATGCCGAATTTGAGAAGTGCGAAAACAGTATCATTACACAACTTCACTCTGATTGGCTGGCTTTCATTATCCCTTACAAATATGTAGGCTACAAATTCCTGTGCAAGAAAATCAATCACAGAAACTTTTTTAAATTGGGTCAATTTAAAAACACATAAAATTTATTAAATCACTCTAATTCAAGGAAAGAGGAAAAGATGGTCCAATGTTTATTCATTTGTTAACTTCTTTTGTGTTCCCTTGAGTCTTGCTTTTCAGAAAAAAAATGACAGAACAAATAACCATCTTCGATAATGCCTCAATTAGTACTTTCTTACTCCCAGTGTATATCTTGGATATCATGAAAATGGAATCAGAAAGTGATAACTTCTTCTCCAATTATCGCAGTTTAATGGCCTCTCAGGTATACTTGTAGGAGCTTTCAAATTGATTAGATATGAGTCTTCCAAAAATGAGAATATAAAAGCTGATCAACCTTGAGAACACTGTCAAAAAACTGGGCAGCTGCCCTCACAGGGTTTAATCTGAAGTATCATTGTTGACTCAGGTATGTCTAGTATGTTCCTGATGGTTAAGAATTGCCCTACTTTGAGCTCAATAAAGATGTTATAGCCAATATGGAAATCTTTGTCTAAGGCTTCAAGAAAAGCTGATATCGTAGCAATGATGCATACAATACCAGTGGTAAACTGCACACAGTGTTCACCTATAGAATGTTACGATGGATAACCATATTAGCTCTTTTGAAGAACCACAAGCCTGTTACTAACTTACAACATTGAATTTCAATCTTTTCAGAGAATAAATACGAAATTCATACAATTTTTTTTCCAGAACAAAATAGCATTTGAATGTTACTGTTTAAAAAGTCTCAGAGATGCCACTTTAAATTCTAGCAATTGCAATTCTTGGAATAGATTTCTTTTTCCCAGTACAACACAGAAACACAATGATCTGGATATTCAACTCACCTTCTTCACTTTGAATATTACACAGCTGACTGCGTTTGTGATAATTTGTTATGCTATTAAGACATTCAACTAAACATTCTGCACAGAACCTACTTAACTCCACACAGGCTGTTCAAAATGGGACCCTTTCCAAATGATAATTGTGGGAGATGTGAAGAGGGAGGAGGAACATTAACAAATTCATTGGCAGAGTTGCAGAATAATCTCACTCCAGAGAGAAGTTTTAGAACCTCTGATTGAAGTGACCAATATTTTCATAATACCCAGCACTGACATTTACCTTTTAGCATGAATGACAGACCTTGTAGTTCCTGGTACCATGAGACAAATGATCTTCCTAGTGGCAGAGTGGCTCCTCATCCTACTATGAAAATTGAATGTCTCCCCTACTAAAACCAATGGCACATTGCCATTTTGATAATATTTAGTTGAAATGCTTGGTCTGTAGGTCAACAGGGAAATTGGATCCACTCCAACATATGGAGGAATATTTGAACACTGCATGGAAGTGATAGAGAATACAATCATGGATTCAGATTGGCAGACCTCATAATCCACATGCATACAGTTTGGTTTAGCATCATAGGGAATTACTGTATTGTAATGATCGCATAAATATTGAATTACATGGATTGGAAACACTTTTTTTTAGCAGATAACGGGCCCTGCCAATCCAACAGGCCATACCCTAGAGAGATTCATTCAGTTGCAAATCCCTAGATAGACTTACACCGAGTTATTTTACCACTTTAAGGATGTTTGCTAACACAATGCTTAAACAGCTAAGTGGTGAATGCATATTGTATATTGAGGTCAGAAAGAGACGAGTTCTAAGCTTCATACTCATTAAAGGTATACTAGAATAAATATTGCTAAATTAGCCTAAATATCAACATAGAATTCTGGATACATATTTACATTTTACAGACAATACCCTTAGGATAATAGAGCCTGATGATGCATCCAATGTGGAATAAATGGAAAGAAACAGAGAAATGTAGAAGTGATTTCTTACATTTAAAATGTTGATCTAAATTAAAAGCATCATCTTCTAGATAAGTTTATTTCCTGTTCAATCAAATTCATGACTTGCCTTAGCCAAAACGGTGAGCACTTCTGAAAGAAAATATAGATGGCAAGAGAAGAAAGATTATGACCTATATCAACCCATATTTGACAACTGAAACAAATGTGTGCATTTACAGAGTCATGGCAAAAGTTCAGACATGATGGTAAAGCAAGTTTGAAGATCCTCATGGCCTACTTCTGCTCCTATTTCCTATGTTGTTGCGTCCTTCGATGTTAAAAAAGATCTAATCACGGATGACAACACATACATGACATGTGTGATTAATAAATTTAAAATTTTCATTGCAATTTTCAATGCTTTAATATGTTTATTTTACAGCTGGCTTTGGGGTAATACTGGAGACAATGGCCCAGAAATTTAAAAGGAAATGGGAAAGATCTCATTGAGCAGACTGGGAATCAGAATCACTGGTTGGAGGCTTGATATTGGGACTGGTGGGATGAACAGTTAGTAGATGGAGCTGCAGAAAGAAAAATATTTCCCTGAGGAGCCTAATTCCTGACCCACAAAGGGAGCCAACAGCTCTAGCCACCATTTCATGCTAGGACACCAGAGAGTGGGCAGCTGTGTGGCAGGTAGGAGTCATGTTCTGCACATTTCAATTTTTAACATCCCTCTCCTCCTAAATACTTCCCCATCCATCATGGGTGTGTAATGTGACTTTTTTCTATTAATTGATTTTGTAAAACTCTGAATTATAAAACATATAAATTTTGAAAAAGAGAAAAAGCACTATTTGAAAAATGAACTATGTTCTCTAAAAAGACTGTGCCCCCTTTGTAGATCCCTTCCACACATATACACTAACAAACATGACCAATTTATAAACTATTTTTACACTAGCATCTACTGTGTAAACCTAAAAGGATGCATGAATCAAATATATCCTGTATAAACTTGTGTGTCTCCATTAATTACTGCTTAACAAGCTTTTAACAAGCAAAATAATGCTAACATCAGATCAGCATGTTAACATGCGATTACTCTCAGGAGCACTTTTAGAAGAGTGGGCAAAGGTTAGTGCCCACTCGATTAATACTAACAAAATTACCACACCTTAACACACAATTAGTGTGTGCAGTAGCTTTAAAATTCAGGATAGAAAGCAGTCCTTTGAGGTGAAATGAGATCCCTTAATAGACAAATTAAATTAAAAATCATTGTAATAAACTTATTATTTGATAAATCATTCTTAATCTCTTCCTTTGGTTACCATACATCATTCACATAAAGCAGAGGTTGCTTATTTCAGATCTACAGACCTGGTCTTAATTTTGTAAAAATATAGAGGTACAGCAGAAACAACAATAATAATTTACAAGGAAATTATCCAAACTGTGAGGCTATCATGAACAGAAAGGATTGAATAGGTTCTTTTCTATTAGAAAGACAAGGCTGAGAGTTAACAAATTAGTTCAGAGGCTTTTAAAATTATGAAGGGATTTGGTACAATAGATGAGTGTTTCTAATTGGGCGAAGGGTCCAAAACTAAGGACTATCAATATTAGACAACCATTAATAATTCAAATGCAAAGTTCAGGAAAAGCATCCTTGTCAAGAGTATGCAAATATGGAACTTGCTACCACATGAAATAGACCAAGCAAAAGTCATAGACAATTTAGGTAAGTGTGAAGGAGAAAAGGTTAGGTTAATCAGATTGAGTTAGTTAAGTAAGGGCAAAAGAAAGCCATTTCATGCATATATCAAATGACCCATTTGTGTCCTGGAAATTCTTGAGAAATCCAATACTGGTCTTTAACTGATGGAGAAGTGTGGAAATTTGGAAAGACATTTAGACTGATTTCCCCTGTTTCTCATGTTAGATGCCTAACTCCAATTCTGCACCTCACATAGAAAACAACTCCATTTATTTGTTGCAAAGATAGTAGGAACTGCCGATGCTGGAGAATCTGAGACAACAAGGTGTAGAGCTGGATGAACACAGCAGGCCAAGCAGCATCATAGGAGCAGAAAAGCTGACGTTTCGGGCCTAGACACTTCTTCAGAAATGGGAGAGGGGAAGGCGATTCTGAAATAAATAGGGAGAAAGGGGGAGGTGGATAGAAGATGGATAAAGGAGAAGATAGGTGGAGAGGAGACAGACAGGTCAAGGAGGTGGAGTTGGAGCTTTTAGAGTCCAATAAAGCTGAGTAGAATTGTGAGTTCAGGTTGTGGATTTTCCAACCCTGCTTCTTTGACCTGTCTGTCTCCTCTCCACCTATCTTCTCCCTTATCCATCTTCTATCTGCCTCCCCCTTTCTCCCTATTTTTACCAGAATCCCCTTCCTCTCCCCCATTTCTGAAGAAGGGTCTAGACCCGAAATGTCAGCTTTCCTGCTCCTCTGAGGCTGCTTGGCCTGCTGTGTTCATCCAGCTCTATACCTTGTTGTCTTAGCTCCATTTATTTCATCAGTTCTGATGAAGAGTCACTGGACTGGAAACATTATCCCTGCTTTCTTCCCACAGATGCTGCCAGACCTGCTGAGTTTCACCAGCAATTTCTGATATTGTTTCAGATCTTCAGTGTTGCAGTTCTTCATGTTAGTTATAGTTGGTATTGGCTGTACTGTAAATCATAGGCTTGAATTACATCTGATATTTACCAGAGTTCTAGAGCTTTACAGATTCTAATTGCGAACACGAATGACTATTTCTGTGTTTTAACACTAAAAATTTAATTCTGATGTCCAAAGATTGCTGTTGAATCAATTAGAAGTGTTAGTTTAAAATGTTCAGAGACAGAAAAACTACTAGTTTTAAAAGAATGATTGTATAAAATAATTTTCTCAGCATTTTTTTGCCCACAGATTCTGGCACTATCAGATTTCAATCTTAGAAATGTGCAAAATTGACTTCTTCATATTGGCTTAATTAAGAAAGAAGAAGAATAACAACTGTGCAACATCAGACACATGATGTTGTTGCACAGCAAGTCTGGACACCTTGTCAATTGCCACACTGTCAGGGAGCCACATTCAGCCTATACATGAGCTGCCGTTCATCACTGGGGACTTGAGAGTATGATTTACACTCACACTCCACTACAATCATGGAATCAGTAATGACTGAGAAGACAGAGAGACAGAAGGCTTTAAGGGAAGGAGCTCCAGAATATGGTGTCTAAGTGGATGAATGTACAGCTAATTATTGTGGTCAAAAGAGCAGGTTTCCCCACCCTGGCATTATTTACATTCAGTAAGATGGTGAAGGTTAGGTGGCTATCTAATCTGTTGGCGTATTTGGCATTTATCTCCAGCTATTTTCAAGTCTAAGATACTCAAGAAAATGAGTGAAAGCAAACACTGGACTCAAAGTGGAATTGAACATAAAAACATAAGAACTAGTTCATTGAATCCCTACCGTGTGGAAACAGTCATTCAGACCAACAAGTCCACACTGACTCTTGAAAGAGCATCCCACCCCAACAACCCTGCATTTCTTATGATTAACACACATAACCTACACATCCCTCGACACTATGAGGCAATTTAGCATGGCCAATCCACCTGACCTGCATATCTTTGGGAGGAAACTGGAACACCTAATGGAAACCCCACACAGACACGGGGAGAATGTGCAAAATCCACACAGACAGTCACCCAAGGGTGGAACTGAACCCAGGTCTCTGGCACTATGAGGTCGTAGTGCTAACCACTGAGACACAAGCAGGAGTGGGCAATTCAGTCCCTCGAGCCTATTCTAACATTTAATACAATCATTATTGATCTTATCCTAATCTCAGCTCCAATTATCTGCCTGCTCATGATGACCCTTTAATCCATCAGTAATTGAAAAGTTGCTGTCATATGAAAGTTGAACGCAGAGGTGAATTTGTCACATATAGCTGTAAAGGGCGATTGTTCTTCAAATGCTTAACTGATGACCCATCATCCTGTTCTGATAGTTCAACTGGATGTTAAGAATCCCATTAATTATTTGAAGAAGAGTGCTGATGGAAGTTGAGAGAAAAAAATACTAGCCATTACTTTTTTGTAGGATTATGCTGTGTGCAAAATGGATGTCATATTTGGCTACAAACAACAGCTGTTATGTCTCAGAATAGTGCCTTGTTTTTGAAGTGCTTTGAGACATTGCTGAGAGACATCATATTGGACTACAAAAAAGTGTTTTACTTCAAATTAAAACAATGAACTTTGAATTTTTGATTAAATTAAAATAGCAATTCAAAGAATGACACTGACCCTGAAATTTTGATGATTTTAACCAACAGATAAAAACGTTTCAGTACTTGTGAGCTGGTGCAGTGGCACACAACGCTAGGGACCTGGGTTCAATTCTAGCCTTGGGTGACTGTCAGTATGGAGTTTGCATGTTGTCCCTGTGTCCATGTGGGTTTCTTCCACGTGGTCCAGTTTCCTCCCCCAATCCAAAGGTGTGCAAGTAAAATGGATTGGTGGTGGTAAATGTGGGGATAGTTGAGGGGATAGGGCTATCATGAGGTGGCTTCAGAGGATCAGTGCAGGCTCAGTGGGCTGAATGGCCTCTTTCTGCACTGTAGAGATTCTATGTCACGCCCAGACACTGGGTAAGATTCATCAATTCATTACCACTGAATTTATACCTGCAGTTATTTTGTCTCTATAACATTGGCCTTTAAAATAAAAATACATTTTGGAATCAAGGTGTAAAAATGCCTGTACTATTTTGGTCTTCTGACCTGCTGTCATAACACACAGCATTGAAATGACCCCAAAACTCCTATAGTTGGAACACAGGAACTTAGGAGTATGAATGGACTAATCAACTCCTCGGGCCTGCCCTGTCATTCAGTTACACCATGAATACTGATAATGAGATGCCAGTGTAGCAGTGAGGCAAGGCAGACAGGCTTGAGAGTATCTGATAGTGGCTGGATTTGAGAGTGAAATATTTTGCATTAGCATATCTCAACACTTAGATCTAAGAGCGAATATCAATGCTTGGTGTCCAACTTTAAAATATAAAGCCACACTGTCATCAATTCTAAGTATTTTTGTTTGCTTTGCACCATAACCTCCTGCTCAGATTCCTGGCCAGAGTATCGGTATGGAGTCATGCAGGGAACTGTACTTATATGATTCAAAGTTTTGTTTGCCTATCACCAAGATGTAGAGGGGCAACACCATGCTGATTGAGTCATAAAACTCAACCACTGAGCTTCAGTTCCCACTTTCCAGAGGTAATGTTCCTCCCAAAAAACAGCAGAGAATGAGAGTTTCGCTGCTCTTCACTTTGTTACACTTGATGCTAACATGAGCATCTAGAGTGATTGATGCCCATCAAAGTAGTCAACATGGCAAACATAAATAATCATAAGTATTAACAGCTGGAAGAGACCATTAGACAGTGTCAAGTGGAGTTGAACCCAGATTGACTTCTCTGTCCTTCCATCTTTCTATGCCTACCACTTCATGCCACCTCAGCAGCCACAAGCTGAGATTGAGAAACCCTGTTGACTGCTTTGCCACCTTGCCTCAAATGGCTTTGTCAGCCTTTCTCTCATAGTCTGGGGCCTGGTGGCCTCTGGCCTTCTGGGGATCTCTTACACAGGAGTGGGTGCAACCTCTTTAACCTGACTTGATGGAGATATTTGGGTTCCTGGCAGATTTGAACGTGTGTGGCAAGGCACTTCTGCAGTGTTCTGAGGTGACAATTCCTGGGTTTCTGTCTGATACTCCTCCTCCCTGTTCATGCACAATGTCACCTCCTTCTAGGGTAGCTGGAGGACATGGAGGGTGGTCAGGGTGCCTTGGTTCATTATTGCGAAGCCAGTTATTGAATGCTCACATGCTGGAGTAAAGGCCTCAGGCATTTCAGGCACATACTAATTTCTCCGTTGGACCTGTCTCTCCACAATGGCTGACACTGGTACCATGGAGGCAGTGGTGCACTTGTACCCGTGAGCCACTACATCAGACAGAGCTTGGGCAGACTCCTCAGACTTCCAACCTGTGTGATTTCTGGCACATTTATCAGATGTTCGCCTACTTGTCTGTGCATCATTATCAGCTCATTAATGACTGAATCCAGAGGCTCATCATTTGCATCTGGCTCTCCAGGAGCCTGTTCTCCAGTGAACCTGTCAATGTCAGCGACCTTGACTGTTTCTTCCTCCTCTAGCTGTAGTCCCATGTCTGTGCAGTCCTCACTGGAGTGTGAACATACTTACTGTCGATAGATAACCCACTGAGGAGAATGCACTGGTTCAGGGTGACGAGTGGGGAATGGTCACCTTCACACTGACTTCAATGCAGGGACAATGCTTACAATGTTTGGCATAACCGAGTTGCACGCCTGCAGCTCACAAGAGTTAAAAAGAGGAGATAAGGAGTTAAGTAAAAGAGTTGGGTCGCAATATGAGGAAAATCAAAGCTTTTGGGGTTGACAGGAAAAGCAAGGCAGAAAGGAGCATGAAAGTTTCAGGGGTCACCTAAATTGGTTGTGTCTGTGACTCAATCTGTAAGATTCAAGATGTACTACCTTCCATCCCACATCCAAATCATAAGCGTGCAAGTGAAACTAAAAATAGCTGCAGCCATAATGGAGTGGGTCGATTATGTTTTTTAAAATTATTCTCTGAGGCAACAAGCTCTACTTATATGTGATGCTGGGCCCTTCAGGTACAATAGTCTTAAACAGAACCTCATCTAATTACAGGTTAGTGGCATCTGTTATGACAGAATTCTGGATGTGAACCTCATGCGTTGACTTGTTGACGTTGACTGTAAGTTCCGGTCATAAGCAATCTTGACCATGTCATTGAACATTACAAATTCATCCTAGCAATGGCTGTGAAGCTGAAATAATGACAGGCAAAGGTAAAGTTTCATCTAAATCCAACAATTCACACACACATTGCTCACCTCACGCTTTGGACTAGAAAATGTGGACACTTTATCCAAGAGTCAACATTACCTTCAGCGGGTAATGTCGTGGGGGGAGAAGCTCTCATTCTCCCTCCCACATTTGCAATCTCCTGTTTTTATTTTAAATAAAAACCAAAAGAACTGCGGATGCTGTAAATCAGGAACGAAAACAAAGTTGCTGGAAAAGCTCAGCATGTCTGGCAGCAGAGTTAATGTTTCGGGTCCGGTGACTCTGAGGAAGGGTCACCGGACCCAAAACGTTAACTCTGCTTTCTCCTCCACAGATGCTGCCAAACCTGCTGAGCTTTTCCAGCAACTTTGTTTTTGTTCCTGTTTTTATTTTATTTATTCGCAGGATGTGGATATCACTGGCTAGGCCAGTATTTATTGCCTAAAGGGGAGTTAAGAGTCAACCACATTGCTACAGGTCTAGAATCACATGCAGGCCAGATCAGGAAAAGTTAGCAGTTTTCTTCCCTAAAGGACATTAGTGAACCAGATGGGATTTTCTTGACAATTGACAGAGGTTTCATGGTCATCATTAAACTCTTAATTTCAGATTCGTAATTGAATCCAAATTCAATCACCTGCCATGGCAGGATTCAAACCCAAGCCTCCAGATCATTACTGGGGTCGCTGGATTAATAATCCAGCTATAATATCACTAGGCCATTGTCTCCCCAACAAATGTGCACCAAATGGCTTGTGAAGACTACATCTCAATCAGCTCAATGATGTGCAAGGTCCACAAAGTGGCATCTGACCACTGCCTGGGAAAATAGCCAACTGCAAATAAATGATGTGGCATTTGGTCATAATAACATGTTAATATCTGGAAATAGGCCCCTTGCTGCTCTGTAGCAAGATTATTATCTAACTGTTAAAGCCTTGTGCGCAATTTTTTCCCTCACATTGAGAATCTAAATTTTCTGTTCTCACAATATTTTCCTGACCTGCCATTGCTCATGTTTTTTTTTAAAGTCATAGATTATAGAATCCCTACAGTGTGGAAACAGGCCCTTCGGCCCAACAAGTCCACACCAACCCTCGGAGCATCCTGCCCAAACCCATCCCCCTAATCTAAACATCCTTGAACACCGTGGGCAATTTAGCAAGGCCAGTTCACCTAACCTGCACATCTTTAGACTGTGGGAGGAAACTCAGAGGCTTAGAAGGATCCACTACATGATGCTGTGTTCCAGATTCCCCAGTCAGGGGAAATATTTTTACAGCAATTACTGTGTGAAACCCCTTATGAATTTCATATATTTCAATTAGATCACCTCTCATTTTTCTAAACACCATGGAACATAGGTCAAGTCAATTCCATCTCTCCTCATATGATGATCCCCTCATTTCAGAAGACAGCTACTGAGTTTTCTTTGTACTCCCTCTGGGGCAACTATTTTCATCCTAAGGTAAGGGGACCAAAATTACATATAATACTCCAGTTGTGATCTTGGCATTGCTCTCTGCAATTGTGATAGACTTCTTTAGTTTCATAATCAAATCTCTTTGCAGCAAAAACTAACATACAATTTGGCCTCCTAATTACTTGCTGTCCCTGCATGTTAACTTCCTGTGATTTATGTCCTAGGATACACAGGTTCCTCTGAATGCAATGATTCAAAAATATTCTACTTTTGTAGCTTTGATACCAAAGTAGATAACTTTACATAATGCCGCATTGAATTCCATCTGCCATGTTATTCCCCATTCACCGAATCTGTTTATCCCTCCAGTCTTTTTGCGACCTCACTGTTTACCTCCCTGATTAACTTCATATTATCTGCAAAATTGGATATGTTTCAGCCTCTTCATCTACATCATTAATATAGATTGTAGATAACTAAAGCCCAAACACTGATCCTTGAGATGCCGTACTATTTAAAGTGTGCAAACCTGAAACTGTTCCATCTAGTTGTTTAATTTCCTGTCTGTTAACCAATCCTCAACCCAACCTAATATACTATCCTCAGTTCCATAAATGTCATTTTTGTGTAATAACCTTTTATATGGTATCTTATCAACTCGTCATTTTAAAATGTAAATATACTACATTCACTCATTCCCTCAACTATCTTACTAGTTGCATCCTCCAAAAGGCCAACAGCTTTCCCAGACAGAATTTCCCTTTCAGAAATCTATATTGGCTCTGTTTCATTTTATTATGATTTCCTAAGTAATAATTGACAAATGAACCTCAACACAATTGAATGAGAGGTGGTACATTTTGGTAGGAAGAGTAAGCTGTTCATAGTGCTTGGAAGGTGCTTGGTCAGGTGAGATTGAGGAATGAAAGGAGTTCAGAATACACCAACCATTAACAGTTCTGTCAAAGGTTAGAAAGCCATCAAAGGCACATTTTTATTTGTAGAAGAATGAAATAAGAAATTATGAAGTTATGGGAAATTTGAATTTAACTTTGGTTGACACCATTTATTAATGTAATTCTGATTGTCATATTACAAAAAGAGTTAAGAGTTAACCACTGTGTCTGGAGTCACATATAGGCCAGACAAGACCAGTACAACAATTTCCCTCCCTAAAGGACATTAGTGAACCAGATATTTTTAACAAGAATTGACAGTCAATAGATGATTTCCATTAAACAATCTTTTTATTCAATTACACCATCTACCAGGGTGGCGTTCAAACCCATGTCATTAGTTTGGGGCTCTGGATCACTAGACCAGTAACATTACCACATCACCATCTCCACCAGCCTCTGAGCTGCTCTTGCAGGCACAGTATTAATGTGAATAGTCTAATTCACTTCTGTTTAATGGTAACACCTAGAATGTTGACAGTGAGGGATTCAGTGATAGTAATTCCATTGAATGCCAAGGGGTGATAATTAGATTATTTTTTTTCAAAGATGTTTACTGCTTGGCACTTGTGAGGTGTAAATAATACTTGCCACTTGTCAGTTCAAACCCTGATATTGCCCAGGTCTTGCAGCATTTGAACATAAACTGCTTCAGTGTCTAAAAATTCATGAATAGGGCTGAATATTTTGTAATCATCAGTGAACATCTCCACTCTCTTCTTAGGATGGACAGAAGCTCATTGGTAAAGCAGCTGAAGATGGTTTGGCCAAGGACACTCTCCTGAAGAACTTGGGCTCTTGTGGCACAGTGGTAGTGTTCCACCTTTGAGCTGGATATAATGGGTTCAAGTCCCACCTGCTCCAGAGGTATGCAATAATATCTCTGAACTGGTTGATTAGAAAAATATCTATCTTGAGGAACTCCTGCAGTGATGCCTTGGAGCTGTCCAACAATCACAAGCATCTTCCATTGTGCCAGATATGGAGAGTTCTCTCATTATTTCCAGTTTTGCTAGGGTTCCTTGATGCCACACTTGATCAAATGTGGCCTCAATGCCGAGGGCAGTCACTCTCACCTTACCTCTGAAATTCAGCTGTTTTGTCCATGTTTGAACCAAGGCTGTAATGAGGTCAGGAGCTGAGTGGCCCTGGCGGAACCCAATCTGAGCGTCACTGAGCAGGTTATTGCTGAGTAGGTGCTGCTTGATGAGGATGATACTAGAAATACATGGTTGTACCTATCAGAAAGGGATTGAAGGCTGAATCACATTTCTCTTGGAAAATGGCTGACAGTGGCCTAATAGATAGCGTTTAAATTATGAAAAGTTTTGCTAGAGTGGTTACATAAAGAATGTTTCCTGTTGTGGAGATGGCTATCAATATGAAATAACCACCACGAGATTAATAGGGAAGTTCAAAATCCAAAAAGTGGCAAGGATGTCAAACACACTATCACAGCCAATAATTGAAGTGAATCATATAGATGCATTTAAGAGGAAGCTAGACAAGGACTTCAGGGAGAAGGGGACGGATGTGTGTGATGGTAGATTTAGATGAGATAATGCTTGAGTGGAGCCCAAACACCAGCATGGACTTGTTGGGCCAAATAGCCAGTTCCTTATGCTGCTTATTCCATGTAAGTGCCTTGTTATCTCATCAATTATAATAAACTTTAGCTTTTTTTTTTGCTATTGGTATTAGACTAAATGTCTATTGTTCTCTGTTTTCTCTCTTCTTTATTTGTTAAATTGAAGTGCTCTTTTTGTTGCCCTGCGTGGAAAATATTCTTGAATTTGAAGAATTATGGAAGGTCAAAACCTATAAGTTCACTGTCTCTGCAGCTGCTTCATTCAATGTCTTTAACAGATGCAGGTCGTAAGAACTCCAGGATTCGTTGCCTCTTATTCCTGTTGACTTTACCACTTGTAGCAAAACATCTTTTTCTAAAACATTGGCAAGAATTGTGTCTTTGGGCAGCCACATCTATCAAGGAACACGTGAACTCTTTGGGAAGGTAAAGCCACTGTTGTGGTTAGATCCCGTCATTGTCCAAAACACCCTTCATCAGGTTTAACAGAAAGAATACTGAGGTTCTAGATCAATATCAATGGCCATAAGCTACCTGTACAAAGATTATTTGTGCACATTCCTAGAAAGTTATTGTCCATCCAGATCCTCAATAATGTCCAGAGGAAACAGATTGATGCACAATCATCATTATGGTTAGTGCCATGAATCCTAAAAATATTTCAGAACAATTTTGGAACGTTTAAGTGAACATGGAATAATGTGTCAGAAGAAATATTTTCTTGTGTATACACACTGAATTGACTGCACTGCCAAATATTACATGGAGTTCAGAAGAAAGAGAGGCAATATTAATGAAATGTACAAGATTCTGAAGAAGCTTTATAGGTTAGATGTTGAGGTCATGTTTCCACAGTTTGGGGAAACATTTATTTGAAGAGTTGTGAATCTTTGGAATTGTTTGGACCAGAGGTTCGTGGTTTCTCTGATATTGAATACATTTAAGGATGGGGTAGGTAGATTTTTTTTATCTCTTTGGGAATTGAGGGATGATGGAAAACAGGCAATAAGGTTGAGTTGAGACAAAATCAACTATGAGCACATTGAAAGGCACAGCAAGCTCAATGGGCTACATGAATTCCTCCTGCTCCTACTTCTTGTGTAATATAGAAGATTAATGATTGAAAGTTTCTTGATATACCATTTCAGAAAAGTGTTTGGCTAAAGTAAATCAGATAAAATTGGAAATTAAAATCAATAAAATATTTTAACAGGTTTCCTATGGCACAGTGAAAATAGCACCCAGACCACAAAACTTAAAAGAAAATGTCGCAGTTTGGTGTAGAATTGTGTATGAGGCCATATAATTCACAGCTATTCAAAGAGAGAATTTCTCTTATTTATAGTTTCTCATTGTAAAATTACAGCTACTTTTATCAGTGTTACCTTTCAGTTATTTCTTATTTCAGACGTTTGTGGCAAGTGATGAATTCTCTAATTGAAATCAAGCTAACATGTGACAGTGAGCCTTGTGTAACTGATAAATGTTTTCCAACGTTTATTACAGCTTTCAGAACCTAATTTTTGCACATTAGCTGTGCAATGGCATTTTTTTTGTATCAGATCTGTACAATATAGCACTGATCTTGTTCCCATTCCTCATGCTGGTTCTTTTACTTTAGTTGAGCTAACAGTGTGATGTAAAGTGCACATTCTGGAAGCAACATATATTAAAACATAGGACCCTGTTCTTTGCTGACAGAAAGAAAATATACACATATTAGGTGATAAAAGATTCACCTAAGATTAACTAGCTTGGTAAGACAATGGGGCCAGGCTCATTAATACATACTGTACTTTATTTCAACAGTTATTTTTGAGCAGCAGAGCAGAACAACTGAAATGTGCTACCAAAAAGCTCATGTATATTAATTAGTTCATGGATAGCTAACAGCAAAACCCGGAAAGTTTTCCCACGCTCTGTCTCTCCCTGGTTCATCCTCATTCTTCTGTAAGTTAGAGCCCTCTGATAATAGCAACTGGGGAAACAACAACTCACTAAGATGTCAAAGATGTATTAATTCTTTGTCACTGCTGTAGATAAAGGAGAACAATTAAACTAAACTTGGTCCCAGGTTAAAAATTTAACGTGTCAAAGACTCTAAGAAATTTTAAATTGCATAGCCTTTGTTCATTCTGTCTGTATTAGACACCATCATTTTTAAACACTCTACCTGTGTTTGTGTGTATTTTGACATTGAGCTTTTATTTTCTTATGGTTTGTAAGTAGTAAAATGTTTCTTTCTCTCACTCAAGAAAACCTTGTAATTGGTTCCTTCATGTTTGGTATATATTTTTAATTCATAGACTCTTAGAATCGCTACAGTGTATAAGCAGGCCATTCAGCCCATCAAACCCACACGACCCTTTGAAGAGCAATATATGTGATATAGCTGTATGCCAAAAAAATTTAAAATATTTGTCACAACCAATCAAGAGGGGGTTTAAAAAGGGGACTGAATTATCCCACCTCATCTAGTTCTAATAATTTGTTAAATTGCTTACTTACAGTTTTATTGTTAGATGCTCTCTTGTTGACAAGAAATGTTTCAATTAACCAGTCTATTTAGTTGTTCTAGTTGTTCTTTAGGTTTCATTTTCCTTTTTCTTATCTAGTTCAGTTAGTAACGTCTATGTATAGACAAGGGGTACGATTTCTCCTTTGGAGAAAAAAGTCCCCTATTACTATACTTAAAGCCTTGATGTTCTGCTTCCTGTTTGGTGAGAAGAATAGCAGGCATTATAATTTAATCTGTTGAGAATCAGATTCTTGCTGTCAAGGTCAACTTTAGCAAAGTCAAACATGGCCAGTAACATTTGTGGAACACAAATACCAGGTAACAACCATTTCCAGCTAACCATTGTCTCTTGACACCCAACATCCTGTTTATCACCACTGACCATAACTGAACGGGACTAACCACCTAAATACAGTTGGTACCAGAGCAGGTCAGAGGCCAGGAATCGTGCAGGGAGTAACTCATCTCCCGACTCCCCAAAACCTGTTCATTACATACCAGGTACAAATCCAAAGTGTGATGGAATACTCCCCACTTTTGCCTGGATGAGTGCAGCTCCAACTACAATCAAGAAGCTCAATACCCTCCAGGACAAAGCAGCCTGCTTGATTGGCACCACATCCATAGCCTCGAGCACCAACGCTCAGCAGCAGCAGCGTGCACCATCTACAAAATGCACTACAAAAAATCACCAAGGCTTTTTAGACAGCACCTTCCAAACCTATGATCAATTCCATCCAGAAGAAAAAGGGCAACAGGGAACACCTCCGCCCACAAGTTTTACTCCCAGCCACTCACCATCCTGATTGGAAATACATTGCTCTTCCCTCAGTCTCACTTGGTCAAAATCCTGGGGAACTCCCTCCCAAATGGCAATGAAGTGGCTCAAGAAGGCAGCTCACAACCTCCTTCTCAATGGCAGCTAGTGATGGGCAATACATGCTGGCCCAGCCAGTGATGCCCACATCCCGTGAATAGACAAAACAAATGGCATCTTCCTGTAGCTGGTATCTCTCCCTTGGATGCCTAAAAGAAACTGCAAACTGAAATTAATGTGACTTTAACTTCGAAGCAAATGCATGGTGTCCTCTCATTTCAGTATCCAGCCTGTCTCCACTCTCTGGTAACCAGAGACACACACTGACTGACTTTTGTGTTTTTTTCTGTTTCTTTGTGTCATGGACCCTTTTTACCAGGCAGCAGAACAATCGGTTTTTAATTCCCTGAAGTATTAATCACCTTGAACAAAACAGAAGTTGCTGGAAAAGCTCAACAGGTCTGGCAGCATCTGTGAATAAAAAAATCAGAGTTACATTTCGGGTCCGGTGACCCTTCCTCAGAACTCAGTTCTGAGGAAGGATCACCGGACCTGAAATATTAACTCTGATTTCTTTTCTTCACAGATGCTGCCAGACCTGCTGAGCTTTTCCAGCAACTTCTGTTTCTGTTCCTGATTTACAGCATCTGCAGTTCTTTTGATTTTTATTAATCACCTTGGCTCTTCAAGTCAAGATTCAATGTCTCATAAAAAATTAAGTTAAGAAACAAACCTCCAGAGTTTTAAGCACCATAGCCACGAGCTCACAAATTAATTTCCTAAAATGACTAACCATGTCTTCCCCCTCTTAACACAACAAAACATAATGTAAACATAAAGTTATGCATTGTTTTTAACTCTTTGGAACAGAATTTCAGTAAACCAAATATGACTATGGCTGACAAACATTAAGATGGAACTTAAATCTTGTTTTGATTTTTATACTTTTCCTGGAACTTGCATTCAGTTTTTCTCTTTATCTTTATTTTGAACATAACTCATTTGTCTGACCACCTGTGTCAGACACTTTTCACCCACTACAGTCCATCAATCACAAATATACTGAATCATGCCAAAATAGCCCTCACTAACCTCTGTCAATTACAGGATTGATTATTCATAATTTATCAGTCAAATTGTATCATGATTCTGGTCACAGGTAAGAAGACTGTATCGTGATGCCTATTTTGGAGTCAAAATTAATTCTCTAGGGCCAACACTCCAGGATGAAGTTCTGTGTTCAGCAAAGGTTATGTGTACAGCTTTCAACAAATTACAAAAAAGGTCCAAAGTGAATATCTTACCTGAGCAATTCCTATACCATGTAACTCATGCTTTATTAATCCCTTCCATCTTCAATGCCAGTTTGGCACATCACTCTGTGTATGCTTCTTAAAAACAAATGCTTTTAAGGTGCTATTGGATGGACTTCATAGCAGACTTTAATCAACTCTTAAATCAGTCACAATTTAAATCTTCTGATTTAAGCTCAAACTTGTAGCAGAAAATTCCCACTTTTCTTAAAGCAATTAGCTAATTCAACAATTTGGCATAAAACATGCCAGATTTAACAGGGATAAGCTGGTTTTAGGAGCTTACGACCAGCAGTAGATATCAAATTTAGACGCAGCAGTCACTTCACGGCTGGGAAGATAGCTGCTCTAATGAAAATACACCACTAGAAGAAGGGGAGTGTAGAGTACATCAACATAGAAGTTCAAGTGTTTATCAAAAGTTGAAGTGGTCTTTCTCTCCAAGTGAGCAATAAGAGATTCATTTGAAAAGTAAAACTCAGCTTGCAATGCATCTTTAGAATTAAAGACACTGCTAGATCCAAAAAAACAGTGCACATGAATGAAGAATTCTGTCAGTTTGACCCCTATTAATCCATTCATGCATACTGGGCATAATCCATTAATATATGGGTAGATAGCAACTGGGAAACTATTTTATTTGGATACTGTATTGTTGTTAGGTCAAGTGTAAACCATTTGAAAAACATTATTTACTTCAGCAGGAACAGAAGATGAACTCATCATTAGCAATATGGATACCAGCATTTTGATGCACATTTCAATGGTTCTAGTAATAGGGGAAGAGGGGTCATGTTAATATCACTGGACTAGTAATCTGGAGTTCTAGGATAATGCTCTGGGGACAAGGGGACAATCCCATCATGGCAGATGGTGAAATTATAATTTAATTAATAAAGTTGGAATTTAAAAACTGGCCCAATGGTGATTATGAAACAATTGTGAATTATATAAAAGAAACTGATTCACTAGTACTCTTTAGGAAAGGCAATAAACTGTGATGTTAGTTCTGAGTCAAATGTATCGTGGTTGACTCCTCACTGGCCTCTGAAAGTATGCTAGAAAGCCATTCAATTATATCTAATTGCTACAAGGCCTAAGTGAAAACTTACATTGAAAGACAAGCTGGTCAACCTAGGCATCAATAATGCACACTCATCCCTAACATCCTCCTAACATCTAGGAACTTATGCCAAAATTGGTAGAGTTGTCCCACAAACTAGCCTAACATAGGCTTTCCTTGCAAACACCACCATTACAAAATCAAAGGTAGCAGTATACAATTGGGAGGAAGTTGAATCCTCAACATTGATTTGGATCCCATGATTCCTCTTGGCATCAGGTCAAACATGCACAAATAAATCTCCTGCTCATTACAACCTATCTCTGCTTTGGCTAATGAATCAACACTCCTCCATTTAGAACATCAATTGGAGGGAACACAGAGGTAAGAGTATGTAGAATGCATTGTGGGGCCTTCAAAATCCATTACCTAGGGTAGTTCAGCAACACTGCCAGTGGTCAGGTTTGTTGTGTCCGAAGGGACATAACTGCTAGACTAGGTCTGCGGCACACCTGACGTTGCCTTCTCTAAACTACCTTTCATGTATGCACCTATCTATGACAATACAGGTAGAGAGAGAGCACTGCACAGTCTTTGTGTAGGTGAAAACCTGTCTTCACTTTTCGAATACCCTCCACTGTTTTATGTGGTATTCACACCATGGTAAAAAGAATAATTTCTGAGCAGATCTAGCAACTCAGGTCTGGGCATGTATGAGGTGCTGGCCACCAGCAACAGCTGCTGAATTGTAGTTGATTACAATCTCTAACCACATATCTCTCGGTGAAGTCTATCAGCACTGACAAAATTCCAGCAATAGTACTGAAGCCTTGTGCTTCAGAATTAGCTGCACCCCTAACTGAGCTTTTCAAGGTCAATGATAATACTTGAAACTATCTCATAATGGTCAATTACCATCTTATCAGTCTACTCTCGATCATCAGTAAAGTAATGAAAGGTGTTTTCAACTGGGCTATCAAGCAACATTTGTTCAATAATGATCTATTCTGAAGCTCAGTTTGAATTCTGCCAGGGCCACTAAGTTCCTGAGCTTATTACAGCCTTGGTTCAAAGTGCAAATGTAATTGAAGTCCAGAGGTCAGATAGAAGAGACTGCTCTTGATATCAAGGCAGCATTTGACTGAAATTGGCATTAAGGAACCCAAGCACAAGTGGAGCTAATGGGAATCAGGAAAAACTTTCCACTTGTTGGAGTCATACCTAGTACAAACGTTGTGATTGTTGGAGGTCAATTATCTCTACCCCAGGGCACCACTTCAGGAGTTCCTTAGGGTAGTGCCCTAGGTTCAATCATCTTCAGCTGCTTCATCAAAGACCTTCCTTCCATCATAACATCAGAAATGGGATAGATTCACTGAGGATTGCACATTAATCAGTGTCATTTGCGAGTCTTTAGACACTATGTCCATATTTAACTAGTGCTGGACAACATCCAGGCTTGGGTTGTTAAGTGGCAAATAAAATTTGCGTCACATAGGCATCAAGCAATGACCATATTCAATAAAAGAATTGAATCATCCAACCCTTAACAATAATTGTCAGTTACCATTCCTGAATGCCCTACTATTGACATCCTGAGGTGATCATTGACCAGAAACAGAACTAGACGAGCCATCCAAATACTATGGTTACATGAGCAGATCAGAGGCTAGGAATTCTATGGTGAGTCATTCACTCACTGTTTCACCAATACCTGCCCACGATCTACAAGTCAGGAATGTGATGGAATGCTCTTTCCCTGCCTGGATGGGAGTAGCTTCAACAACATGCAATAGGCTCATTTCCTGGACAAATCAGCTCACTTAACTGGCACCTGATCCACCATCTTCAAAATTTACTCAGTTCACCACCAACACACCGTGGCAGCAGTGTGTTCCATCTACAAAGCACACTGCAGCAAACCAAGGCTCATCAAAGAGCACTTTTCCGATCCAAGGCCTCAACCATCTAGAAAGATAAGGGCAGAAATTGCAGTCGAACACCACCACTTGAAAATTATTCTCTAAGCCATATATCTTCCTAACTTTTTACTGCATTGCTGTTCCTTGGAATAGGTGTTAAACATCCTGCTCTTTCACTTCGAGGAGCTGGGCAAAGAACCGATCTGAAATGGTTGGCTGTCTACAGTATATTAAAAAAAAAGTATATTAAAAAAAAAGTAGGTTCATGTCAAGTGATTAATTACTGCTATAGATTAATTTGCAATCTCACTTAAAAAGACTGCAAGGATGGCAGTTGTAAGTAGTGTGTTACGTGTTGGCACATCAAAAATAGCACATCAAATAAGAGATGTATTGACTAACAATTATACTTCAATAATAATGAAGACAGAAACAAACAAGAATTATCATATTATACAAAGATAGTTTAATTGTGCGATTAACAATTAATAACCATCCCCATCTGAACATTTTTGCATAAAGAAAACCTGTGATGCTTTAAAAAAAAGTCTAACATGGTCAGATTTAACAAAATAATTTGTGATCTCATAGTTCCACATCGCAATATAACTCAGAAAAACAGGTACACTTGTAATCTTCATACAGAAATTTATACTGAAAAAAGCTTCAATCCATTGTAAACCGAAGGAAGACACATTGCAAAACATCTATTTTTCTGTGAAGTTTATAAGTTATCTAATGTATTTTATTTTTTTATTAACCTATGTTCAATTGCATGATGGTTTAACATTAATATAGAAAATTGCATACACCATAAAGAGTGAAGCCCATGGTATGAATTGCTTTGATAACATACAGCAGTTTTTAGGCAAATTTTAAAGCACAATTTTTCAATTGAAACTTTTAAGACACTTTGTATCACTGCCCATCAAAATACATTTATAAATAGAAAAAGTCAGTATGAAAAAGCACTATGTTACATGTAACAGAAACTTCAAAAAATTAATTACATCATGAGGCTAAGTTTTCTTAAAATAAATAATCTAGACTACACAAATTTTTTTTAAAAAAAAGTTGTGTTTCACATTTTAAAATCAGGAAATGACAAGACTCAAAGTTACACTGATTGCTCTCTTGCAGAATAATTGAATGATGGCAGTGCCATATTACACAAGGCAATTATTGGCATATTTTCCATTAACGCTGCATTTTACAGCGAGCAGTTTCTTCATTTTTTTTTGCAACTTTAACAATAGCTAAGCACAAAGTATTTTCATCTTCAATTTTGTTAATTTTGAAAAGGCCAGATTTTCCTTTTAAGTTGCAAGAAACATACTGGTTTGTGTGGAGAATTGAAACTGGAGTGTTTGATCCATTCAGAACTGGCTAATCTGTGATCAGTTGTGGAAAGCTTCTGAATGAGCATTTTAAGTTTAACAGCTAATACAGTCAAACATCATACAGTGTCAGTTTCCTCTGTTGATGCGCCGTACAGAAACTGTCATTAATCAGTAAACAGCAGTTACAAAAATGTTCAAGGCAATCCCAATACTTCATATGTAGCTGCTTGTTTGCTTGAAAGAAAAAATGAAAAACTTCTAGTGCAGTCTGCATTATCCACAGGAGATTTGTTCAGTCTTTTACTGGGACTCTTTCTAATATATTTGTGCAAGTTTGTAAAGACAAATTGGTCTTTCTGATGAATAATGCAGGAAACAAGACGAGTTTTCATGTAATTACACATCAGTGGCACAGTTACAAAATAAAGAAATGTTCATGTAACATCAGGGTCAGTCTTTTGGTTCCTGATCAGGATCTAAGTTATTTGTAGTCCCTTCTCCTGACAATGTCTCTTCCACTTTAACTGAATATATTTCTTTTGAACTTTTGCCCTCCTCATTTTCCTCTGAGTCCTCCGAGTCTTCCAGCAATTCCTCTTTCTCATACTCAGCCACATCTACCTCCAAGCCTGCATGGTCCTTCAGTTTGCCATGATGCTTTAGATGGTAACGTTGGTTTTGAAAAAACTTTATGATTGTATACTTGGGCAGGTCAAGTTGAGCTGACAGAGTCTGAATTGCTTCTTCATCTGGGTACAAACCTACATCCTGTATAAAGCTCTGTAAGATCCCCAGGGCTTCTACAGAAATCTTAGTACGAGATCTGGGCTTATGCCGGCTCTCATCTTCTGATTCTGCTGGTGTTGACGTAGGCTGTTTAGGTGCAAGTCGGGGTGCTGCTGGCTGTTGCTATAAGCATAAATAATTAATAAATAAACTGTTCATCACATATTGTCATGTTAGCATCATTGAAATAATGAAAATAGCCAAAACAACTTATACACATGAAATCATTATGTATGTGTTTTAATCCCATTGTTTTGGCCTTAGTTCAATGCAGAAGACGCAGTGGTACTTATTTCTTTGATAATTTTCATGTTAAAACAGCAATTCATCATACTGCTATCAATTAGCAACATGTGGTCTTCATAAGATAAAACCTTTCCTAGGACAGTCTTGTAGGTTTCTCAGTAAGGTATACTGACCTGAATTGGCTCTGCAGAAACATGAATAATGTGGGATGGTCGGTCTCCATGGTGATGGATCACATTGCTTTCCTGTTCATAAATGGCATCTCGCTCAGCCTGAGGAAGGCTCAGGAACCTCCTGATCATTGATAAGTTTTCCCAAAGAGTCCTATTCTCTGGGGAAGGGTCTTCTTTCCAACGTAAAAGTTCACATAACCACCCCTTGGTAGAAGAATGTGAATAAAGCAAGACACATTAGTTTCCCACTTTATTCTAGGAACAACTTATCAAAAAATCCCAAACAGTAAGTCACCTTTTAAACACATGAACAAAAGGAAAAACCCTGTATTTATGTGATTAATTTCAATGCTTCGGGGAATCCCAAAGCATCTTCCAGCTCATAAAATTCTCTTGGAAATTACAGTCATGTTTGTAGTGTGGGGAACTGTGACAGCCAACATACTTGCAGTAAAATCCTACAATACAGCAGGCAGGAACAGACCAGATAATCTGCTTTACCTCATTTTGGTTGAGGAATCACTACTGGTCAGAACACAAGGGCAAACTCCCTTGTTCATCTTCAAAATACTGCTGAAGGGTATTATGTGACCTCTTGAGAAGGCAACTAGGGCCTTGGTTTAATGTCTCATGTAAATGTAGCACCTTGGACAGAGCAGTACTCCCTTAATATTTTGTGCTCAACTGAGATGCAGTGGGACTTGAGCCTCCAGCTTTCTGACTCGGATGTAAGGGTCTACAATTCAAAACATCTGTTTGGGTGCAAATTGAAATGCTGTTGGCAGAAGACCAACCAGCGATTGAACTGCTCACAGCCTGCAACTGTGGAGAAAACATTGTGGTTGAAGTTGGAATTTCTCTAACAAAGCAACAATAAATTCATAAGAAAATAATATTTAAAATTCCCTGTAAAGATCAAATTGCATTAATAATGGCACACTGGCACAATTGTTGGCACTGCAGCCTCACAGTGCCAGGGACCTGGGTTTGATTCTAGCCTCAGGTGACTCCCTGAATTGAATTTGTATGTTCTCCCTGTGTCTGCATGGGTTTCCTCTCACAGTCCAAAGATGTGCAAGTTAAGTGGATTGGCCATGCTAATTTGCCCCGTAGTAAATAGGTATGTGCAGGCCAGGTGGTTAGCCATTGGAAATGCAGGACTATGGGGATGGGGTGGGGGGGAGCTGGGTTTGGGTGGGATGCTGTTTGGGGGGCCTTTGCAGACTCAAAAGGGCCAAATGGCCTCTTTCCATACTGTAGGAATTCTAGGATTCTAACGGGGAGGCAGTGGTATAGAGGAAATGTCATTGGATTAACAATTCAGAAGCCCAGGCTAATGTTCTGGGGATGCTGGTTCAAATCACACAAAGACAGTTGATATAACTTAAACTCAATTAATAATTTTGAAATGAAAAGCTGAACTCCCCTCCTAATAGCACAGTCAGTATCCTACACCACATGGTGCACACTGGTTCAATACATCAGTTCAACATGATCAACTCAAATGCACTGATAAATGAGAGATAGACAATAAATGCTGGCTTAGCCAGCAGCACCTATATTTTGGGAATTAATATAAAAAAGCTGTACAGTATTTGATTCACAGATATAATGTTAGCTTAAAAATAACATAATAATTAAGGCAAAAATATTTGGTCCCTTGAGCCCGTTTGTACCACATAACCCAGGTATAGTTATAAAGTAATTTTCATTGCCCTGAAAGGCAACTCCAGAATATGTGTTGTACCTCTTAGGTCAGTCGTCCTTCATACCATAGATGAAGCACCTGTGGAACTATTATGTTGCAGACAGCATTTGATAATCACAACCTACATTCTCTAGCAACAGATTCTCTTCCAATTGTGCATTATTACCTGCAAAGTCTCTCAAAGACTCATGCATTAATGTGTCACAACACTGCACCCTCTCCTTGGATTTATATGCTGCCCCTTTGTAATGTCATTGACAGTTGGATTTCCTCCATCAAGGCAGGAAACTGTAGGTAGAACTCTTTACAGATCTCCAACCCGTCCCCATTTGAAAATTGTCACTCTTTGCAATTTTGACTGGGAACACACTTGAAAGAGATGGAGGCATGTTCCCTGTCCAAATACAGGTCATGAAATGACTCTCAAAGTTTGGAACTTTACAATGATACAGCATAGGAGGCAGCCATTTGGCCACATGTCATAATGGAATGCCTCACTTACCTTATCCAACTATCCTGCAGCCCTGCAAATGTCCACTTTTTTAAAATTTTCATCAACAGTATTGAGCTTTATGAATTTTGAAGGGACCCATGTTGATCCTGGTATCCTCTTAATTACAATATAATTGTTTAAGTTGATTGTGACATACTTTACAAGATTTTCATGATTTTTGTAGTTCTAGTTATCTGTTGGGTCACCATTTGTGGTTCTTTGTATTGTCCCATTTACCAGGCTTATGCTCTTTTTAATTCATTTAAGTTCTTTCTTTCAGTCTCTCCAGTAGCATTTCATTGGGCCTGTATTCACTAAAGTTTAGAAGGCTGAGAAGGAATTTGATCGAAACATATAAAATTCTAACAGGGCTAGACAGACCAGTGGGTAGGGAGGATGTTTACCCCAGCTGGGGAGTCTAGAACTGGGGGTCACAATCTCACGATACAGTGTTTAGGATATAGTATTTAGGATTGAGATGAAGTAAAACTTCTTCACTCAAATTCAGTTAACCTGTGCAATTCTCTCCCAAAAGCTGTGGACGTCAAATCACTGAATTTATTCAAGAAAGAGATGTTTCAGACATTAAAGGCAACAAGGGGTATGGGAAGCAAGTGGGAAAATAGCATTGATATAAGGGGTCAGTCATGATCATATTGAATAGTGGAGCAGTCTTGAAGGGCTAAATAGCCTTCTCTTGTTCCAATTTTCCATGGTTTAACAGTCAATTAGCTGAATGTTGCACTCCCTACCACCCATATTGGTACTTTTTGCCTTTCTTGTGAACCATCCTCTCTCAGAATGAGGCAAAGGGAGGGACTGAGTGAGATGGAAGTGGCTGGCTCAGCTATTAGTGCCAGTGCAAATGGGCAAAATGTGATTAGGTGTCTGGAGTGATTGAGTAGGGGGAGTACAGGCCATGCGGGGTTAGTTGGGCTAGAACATAGAACATAGAACATTACAGCGCAGTACAGGCCCCTCAGCCCTCGATGTTGCGTCGACCTGTGAAACCAATCTGAAGCCCATCTAACCTACACTATTCCCTTATCATCCATATGTTTATCCAATGACCATTTAAATGCCCTTAAAGTTGGTGAGTCTACTACTGTTGCAGGCAGGGCATTCCACACCTTTACTACTCTCTGAGTAAAGAACCTACCTCTGACATCTGTCCTATATCTATCACCCCTCAATTTAAAGCTATGTCCCCTCGTGCTAGCCGTTACCATCTGAGGAAAAAGGCTCTCACTGCCCACCCTATCTAATCCTCTGATCATCTTCTATGTCTCTATTAAGTCACCTCTTAACCTTCTTCTCTCTAACGAAAACAGCCTCAAGTCCTGCAGCCTTTCCTCATAAGACCTTCCTTCCATACCAGTCAACATCCTGGTAAATCTCCTCTGCATCCTTTCCAATGCTTCCACATCCTTCTTATAATGCGGCGACCAAAACTGCATGCAATACTCCAAGTGCAGCCGCACCAGAGTTTTGTACAGCTGCAACATGACCTCACTGCTCCGAAACTCAATCCCTCTATCAATAAAACCTAACACACAGTACGCCTTCCTAACAACCCTATCAACCTGGCTAGGGTTAGGATTGGGGTCATAGGGTCAATGAGAGCGGGTGAAGGAAGTTGTTGTATGGGATAGTAAGACCATGAGCCTTGGTGGGAGATGGCTGGAGTAGTTGAGATAATGTGACTGTGAGGTAGCAGAGAGAAGCAGGTGGCACCTACTCTTGTGGAGCAGTGAAAGTAACAGAGCTTCTCCCTGCCTAGTGGGCATTCCTCAAACTACACTGACCTGTCTGCCAATCTCAGAACAGGCTGGCAGGAATGGGTGGCATGGTGTCTTCTATTGGTCCTCAGCGAGAAGGCTAGCCACCCCTTGTAACACTCAGTCCACCATGAGGTCTGCGTTCCCTCTAAACTTTGTGTCTGCACAGCAGTAAGAATTATCGAAGAACATTGCTCCAACAAAGTGCAGTGTCAATTTCTCTTGTTCAAAACATCTGCAATAATTGGTAGGAAGTGTTCAGGGCAGCTCCAGACTGACATTGTTCACAGCCTGAGCTAGTGCATGGCTGAGCCTTAAAGATGCTGCCAGCTCTGAGAATCTTGAAGGTCTTGTTAGTGGTGAACACTACTGACTGTGGCCAGTGACAGGATATGACAAATGGGATGCCAAAGGGACTTGGTGCATAGGTAATATAGTCAGCTTAGGGAGATAGTGTGAGAAATGTTGCTAGGCCTCAGGGAGAGAAAACCTCCATAGCAACTCACTAAAAGCAACACTTAGCTGATTTCTGATAAAATTCAACCCTTTGAAATGTTCTTCCATATTGAAGATTTTTTGTTTATATACCTTTATTCTATTTCTAAAATATTACTGTCACAAACAAACTTTCAACATTATTATTGCATTCATGGTTAAAAGGAGCTGACTGACTAGCTTTACTTTCTCAATGTGTTCTGAAAGTTCAATTACCTAGCCAGCTGAAATAGTGGTTGTGGCATCTGCTGTTTAAAGTTCAATGTTAATATATCTAGTTGTAATTTTCTATTAACTGAAGTAAATAGCTAGAAAACTGTCAACCAGAGTGTAAGTTAAAATCTCCAGTCTCTCTCTTTATGTAATGTAAAGACAATATAAAAGTTGACTGCTTTAACAATAAAATATTTTTTCCAAAGCTTACATAGGTTTATTTTCTGATATTGCTAATGGTTTTTGATTTACATCATAATAAAGGGAAATCAAGCCATTGAGGTAGCTGAGTTAAAATTCTATTGCATAGTTAGGCCCTTGCTGGAGCACTATACCCAATTAAAGAAGGGTATTGGGAAAAACATCATTCTCGTAATAATTGCTGTACCCCCATCAATTCTTGACATCTTTCTTAAAGTTTGATGCCAGAATTAGACAGAATAGTCTAGGTACAGCCAAGGGACTAACTGTATGGATAGCTTAAGTCAGAAGTTTCCCAACTTGCTGGCTTACTTCAGTCAAATAAGCCATAAACCATCAAGTTTTTGCTCCAGGTTGGGGGTCCGAGTAAAGCATGGAAACAGACCCTTCTGTCCAACTGGTCCATACTGACCATGTTCTCAAACCAAACTAGTCCCACGTCTCTGCATTTGGCCCATATCCCTCCAAACCTTTCCTATTTGTATAGTTAAAAATGAGGGGAAATTAGTAAGTAAAGCCTGCAACTCAGATTTAGCTGCAACATCTACACTACTCTCATTCTATCGTTTTTTTTCCTTAGTCGCACACATTGATCTTAGAAACAGTTGCTAGGAAGATATCAGAGTCTGTGAGAGCTGGTTAACAGGTTTTAGGCCCTCTAGACATCACACTGCCCTCAACCCCTTATGCACCCACTACGGATCCTGTCATCCCATGCTAATTCAACATTCGCAGCACCTCCCAATGGTCCCATGGCTTTCTAAACCAACTCAGCGCTCCCATCCAATCTCAACTCACCAAGTCTCAACCATGTGAAGATCTCACAAGCCAAATGAACACGAAATAATGGACAATCTAAAAATCTATGAGAGCTCTCACTCTGCACATTTTCTGAAAAAAACTCCCATTTATGTAGCCAATTCAAAGCTTTAAAACAATAACTGGTTAATCTCTTGTAAAATCAAACTTATTCTCATTCCTCACAATAAAAGAAGCTAATCCTTTAGAGACTCTTTAAGCTGTCAATTTTCTTTTTCACTCATAGGTCATAGGTGATGCTGGCTGGGTCAGTATTTATTGCCTATCCCTAGTTGCCCTTGAGAAGATAGAAGTGAGCTACCTTCTTGAAACACTGCAGTCCACATGCTGCAGCTTGATCCACAATGGCCTGAGGAAGGGAATTCCAGGATATTAATCCAGTGACATTGAAGGAATGGTGATATATTTAAGAAGGACTCATATGCATAGACAACTGAATTTCTTGAAGAGTATAAGGGGTGTAGGGGCATTCTTAAGAGGGAAATCAGGAGAGCAAAAGGGGATATGAGATAGCCTTGGCAGATAAGGTTAAGGGTAATCTAAAGAGATTCTATAAGAACATTAAAAGCAAATGAGTAACTCGGGAGAGAATAGGGCCCCTTAAAGGTCAACAAACTTGACTATGTGTGGAACTACAGGAGATGGGAGATTATACTAAACAAATATTTCATGTCATTTTTTACTGTGGAGAAAGAAATGGAAGCCAGGGAATAAGGTAAATAAATACTGATGTCTTAAAAACAGTCCACATTACAGAAGAGGAAGTGCTGGAGGTCCTAAAACACAAAGGTAGATAAATCTCTGGGACCCAAGACGTGTACATCAGGATTTTGTGGGAAGTTATGGAAGGAATTGCAGGGCCCTAGCAGAAATATTTTTATCATATACAGCAATGGGTGAAGTGTTAGAGGACTGGAGGGTGTCTAATGTTGTGCCTGGAAGAAGCCTGGGAACTATAAACATGTGAGACTGACATCATGGTGGGTAAGTTGTTGGAGGGGATTCTGAAGATAGAATTTACATATATTTGGAGAAGCAAAGACTGATTAGGGATAGTCAGCATGGCTTTGTGCATGGGAAATTGTGTCTCACAAACTTGATTGAGTTTTTTGAGGACATAACCAAAAAAATTATGAGTGCAGAGCAATAGATATTGTCTTCATGGACTTTAGTAAAACCTTTGACAGGGTTCCGCATGGTAGACTAATTAGTAAAGTTAGATCACATGGGATTCAGGGAGAGTTTACCAATTGGATACAAAATTGGCTTGATGGTAGGAAACAGAGGGTGGTGGTGGAGGTTGTTTTTCAGTGTGGAGGCCAACGACCAGCGATGTTCTGCAGGGATCGGTACTGGGTCCACTTTTGTTTGTCATTTATCTAAGCAATTTGGATGAGAATTTAGGAGGCACGCTCAGAAGGTTTGCGAATGACATCAGAATCAGTGGTGTAGTCAACAATGAAGGTTATCTAAGATTACAAAGGGATCTTGATCAATTGGGCTAATGGGCCGAGGAATGACAGATGGGGTTTAATTTAGATACGTGTGAGATATTGCATTTTGGTAAAATAAATAAGGACAGGACCTATACAGTCAATGGTAGGGTGCTGGGTAGTCAGTTGTCGAACAGAGAGACCTAAGGGTTCAGGTACATAATTCTTTGAAAGTTGCATCACACGTAGACAGAGATATGAGGTACTGCAGATGTTGGAGAATCCGAGATAACCAGGTGTGGAGCTGGATGAACACAGCAGGCCAA
>JAHRHZ010000013.1:57860276-57891553 GCA_024137785.1 Ginglymostoma cirratum
ATGAAGGGTTTAGGCCCGAAACGTCAAGTTTTCCTGCTCCTATGATGCTGCTTGACCTGCTGTGTTCATCCAGCCCCATGCTTGTTATCTCGGATTCTCCAGCATCTGCAGTACCTTTTATCTCTGCATTTTTAATAGCCCATGTTTGCTCAAAAATGTACAGTAAATGCAGTCCAAATGATACAAATTAACTTTTTGAATTCAAGGCATGCTTTTTGTTCAGTTGGATGAATGGTGTTAATGACAAACATACCCTTCCTTCTATGCGACACAGAATTCTGTGCTTAAAATTTGATTTAAAGTAACATATTTTTGCTTATAAACCAATTTGACAACCCAAGGATCATAATCCATGGCTACATTAAGATTAAAAAGAATACTGGAGATGAAAGGTCAAGTAGTATAATTAACTTTACAGTTTAAAGGGATAAAACTAGTTAATGGCAGTTGACCGAAAAGGTCTTGTGAATGGCAAAAACTGAGGGGTGACCTGATAGAAGTTTATAAATCATGAAGGGCATGGATAGGGTGAATAGTCAAGATCTTTTCCCCCCAGGGTAAGGGAGTTCAAAGCTAGAAGGTGAGGGGAAAGATTTAAAAGTGACCAAATGGCAATTTTTTCACGCAAAGGGTGGTGAGTGTACGGAATGAGTTGCCAGGGAAGCAGTGGAGGCTGGTACAACAACATCATTAAAAGGCATCTGGATGGTGTATGAATAGGAAAGGTTAGAGAGATATGGGCCAAATGCTGGCAAATGGGACTAGATTAATTCAGGATATCTGGTCAGCATGGACGAGTTGGACCGAAGGGTCTGTTTCCATGCTGTACATCACTATGACTCTATGACTCTGCTCTTAATTTTTTTTAAACTGCAAATGAAGAATTCCTTTTTACAAATTTATTAAATACTAAGTTTTTTTCAACCTTAAGTGCAATTTATCTTAATTACATCAGTTAGCTAGTGATAAAATTATCCCTGAATGATGTCAATTGATCATGATTAATAGAATTTCATTTTGCTCCTAAAAACTGATTTGGTCAGAACTTTGCCATTTTCAAACACATAACTGATATTACTGTACCTCTATATTATAGTTTGGTTGTGACTACATAGTGCATCTAAGCTAAAAATGATTTTTATGACCCTTGGAATTCTGGTGAGAAGTTTAAATACAAAATCTGAATTGTCCCTGTTGACAGTTTATATTTCTGTCCATTTCTTAAGTGCCAGGCCATTGGTCTTTGCAAGCTTACTATAAATTTAACTGGAGAGTACTAATATTCCTGCTCACTCTTATTAGTTAAATATTTTTCAACTTTATTTGACTACATTTATTCCAATGAACAGGGCAGAAAACATGCTTATTTTTTAAAAAAATACCCTTATCTAATGGTTATTCTGTCACTCAGATGGACACAAAGGAAGCTGAGTACTAAGCAATAGGGGTCGGTGTGGGGAGGCCACCATTGATGTCCTGGCTAACATTTATCCTCTAAATGACATTTAGGACAGTTGCAGATTGGCACATTCCAAAGTCCAGGACTACATGCTGAAGGACACACTAAAGCTCAGGGCAGCTGCTGCCAAGGCACAGTTGGGAAAGACCACTGCCTGAGGTCCTCCTGCTTAAGTTAAATGGGGGTCTGTTCAGTTATCGGATCTTACTGGTGCCTCAAATACATGTAGATATAGACTTGAGTGAGCAAGAGATGTCTTTGGTTTGTTTGGATAGAGTCAAACTCCAATGTTCACTTGTTTCCTTGATATTCTACTGCACAAGACTGAACATTGTTTGTGACTATGTATATATAAAGATATTTCTTGTGAACAAAGCATATTTTTGAAGTAAAATATTAGGGATAGGCAATCTTGTGACCTATTTCATTGATGTTTTAGGGAGATTGTTATGGGCAAATGGCTACTGTGTTAATACATAACAGGCGTAGCTACATTTCAAAAGCTTTTGAATCAGTGGTCAAAGTATTTTGAGGCCTCCTGAAATGATGAGAAGTGCTCTTTAAATGCAAGACTTATTAAACAAAAATGATTAGAAAGTGATTATAATGCACTAATCACTATTAGGTATGTCACAGACATTTTTGAGAACCGATCATCATTTGGTAGTGCAGGACTAGTGCTTTGCTAATAAAAATGTTTTGTTGAAGCTTCTCATGTTCTACTCATCAGGAAAATTTATGGGAATACAAATTCAAGGAAAAAAACCCAACATTTATACCACTTGAGAAGAGAGTGCTGATTGGCTGAAAAGTGGAAAATTGCTAGAGGTGTTGCCATTGAGAACTAAAGTCATGCATGTACATTAAATTTTCTCTTTATCAAGTCTGAGTTCTTTCAGTCCTCTCACAATTCACATTTTACATGAATCTAAAACTGTTGCAGCTTGCATCAGCTCAAAGTATGTTCATTAATTTGGAAGTGAAACGGCCAAACTGCGGACTTAACGTATACTTGAAATTTATTTGGAAACCATTTTGAAAGGATTGGGTTGGCACTGGCTTCAATATAGCTTCAATGGACCAACGATCCGTTTTAGTTGACAGCCTAGGAACTTGAACCATATGTTTTCTAACCATTTTGGAATAAGCAAGGAAATAACTGGTTATCAGCTTTTCAGAAATGGTAACCTGTATCTGAGTGCTGAAGCATGTGTTCTATTCATCCATGTAACAATTCCATATATACAAATTCACTTTGCAGATCAATGGTGGGAGAGTGAGTTGATAATGTAACCCTGCTCTCGTGTAGTAGTGAATGTACTGGTTTTACAATAACTGTATAACTGTATCCTACTTTATGGTAATAGCAAAATCTACTTAAATAATCAGCTTGATGTCTTCAGTTAGTACTTCATGTTAAGACAAGTAAAAGTGTCTTAATGACTTCAAGTTCTTCCTATAATCATTGCTGCTGCAATTAGGTTTCCTGAAGGTGAAGGATAAGATTGATGAGAAACAGAACAATACTTATGTTTTGCACTCAGTGTCAGGTTGAAACTCGACTCCAACGATACACTTTAAGGATATTCTCAGGACAGCACTATTTATTGTGCCAGTGAAACATTTCTATTTCCTATTTCAGCCACATTATTGGCAGTAAATATGTTTCGGACTGTGATTACTGTCTTCAGTCAACACCAACTCTTTTTACTTGCAGAAGAACAAATAGAAGAAGGAATCTCTATCTATTTGTACTGAATTTCAGTCCTATTTCTCCAAATAAAGAGTTTTTAATTGGCACAAGTTAACACAGAGGACTGGATTATACTCGGCAGTGGATTTATGGCCAAGATTGCATTAAAACTATTTTACAGACCTTTGTTACAATGCCAGCATACAGCTCAATTTTTTTCTCACAGTACTTTTATTTTACGTGCCATGTAGGTTCATAGTTGGATGTGTACAGCATCTAGACCTGAAGTGAGAGGACAGGATAATGACCAGCTTGATCAGGACCAGTCATGTTCCTCTCACCTTCCATGATATGCCCCTTGTCCCTCTGCCAACACCATTCTATGAGCTGGAATGGACAGCTATAACCAGAAGCTCTAAAGGTGCTATATACATTGTTGGGAGTTTAGCAAGGCTGTGGCAAGGACAGGAACTGATGACAGCTGAGATTTTGCTTGTATGATTGATGGGGCTGAGACCTGTTCCTTACAATTCTTGCACCGCATGGGAACTTCAGGACATTTTATATATCTTTTGGAGGCGGGGTGTCATTTCTGTTTGAAGCATCTCCAGCTGCTTGAGCTCAGGTTCAGGGTTTCTGTACTTGAGGGTAAGCCAGTGTCACTGTGGAGCATGAGACAGACAGAGTCTCCTGCACAATATGGTTCTCCACAGGCAGTGAGAGTTTAGCATGGTAGGTGGCGATCTAAAAGATTTAGAAGAGGAATTCCAGGAGTTGTCAGGGTTTGTCCCACCCTCAAACTGGTACTCAGTACTGGAGACAGCTGGGAATGGTGAAAACATGAAGAAGTGCTGTCCAGTACCAATGGACAAAGGACTGCAGTAAGTGGAACATCGATGAGTAGAAAAAACTAAAACAGTTGTTAGCAAAGATTTTATCATTAGAGGAGCAACCAGGAATTTCTCTAATCATTATCTTGAATCCACGTGGTGTGTTCCCCTCCCTGGCTCCCAGGACATCAAGGACTGAGTATAACATATGCTGTGGGGGTAAGGAAATGAGCCAGAAGTTGCAGTACATCATTGGTAGCTACATGGGGAAGGCAGGTATTGAAGTCCTGCAGTCAGACTTTCAAGAGTTGAGGTGGAAGTTATGAAATGGGGGCTTGAAAGTTGAAAAATAATATTAGTATCTAGCCCCTAGTATCAGAAAGGAAAAATAGCAAGATAGGAAGAATGAATAAGACTATAAGGAATAAGAACAAGAGTAAGCTGTTCGGCCCCTTCAGCCTGCACCACCATTCAATAGGACCATGGCTAAACTGACATTCCTCACTGTAAAGGTCTGCCCTTTCACTGTAATCCTTGATTCCCCTACTGATCAAGAGTCTATCTCAGCCTTGAATATCCACAAGGACTCTGCCCCCACAGCTCTCTGTGGCAAGGATCCAAAGATTCATAACCCTTTGAGAAAAGAAATTCCTCCTCATCTCAGTCTTAAATTGGCTCCCTTTATTCTGAGACTATGTCCTCTGGTCCTGGACTCGCCCATGAGAAGAAACATCTTCTCAGCATTTACCCTTTCAAGTCCCTCAAGAATCCCATATGTTTCAATGAGATCACCTCTCATTCTTATAAACTCCAGTGAGTAGATTCCAAACTTGTTTAATCTTTGCTCATAAGAAAATTCTCCAAATCAGGGATCATCCTAGTGAGCCTTCTTTGAGTTTCCTCCAATGCTCAAAGTTCTCAAGATTTGGTCTCACCAGCACATAGTACATTTGCAGTAGGACTTCCCTACTCTTATACTCCAGCCCCCTTGAAAAAAGGGCCAATATTCCATTAGCCTTCCTGGCTACCTGCACCACCTGTGCGCTAGTTTTCGGTGTTTTGTACACAAGTACTCCAAGTATCTTTGTATTGCAGGTTCTGTGGTTTCTCTCCATTTAAATAATATTCTATCCTTTCGTTCTCCCTTCCAAAATGAACAACTTTGCAAGGAAATTAAGAAGGACTATGAAAAAGACAAAAGCAGATTTAGAATGTATTTTTGTAGATGCACAAAACATAGTGAATATGGATTACGAGCTACAAATGTAAATAGCTGTTTGGGAATATGATGAAATGGCAACAAGAGATGCAAGGCTTAAAATGGTGAAGACTACATGCACAACATTCAACTGGATTCAGGAAAGCTAGCATAAGGATCTAGGTGCAATGCCAAAAGCAATTTAATGAGCTCATGTGTGTCATCCTCCAGTGTCATGTCTTCATAACTACAGCAGTAGCCTTGTATATTTTCCATGCACCACATTACAATTGCTCATCTACCAATGATCTGTATTATTTACAACTCATAGTTTACGTTTAAAGCCTCATTTCACCCTCATCCATTTCACTGCCAGTCACACAAATATAACCCACAGATGGCACAAAATGCAGACTATTCAACTGTGACCGGTATATCACCCAAACACAATGTATCACACTCATGGACACCCTTCAATGTCTCTTGAAATACAAAATAGCTCGTCATCGTGATATTAGCTGCTAACCATCAAGAGACAGAGACGCCTGGATTACCTTACCACAGCCTCCAATCCTGCCATTAAGGAGACGGTGATGGAAATATTTGGAGTAGCTGTCAATGAGACAGTGAACAGCAGTGAGGCTGAAATCAAGGATGACAGCCTGTCCCAGCTGAATTCAACTTTTAATATTCCATTTCAGCTTTGTCCTTCAAATGTTCTGAATTATAGTTGCAAATGGTGCTACCAGGTACCTGTTGCTTTCTTTCCTTTCCCTTGTACCAATGCTGCTGTTGTGCCTTGCTGCCTTTGGACATTCAAGAACTGCTGCCTGCTTACCCAGTGATGCAGGATTAGACTGTTAAATGAAACGTTCCACTTTACAGGAAGATTACTGAAAACTGTTGCTCAAGTGTTTCCCAATAGCTAGTCCCATTCCATTCCCATATCACCCTTCTAATTCACATTGATAGTAAAACTCTGATCGTTGTTTTCAATTCACTCTCCAGTCATTTCCCAGCCTTATCTCTGTAATTTTCTCCAATCCCACAGCCCTCTGAGATATCTGGCTTCTTTAATTCTCTCTTCTTGTGTATTCCCAATTTTAATTGCTCCACCATTGGGGGCCATTCCTTCAGTTATCTCGGTTCTAATCTCTAGGATTCTCTCTACACACCTTTCCACCTCAATTTCCTCTTTTAGACAGCTCTTAAAACCCACTTCTTTGACCAACCTGTCTACCATCTAATCAATTATAGAACAGAGAACATAGAACAATACAGCATAGGAATGGGCTCTTAGGCCTATGATGTGGTGCCATACATGACACCAAATTAAATTAATCTCTTCTGCCTGCCCTTGGTCCACATCCCTCCATTCCTTACATATTCATATGCTTATCACAAGTCCCTTGAACATCCCTATAATATCTGCCTCCACCACCACCCGTGGCAGTGCGTTCCAGACTCCTACCACACTCTGTGTGAAATATTTGTCCCTCACATATCTTTTGAACTTTCCCTCCCTCACCCTAAATGCATGCTGCCCAGTATTAGACATTTTGATCTGGGGAAAAGATTCTGACTGTCAACCCCATCTATGCAACTCATAATTTTACAGACTTCTATCAAATCTCCTCTGAGCCTCCGCCACTCCAGAGAAAATAACCCCATATTTCCTAGCCTTTCCTTATCCCTTTAATCCAAGCAGTGTCCTGGTAAACCTCTTCTGCACCCTCTCCAAATCCTTCCTGTAATATCTCTTTTAGTAGCTTGGTGTCATACTTATTTTAATTATACTCCTGTGAAGCCGGAATTTCATTAAATTAAGGGCACTATATATGTTTGCTTGCTGTTGCAACTCAAATAAAGCTGAAACCGGTTCTGCAGTATGTGTGTATGTTCCTTACCATTTACTTCATGGGCCTACAATATACAGCATGCTACGTACTCTTTTGTGGGAACTTGAGCTTATGTGCCGAAGAACTACATTAAGAGCCAAAGGTGTGTGAGATTTCTCAACAGATTTTGATTAATCTAGGGTGCCATAAGGAAGAAGGCAAACTGCTTTAGAACTTTCTGGACACAGATTCTGCGTCCAGCAGAGTCCCTTTCAACAGATTCAGAAAAGCACTTTCGATTTGATTTAATTTTCTGAGGAAGGGTCACCGGACCCAAAATGTTAACTCTGTTTTTCCCTTGACAGATGCTGCCAGACCTGAGCTTTTCCAGCAACTTTGTTTTAGTTCCTGATTTACAGCTTCTGCAGATCTTTCGGTTTTGATTTGATTTTGATTTGATTTGATTTGATTTATTGTAGTCATGCGTACCTAAGTACAGTGAAAAGCTTTGTTTTGTGAGCAGTACAAGCAGATCATAGCAAACATAGCACCCTATGATCTGTATGTCTGTATGTAATCAGCGTTCCACAAAAACATACAGATCATAGGGTGCTTAGACAAAGCGAGGCATACAGGTTACACTATACAGGAGATGTGCAAAGCAAGGTCAACATTAACAAGATCAACATTAACAAGATCAACACTATTTTAAATTAGACATTCCATTCATCAGTCTAATAGCACGTTGCTTTTTGGCACTACTTGCCAAGATTACTATTAATAGCTCCAACTCACCTACGACAACCTAATGAATTTAGCAAGAAGATTAACCAGTTATACCATACTTAGAGTTTCTGGTAATGTATAATTCTTTATCAAGTTTATAGAAGACTCCACTGTTTTCTTTATTCCTTCTTTATATTTCCTGTTATGGTGTCTTCGATCACATGGTCTGTTCACCATATTGCTTTTCCAAATCCCCAGTTGTCCTCGTGGATTGATGGAGAATACTGGACTTATCAGTTAGTAGCACTCTTCCAGAGAAGCTTTTTTTAAAAAAAAATCATATCTGACAAACTGTTTTCTGAATTTTGGTGAAATTGTATCCTCTTGCAATACAACATAACTTACTGATTCTACTTCATCAATGATCCTCTTGAGCCTCATGGTTTGCTATAGCCTAACCTGTACTTGCAGCAGCTTGATAATGTTAAATGGGCTTAATGAACTAGTTTTCTTGTGTCTAACAGCTCTCTTTCTTCCTGCAGTTACTTTGCTGAGTTTTCGTCAATGAATGAGTACCTAAGAGATTCTTTGAAATGTTTGCAGTTTCTATACAGGAAAGAAATTTAAGAATGAGAAAACACTGATCAGTATTTTTTCCACTGATGTAGGAAAAGAACTCTGATAAAGCAACCTCACACATGATTATTAATGTTTGAAATCTGCAAATGCAAAATTTTAAAACACAAAAGGACATTGTTTAGCCTGTGCTGACACTTTGAAAATTTATCTGGTCAATCCCATTCACCTGTTCTTTCACCACATTCTTTTACATTATTTTCTTTTTGAAATATATATTCATTTATTTTTTTAAAAGCAGCTAAGTACAATATTCTCTCTAGTCAATGTAAATGCACAGGGGTGCAATAACTCGGAATGCACTGCCGTCTGCAACGTACAGGCTGTGCACAAGAAATGAAAATTGAGGGAACGCTGATTACATGGGCTGCTGCCACCACTACTTCTGTCAGTGTATTCAATGTCTGTACAATATTCTGTGTAAAATTTTAAAAATTCTACTTTGTTCTTTTGGCAACGATTTATTTCCTCAGAGTTATGGATATCCACCAGTGGATATAGTGCAGTACATTAAGAATCTTCCAACACCCAAGAAGACAGTATTCTCCCTTTTTCCCTACACAGAAATTAAGACCCATCTCTTCGCCCCTTGCTCCACACTACCCAAGGTCACACAAGCTGTCCCCGGGCAATGCCCAAACTTACCCTGGTCCTGGGATTCACTGGGTCTACAACCTGGGTCTGGTTGCAATCCTGAGCATTCCCAAGATGGAGCTGTGGTGCTGATGAAGCTCTGGCCAATCAGATTGATGGCAGTTCCAAAGAGTGGAACTTCTTCCCACTCAGGAGTAGAAGTTCTACTAACCACTGATTCAATCTGGCTGCAGCACATTTACTGCTGCCCCAATCCTCTTCTGCCATCCCTGTAACTTTCTGCTCAATGACATAGGCTATAGTTGCTTTGTCTATCTTCATTACAGCAACCTCCCACTACTGTTAAAGAACTAGTGAATCTCTTCAGTATCGTTTCCATTACCTTGATACCTTTGATAGAGTATGGTAATAAAATTAAACACTGGATCTGACCAACTGCAGCCTAACCAGCGATTTATCTGGATTGAACATTAACTCATTGTTTTGTACTTGATGCCCGTTTTATAAGTTAGGATCTAACCTGCTTCTCTAACATCCTTTGCAAATGTCTTCTCAGACGTTTAATGAAGTAAAAACATCCTCAAAATTATCCTTGCAGCACAATAAATCTGAGAGCAAAGAAGAAAGACACAGAAAAGATCATTTTAAATGGATTCTTGGATATGCTGGGACTTCTTTCACTGGAGCTTAAGAGGTTCAGGGGGTGACCTGAGAGAGGTTTAGAAAATCATGAGGGCACAAATAAGGTGAATAGGAAGGATCTTTTCCCTAGGGTGGGGGGAGTTCAAAATTAGGAGACATATTTTTAAGGCAAGAGGAGAAAGATTTAAAAAGGACTTCAGCAGCAACTTTTTTACACAGAGAGTGGCTCATATGTGGAGTGAACTGCTAGACGAAGTGGTGGATGCAGTTACAGTACAACATTTAAAAGACATTTGAATAAGTACATGAATAAGAAATGTTTGGAGAGACATGGGCAAAATGCAGGTAAGTGGGACTAGTTTAGGTTGGGAACATGGTCGGCATGGGCATGTTGGACCGAAGTATCTGTTCCCATGCTATGACTCTATGGCTATGACTCTATGATTTTTGTAGGACTAGAAGGAACTGTAGTTCTCCTGTAGATTCTAAAAGAATAAAGTATGCTTCTCTGCAATTGGAGCATCTTGACACCCAGCCTATCCGCCTGTACCCTTATTCTCCAGGACCTGCATTCTTGTCAACTGGGATAAATACAAAAAATTGTAGATGCTGGAAATCTGAAATAAAAACAAGACATTGGGGAAACACAGCACATCTGGCAGTATCTATAGACATAAAACAGAGTTAACATCTTGAGAACAGTGATCCCTCATTAGCGTTCTGACGAATGGTCACCTGACTTGAAACACTATTTTCTCTCTGAAGATGCTGCCAGACCTTCTGCCTTTCTCCAGCACGCTCTGTTTTTGTTCCTGTCAACTGGGTTGTCTCTGTGATAAGACCATAAGTCATAGGAGCAGAAACTGCCTGTGCAGCCTGCATTGCCATTCAATGAGATCTTGCCTTTTCCCCTTAACCCTGGATTTTCTTGCTAATTTCTGTGACACTACACTAGTTACAGATTACCATTCTGAAAATGCACCCCTTATTTCAATTCTGTGTTCTACTAGTAAGCCAATCATCTATACGTGCAAACATACAACTACACCATTGGGTTCTTACCAAGCAATCTGGTAAACGGTATTTTATCAAATATTGTTGGAAAATGCAAATGTATTAAACCCACTGCTTCCCCTTTATCTATCCTGCTTTTTACCTCTTTGAAGAATTGTAATAAACTTGTTAGGTATGACTTCCCCTTCGGGAAGCCATGCTGACTCTGCTTGATCATATTATATACTTCTAAATGCTCTGATATAATGTCGTTCATAACAGATTGCCTAAAATACATGGTCAAGAGCTATTTGCTGCTGTGAGGTGCTAACTTAGGGGCTGGTTTCTTGCTGCTGGCCATCGAGGATGTCTTACCTTCAGATTAGATTGGATGTCCTTTTGGCTTCTGGTCAGCTGATTGCTCTATTGACCATTAACCTAATGATGAAAATCACTCACTAATTTCCTTTTACACCATCTTACTGAACTGCTGCCTCCATAAGCAAACCTTACTGAATCATCAATATAATAGTGAATCTCATGCTGAAGACAGGATTTCCCTGCCTGAACCTGCTAGAAGTCAGCTTATAGAAATCTTTCTGTGGTTGGATTTGCTGAGGAAGGACTTTTGCAATTGTTTCAGCCCCTGCTGATATTGCAGAGAAAACTTATAGATATTGAAAGCTTATATTCACAATTATTTCCTCGTCCACTTCAGAAATGGGATTGTCATTACTCCACCAGCAGAATTTTGGAATTTTGGGCTCTCAAAGCTTTGTGTAATACAGATCTTTGTAGCTGTTTATTCCCTTAGATATAGTTCTATGAACTATACCGTTTACCAGATTGCTTGGTAAGAACCCAATGGTGTAGTTGTATGTTTGCACGTATAGATGATTGGCTTACTAGTAGAACACAGAATTGAAATAAGGGGTGCATTTTCAGAATGGTAATCTGTAACTAGTGTAGTGTCACAGAAATTAGCAAGAAAATCCAGGGTTAAGGGGAAAAGGCAAGATCTCATAGAATGATTCAAAGATAGTAATCACACATAACCCACCCAATACTGCTGGGTAATTGTGCAGAATTTGGGTGACAACTTTTTACTAGAGAGAGGTACTGTCTCCTGTTTCAGTAACAAGCCAGGAAGGTTGAAAGACAGAAGCCTCACCTAGTCATTAAAACTAGCTTAACATAAATCGATTCTAGAAAATTTAGAATCATTTAAATAGTTGCTGTCCAATATACAACTTTAATTGTTACAACACTTAAATAATCATCATCATCTTGGGTAGGGTCTTTGGGTCACAAGGCTGGCGTGTTTGAGTCCCAACTTAGGAATGTGATGACCACATAGGCCATAATTTCCACACAGGTTGCTTACATAAAATAAAACCTTGGACAAGTTGTTAGATAAGGTTGCCAGAGGCTGAATGCTTACACTCATCCAGGTACACTCCTGGTAACTCTAGTGGGAGTTCAATGCCTGAAATTAGGCCAAGAAAACTACATTGTGCAGCGAGATTTCATTTTTAAAAAAGTAACTCAAATGTACCTTGCTCATTGGATAAGATAAATTCAATTTACTAAGTCGCAGTGCATAAATATTTTACTAATGTCTATTTATAGGCTCTCTCTTTCTATTTTATGTCACAGCACAAACCATATCCATTCACCTGACAGCTGAGGACCTTTCCATCTTTATTACCAAAGTTACTCATAAACAGCTAACAAGGCCACAAAATGTTCTTCATTTTTTGAGAGCATTCTGCACAATTACAAAATATGCTATATTAGAATTTAGTCTCACAAACTCATTTAAGGTACACAGGGCTGTTGGAACAACAACTGTAACTACACTCAAGCACTCGCTTTCTGATGAGTATCCAGCAATAAATTGCTAATTACGAGTGTGTAGATACTTTAGTTAAGCAATGAGCTAAAGCAACTCTTTAGTCCTTTTTCTGGGGAATTTGAAAGCTACAAATGCATACAGTTTTCTGATGTTACTGTTAAAGAACATCTTAGTTGGCTTCATTTCAGATAGCATGGAACATTTAGCACAAATAAAGAAAAAGTCATGAGGGAGTGACTCGATGGCTCAGACTGTATTTTATTAAGAGGTGCAGCCTGTAAAAATAAATTTTAAAAATTTATTCACAGTTCAAATATTAGGCATAATTTAGATTGAGAATAATCACTCAATGCATAAAACTAAAGCCAATATACTGCTTCCGTGCAAAGTCAGTGTAACAAAAATGACATGATGGCTGAAATTTTAACATCTCGGTGGAGATCTCTAAGGTGAGGCTGAATGCAAGGGCAGACCCTGCCCAGAGTCCAAATGGGCAGCCTCTCCTGTGATCAGTGTAGACGGAAGCTGCCAGGGTTTAATCAGACAGTCTTGCCACATGGTGAAGAGCTCACTAATTGTAGGTAAATTACCAATGGTGACTGAAAGAAACTCTTAAATGACTCCTCATTGACCTCTGAACTGGAGGGCCATTCTCCACTTTCTCTTCTGCTGGTAAAATGCTGCAGTAACAGGAAAACAATGGGCAAACAATTCAACGCTCCCCCTCACCCAACCTTCCCCCTTTCAATTTAACAGGTCACCAACATCCATCCACTGTTCCTGATTCCTTACCGTGGCAAAACAGTGCAACTTTAACACAATGCATTATTGGATCATCGATTAGGTATCCTTTGTCCATGCAAAATTTGGTAAGTTTTCCACCACTGATCATGTGCTCAGATTTGGATCTCATTTTAAATTGATAATAATACACGCATTTACATAACCTTACAATTTATCCCAAAGTAATACACTTGATGATTAACTTCTATGGAGCAGAAGAACTATGGCTACGTAAACCGGACTTTTTACAATGTTGGTAACATTGCTGTAAGAGCAGAGTGAATAGCTAGCAAATCTTTTTGTCTCCTCAGTACTACTGGCCTAGGAACACATGTTTAAGACAGCAAAGCGCATTCTCGTCTTCTGACTATTCACTTGTAAGGTAAACCTGAGTAACCATTTCATTTGCAGGATGGTACACCCTTCAGTAATGCAATAAATATTCAAATTAATAAACAACAACTTGGCTGTGTAGTGCCTTCAACTAAATGTTTTATATTGGAGCAAGGAGGTACATCGAGCAGAAGTCTTACAAGAAGTAACTGAAGGTTGGATTAGAATGACAGGATGTTGAGGAGTTCTCATAATGGGAAGAGATGTAGCAATTTGGAGAATTTCAGGAAAAAAATCCATAGCACAGGAAAATGATATGTGATGGCTCTGCCATCAAAGATTACCATGAATGCTCAGAATCAGCAAAGCAAAGGATTTAATCAGAGATGTAAGATTGAAAAAAAGACTTTAGCAAAAATAACAAATTAAATCTAATAATTTCCTAAACAGCATTTTAAAATTCCAGATAGCATTTTTCTAACTATTAACTGTTTAGTTAATGCAGTTTACTTTTCCCTATTAGTAATTTATAAACTGCTGGGTTCCACTAAGTTGTGATGGAATAAGAACTGACAGGCCCATTAGAAGACTGAAGAAATTCAACTTTCCCACTTTACACCACACTCAAATTTCAGGCACGCTTTCTGTACATTCTGCATCAGACATTTGACAAGCCCCGATATTTTAACTGGGGTGCCAACATTCCAGTTCACTCCTTTTCTGGCAGCATTCAAAAAGAGACCAGACCCAAGAAGCAACAACCATTCTTTTATTTGAGAACAAAAAATCACAAGTTGCTGTAGCTGATCTTCCAATCTCTACTCCAATTAACCCTTGCCCATTGGGCATGTTCTATGTTTGCGCATGTCTTGTGCGAGGTCTTTGTGCAACCTTGAAATTATATCACAGAGAATAGCACAGTGCAGGTGGAGTTAAGAGATAAAGGGAGAAACACGTGGAAGAATGGGCAGAAGTCTGAAGTCTAGCCATGTAAACATTAGGAATATATTGGAAAAGCATGTGGAATAGACCTGAATACACTGAGTAAACTGTGAATACTCTGAGTTCTGGCATTTAGTCTTGATATGTGATAACAGTCTTATAAAGAAGCCTATTCCTGAAAACAATTCATGAGTTTGCCTTCTCCTCGATCTGTCTGTCTTCAAATCAAACTCAAAAGTGTGAGCATAAAACTACAAAAGATATCTCTAACCACATTTACGGCCAATAGTCTAAGGCATGCGGAAATGCTAGTCTCAAGGTTCTATGAATGAGTACCAGGAGCCCTAAGAATAAAACAGCAGAGCTAGAAGCTCTTGCAAGAGAGGGTCTCTATAGTACCATGGATATCTCAGACACTTAATTCAATAATGTCAAGGGTAGCAGCATAAATCGTAACAAAGAAACAGAAAAGACTAACTGAGGGTTTAGCCTTTTTACATATAAGAAAGTTAAGTATAACAGAAACTATTCTATGGTGGAAATCCTGTGGCCGAGGGCAAGTAAACGAAAACTATGAACAAACATAACAAGATACAAATTAGCAGGATTAGATCATTCAGCCCCTTCAGCCCCAGAATGTTGTGTCATTCAATAAGATCATAGCTAATCTGACTGCAAGCTCAAATCCACATTCCTGCCCACTTTGATAGCCTTTCACCCACTTGCTTAACAAGAATCTATATACCTCTTCCATAAAAATAATCAAAGACTCAGCTAAAACCACTTTTTTTCAGGAAAAGAGTCCAAAGACTCACAACCCAATCTGGGAGAAAATAAACAGCAAATTACTGCACATGCTGGAATCTGTACTGAAAACAACAAATGCTGGAGATCACAGCCGGTCAGACAGCATCCACAGAGAGAGACCAAGCTAATGTTTTGAGTCTAGATGACACTGCTGTGATCTCTAGCATTTGTTGTTTTCAGTTCTGGGAGAAAATAAACTGCCTCATCCCTGATTTAAGTGGGTGACTGTTGATTTTTAAACAATGACCCCTAGTTCCTGATTCTCCCATTAGAGGAAACAATCTGTTCATAGCTACCCTTTCGAGATCCCTCAGGATCTTAATATTTCAATCAAATCTCCTCCTATACTCTAAACTCCAACGGATACAAACCTATCCTGTCCAACGTTTCCTCATAAAACAACCACTTACTCTATAAAAGGTATTAATTTAGAAAATATTCACTGAGCTGTCTGAATTGGATTTATATCCTTCTTTAAATAAATGACCAATACTGTGCAAAGTGCTCCAGATGTGCTCTTACCAGTACCCTACAAAATTTAACCATAACCTCCTTAATTTTGTATTCACTCGCAACACTTGGAAGTATGAATGGGATTAGACAAAGCCAGCATGAATTTATGAAAAGCAAATCATGCTTAACAAATCTACTAGTGTTTTTTTTAGAATGTAACTAATGGAACAGATAAGGGAGAATCAGTCGATGTGGTACATTTGGATTTTCAGAGGGCTTTTGATAAGGGCCCACGTAAGAGGTTAGTCGGTAGAATTAAAGCACATGGCATTGGGCGTAATATATTAGTATGGATTGAGAATTGGTTGACAGACAGGAAAAGGGGGATGGAAATAAACAGGTCTTCTTCTGAGTGGCAGGCAGTGACTAGTGGAGTACTGTAAGGATTACTGCTTGCACCCCCGCTATTCACGATTTATATACATGATGTGGATGAGGGAACCAAATGCAACATTCCCATGTTTGCTAACGACAAAACTGACTGAGATTGTGAGTTGTGAGGAGGATGCAAGAAGGCATCAAGGTGATTTAGACAAGTTGAGTGAGTGGGCAAGCACATTGCAGATGCAGTTCAAAATGGACAAATGTTAAGTTATACACCTCGGTGTGAAAAACAGAAAGGCAGAGTATTATTTAAATGGTCATATATTGGAAAATAAGGACGTACAGAGTGATTTGAGCATCCTTGTGCATCAGTCAATGAAAGTAGACAGGCAGATGCTACAAGCTATTAGGAAGGCAAATAATATATTGGCCTTCATTGCCTGTTAATTTCTTGTGTTATTCTCTAACGGTAAAATGTTAATGCTCTATAGATGTTTTAAAAAACTAATATCACCTAATATTACTATATTACTTCATGAAAAGGTAATTAATTCTTCACATAACCCAATCTTTTGCAGGACATAGGGATTCTTACATTGCATACTTCTAATTTGATTACAGGTTTCTGTTTGGAGCCTGATGACCAGGTTGCAAGAACCTACAATATACTGGCTATTAGCTGGAGAGTATTATCTTGGCTTTCTGTGATATTTGCAGACTGGATAGCTATTGTCCTCAGGCAGGCTGCCAGAGCAGGGCTTCCTTAATAGATGAATTTAAATTTTACGTCCTGAAATAAAACTAAAATGGCACTGTGACAGCTAATATTAGTCCAGATATTCTCTCATGCAAAAAAGGATTATAAATAGGTATTTTTAGAGGGTTTGCTAAAACGTAAGCAGTGTAAGATGAAAATTGCCAGAGAAATTTGAAAATATAAGAATATATAACTGAGGAGAAAAGCAGAATTTTGTACTGTCCTGTTGGTAGGTCTGAGGCTACTGGTGAACTAGTAAAATCCAGCACATGGAGTGACCATTGTGCTGCTGCCCACTCACCCCCAACCTGTCCCCCATTTAATAGCATGCAGTACCACACTCCTGCCCTTGGGCCCACTGGGGCATTTAAATGACCAAATAGTGATCACAAGGTAGACCTCCCATTAAATTTCCCTGTCTCAGCTGGAGTCAGCAGTCCCAATGTCATACAACTCCATTTAACTCTCATCAGCACGCCCTGGCCTTTCAAACCTGGTCCTCCAAATCTCCCCTCACTGGAGCCTTCAGCCGAGTCCTGCAGATACCTTGGACTTAACTTCAATCCAGCCTCCATCAGCTCTTCGCCTTTGTCGACTGACTGTAGTCCCAGCAGTGGTCACCACTTGTACCCAGTGCTGCTGAGATGACACAGGGGTTGCCAGCTACGTAATTGGCCAGCACTTCTCTAAAGCAGGACTTCCTCCCTAGATTAAGTTTGAAGTCTTGATCTAAGACACCTAAATGACCTGCTGGGGGTGGGGAGAGGGCTAACTCTTCAGGTGTGAGGTGCAAAACGCACCCACCCAAAACATCCTGCCCCTAAGTTTTTTTCCCCTGTGGCTTTAGAATCCATATTAAAGTAAAAAGCTAATTTTGTTGCACAGACCATCAGCAATTACAAACGGGTCTTTTCATTGAGGAGAAGAGATTTCAAAGTGTCTCAATTCCCTGAAATTAGAACAAATGAAGTAAAAATGATAACACAAAAACTTCAGCTGTCTGCTATCTTTTCATATTCTGCAATAATTATCGCTCAGATTTTGCACAGATATCAATGGTAAGGGTATTAGTGCTCACCGTTATAATGGAGTACATTTCGATGGCAACCTTGGGGCTCTGCACATGCACATTACCACGTGGTTATCTGGAACTGTCAAACAGAGACATCTCACTCCTCTGCAGGCTGTGTGGCAACAGTTGTCACCAATAGACTTGGCAGTGAGTTGGGACCAATGCTTACTAGTTGCCCACTAAAATCACAGAAATGCAACAGCAGGTGCATTCAGACGTGAGTGAGTATCGAAGAAGCCTTTCTAGTACCAGCGCATTTAATTTTACAAGTGTTGTGAAGTTGGATATAATACCTGTGGATTAGGAGACAGGAGGTTTTGAATTTGGTGTTTGTAAAATGCTAGGGGGGAAAGCTTTGTGTGGTCCCTTTAAAAGATCATATTCTTTTTCTGTGCTTAAAATGGGCATCTGTGAGCAGCAGCTTGAAAGTTTGCAAGTACACAGAAGGCACCCAAATTGAAACATTTGTATCAAAAGGCCGTACAGTTAGCAGGCTAAGCAGCAGTTTTTATCAAGGCAACAAGCGTTTGAATTTAGCCAATCAATTTGAACGAGGCACTTAGTTACTAAAAACCAATTAAATTTAAATCTGGTGGTTTTGACAACATAGGACCAATCCTATTATAAGAAATATTGATGTGTCATCAAGGATATAAAAAGAAGGATGCGGTCGGACAAAGCTCCAGACTAGCTACTATCCACCAAAGCTAACGGCCTTCCGCTTCAAGAGAGAATTGCTAGCTCTCACCGCCTCCTCTATGTCTTAGCAAAAGCATCTTCTAAATACCAACGCACAACTAGTTAATATTCCTGACAGAGGAATTGATGGAGAAGGCACAGAATATTCCAGAAGTCACATACCTGATTATAATTTCGAGACTAAATTCTTTTTTATAGATAAGGAGGACTTGTATTTATGGGAACTGCATATGATTAGAATCTTGCTTTATTTGGGAATTGCTAGTAGTTAGAAGGGATTTATTTGATTTGTTAAGTTTAGTTAATTTGTTCACTGTTCGTATTAGATAAATAAATTGTTACTTATTATTTGTTAAACTGAGTGTCAGGGATTTATTTTATTTAACCACTAGAAGTTGCTGAAGAGCAGGTTACACCACTTTTCACACACCCTTTACACATTATAGGGCAAGGTGCTCCTTTATGGGTGTTTTGGTTTTAGTTCTCAGAGAGGCCTCAACCTCCGTTTTAGAACAGATTGGGGGCTTATGCACAGGATCTGAATGGATTTGGACAGATTTATGGCACAAATGGTCCCAGCAGATTGAAACAGGCTTGGGGACTAGTGTCCTAGATCTTAAATAAATCTTAAGTGGAAGTGTAAAATCTGTTTTATTTCAGCTGCTTGTTGGTTAAATTAAAAATGGGGTAATGGCTCTTTAAGACACAAAGAGTTTCCTGGGAGTAGAAGAAATGACTTTGGGGGTTTTCAAACAGTGTGCAAGGCAAAGGTGTTAGAATTGGCAGGCAAGCTGGAGATGGGGTTTGCCTTTGTCTGTGAGAAAAAGAGAGGTAATTACAGCAATGGCACGACATTTAAATTTGCTGGAAATGCCATCAGAATCTTTGGAAATGGCTAGAATTCAATTGCAGATGAAGGAACTTGAACATGAAAGGGAGCTGAAATAGTTTGAATTAGAGTTAAAAGCAAAGGAAAGAATCGCCCAAGCAGAACAAAAAGAAAAGGGAAAAAATTGGCCGAGCTGAACAAAAAGAAGAGGAAAGAATTTCCCTGGCAGAGCAAAATGAAAAGGAAAGGATCACTCTGGCAGACGAAACAGAGAGCAAGACCCTAGCAGAAGAAAGGGAAAGAGAGGGAGATGAAGGGGAAAGAGAGAGTTTGAACTTCAGAAGTTGGCAATTATACAGGAAAGTTGACTTAAAAGGATGGAGATGAAGGTAGAAGGTAGGCTTAGTGAGGAGGATAGTTATGATGAGCAAACCTATCGTAGACAGAGGCCTGGTAGGGGTATATACAAATATGTCCAAACATTACCAAAATTTCATGAAAACGATGTAGAAGCTTTTCTTATTTCCTTTGAGAAATTGGCTAAACAGATGAATTGGCCAGGGACTGTGTTGGTAATGTTAATGCAGACCAAGTTGGTAGGCAGGGCTAGTGAGGCGTTTGCAGCACTGTCAGAGATGGTGTCAGGAGAATATGAAGAAGTAAAACAGATTATTTTGAGTGCCTATAAATTGGTACCGGAAGCATATAAACAACGGTTCAGAAATGTAAGAAAGGAACCAGGTCAGACTTATATCAAGTATGAAAGAATCAAACAGAGAAACTTCGAAAGATGGTTGAGAGCATTAAAGATAGAAAAGACATATGAGATGCTTAGAGATATTATTCTGCTGGAGGAGCTTAGAAACTCACTTCCAGAAATGATAAGAACTCATGTTGAGGAACAGAAAGTTAAAATAGCAAGAAGAGCTGCAGAGATGGCAGATGATTACGTGTTAGTGCAGAAATCAAAATCTAGCTTCTGACAGTAATTTCATTCTGTGAGGGATAGAAATTGGGAAAGAGGGAGATCTTTCAATGAAAAACAAAAAGTAGATCACACTGTGAAAAGTTTGCCACATGTGAAAAAACAAACCCAAGAGGGTGGAAAAGAGGCAAAAGACCTCAGGTGTTTTCACTGCAATAAGGTGGGACACACAAAGTCAAAGTGTTGGTGGGTTAAGAAAGGCACTAGGAAAAAGGATGTGGTAAAACAGGCCAAACCAGAGGGATTAGTTAAAGTAGTGAAGGGGATCCCAAGTCAAGTTGAGGAGCTGCAGGAGAGTGCACAGCCTAGTCACAGGCTGGATAGTAAGATAGTGCCCAATCTTTTCAAAGACTTCACCTGTGTAGGTAAGATTTACTGAGGTAGAACGGGGGAGTAGGTAAAGAAGTTAAAAATATTGGAGATATGGGAGCTAGTCTGTCTCTAATAGTAAGAGATAAAACCACTTGCACTCCTTCTTAAATATTGCCTGAGAGAGTGGTAATCTGCGAAATAAATGGAGAGAGGAGTAGTGTTCACCTGTGTAAGACTAGGCTAGAAAGTCCGATCAACAATGAGGAAGTGATAGTGAAAAGGATGGAGAAATTGGCTTCTCCAGGAATACAGTTTAATCTTGGAAACGATATTGCTAGATCACAGGTGGGAGTGATGCCCATTGTAGTGGAAAAGCCAAAAGAAAACCAGGAAAACGAGGTATTAAAAGAAAAATACCCTGGAATTGTGTGGTGATAAGAACCTACATCCATAAGTTAAAATAAGAAGGGAAAACAAAAGAGAAAGATGAAGGAGTTAAGGTCCAGTTAGCTGGCACTCTGTTTGATGAGATGGTAAACGAGGAACCTAAGCAGGTAGAGGATCTGACAGAGGTGTTTAGTTCTGAAAGATTAATGGAGTTACAACAAAAAGATGAGACGATAAAGGATTTAAATCATAAAGCCTACTTGGAAAAGGAATCAGAATGTATTCCAGAATGCTATTATCTTAAGGATAAAATCTAAAGGTGGAAATGGAGACCTTGGCAGCACAGTCCAGATGAGAAATGGGTGGAGGTTCAACAGATTGTGTTGCTGATAGGATACAGACAGGAAGTATTGTGGGTAGCACATGAAATACCGTAGGAGGTCATCTAGGAGTGAGGAAGGCACAGGTTAAATACAGAAGCATTTTTATTGGCCTGGATTATATAAAGATGTGGTTGAATTTTGCCATACCCATGATACGTGTCGGATGGTAGGAAAGCTACAGCTAGTGATACAACCAGTGACTTTGATGCCAATTCCTGCACTTAAAGAACCTTTTACATGGGTTATGATTGATTGTGTAGGTCTTCTCCATAAAACCAAAAGTGGGAACTAGTATTTGCTAAACATAATGATGTGTCCACTGGGTTTCTGGAGGCAATTCCATTAAGGAATGTCAAGGCAAAAAAAGGTTGTGGAGGAGTTGCTTGCTTTCTTTACTCATTATGGACTGCTGAGGGTGATTCAGTCAGACCAAGGGCCCAATTTTACTGTCAAATTATTTAAGGAGGTCATGGATAGTTTAAGCACCAAACACTTTAAATCAAGTGGGTACCATTCTGAATCCCAGGGAGCAGTGGAAAGGTGGCCATCAGATACTAAAGACAATGTTGAGAGCTTATTGCCCCAGGATTACCCAAATGATTGTGATAAAGGTTTCCCATTTATTATTTGCTATTAGAGATGCTCCAAATGAATCAACTCAGTTTACTCCATTTGAACTGATGCTCGGACATGAAGTAAGAGGGCTTCTAAAATTAATTAGGGTAAAGTTGATAGGTCTTAAGTCAGAGATCTCATAGTTGGATTTTGTATCTGAGGTGAGAGAAAGATGAAACAGAGTAGGTGAATTAGCTACACAATATTTGAAGGCGACACAGCACCTAATGAAATAAGAAGCAGAAAAGGAGATAGGGAATTGAAAAAACAGATATTAGAGTGAGGAATCAAATCCAGATGATTTGGATTTTGATATGCCTCAGAATAAATTGAATAATGAGGAAACTCTTAAGGAATGGGATAGGGAAGTGAGCTCTCTGTCCCAGGAACAGAGAACTGAATTGAAAGACTTGTTACAGTGCTATGAGGAGCTATGTAGAAATAGAATAGGGAAGACTAACACAATAATGCATGAGGTTGACGTAGGGAATGTTGTTCTGATAAAACAACACCCCTACAGGCTTAATCCTCTCAAAGCAGCACAGTTCAGAAGGAAGTGGAAGAGATGCTCCAAGAAGACTTCATAGAGATGAGTCAAAGTGAGTGGAGTTCACTGATCATGTTGGCTCCCAGACGTAATGATACTCAATGATTCTGCATAGACTATCGGAAGGTCAACGTTGTGACCAAATCTGACTCATAGTCTTCCAGCCTTGGAATTGGCTGTGTGGAAAAAATAGAACAAACCGCTTACATCACAAAATTGGACTTACTTCGCAGTTACTGGCAAATACCTTTGTCAGAGAGAGCAAAAGAAATTTTTGCTTTTGCAACCCCAAATGGGCTTTACCAATTGAAAGTAATGCCCTTTGGAATGAAAAATGCACCAGCCACTTTTCAAAGGCTTATGAAGAGTGTTACTGCAGGAGTAACAAATTGAGCCGTCTACATAGATGACATGGTGATCTTTAGCCATTCGTGGAAAGATCACATGGAGCGTTTAGCAGAGCTCTTGGATAAACTTAGCAAAAACAGAATTGGCAAAGACGGAATTGACATTCTTAGGGCACAACATTGGATATGGACGGATGACACTGGGAAACATGAAGACAAAGGCCATCAAGGAACTTCCAAGACCATCCTTGAAGAAGGAAGTGCTACGGTTTTTAGGATTGAGCAGATTCTACAGGAAATTTGTACCAAACCTTCGTAGTGTAGTCACACCGTTGACAGATTTGTGAAAAAAGAACATGAAATTTCAGTGGATAGAACAATGCCAAGAGGCATTTTAGAATTTAACAGCAGTGTTAACCACTGCACCAGTTTTAGCCACGTCAAATTTTTTGAAATCCTTCAAAATCGCCACCGACGCAAGCGATGTAGGTGTTGGAGCTGTGTTGTTACAGTAAGATGATTGTGGAATTGAAAGGCCAGTCAGTTATTTTTCCAGAAAACTCAATATCCACCAGAAAAAAATATTTAACCATTGAATTTAGTTATCAAGTTTGGTAATGGCCTTACAGCATTTTAATGTTAAAGTTGCAAACAACATATCAGAGACGGCTGTGTATACCTATTACAATCCTTTGACATTTCTGGAAAGATTTAGGGACAAGATTATTTTGTTGGCATCTCATACTACAAGCATTTAATTTACAGACTGTACGTGTTGCAGATCGTTAAAATATTATCGCAGAGGCTTTATTGCACATTTAAAAGAAAAATGTTTATATAAGATAGAAATGGTAGCGTTCAATGTTTTATATATATTTAGAATTAACATAAAATGTGTAATTCTTGATCAGTGAGTCATGGATCTAATAATATAACGGATTTAAGGTTTCAAAGAAAAAACTAAACCCATCTTTTAATAATGATGATTTTTTTTTCTTAAGGGGGGAGGTATTGTGAAGTTGGGTGGAATACTTGTGGATTGGGAGACAGGAAGTTAGAATTTGGTGTTTGTAAAATGCTAGGAGGGAAAGCGTCACACGTTCCTTTTAAAAGATCATATGCTTTTTCTGCACTTAGAGATTTAAAATGGATGTCTGTGAGCAGCAGCTTGAAAGTTTGCAAGTACACAGAAGGCACCCAAATTGAAACATTTGTATCAAAAGGCTGTACAGTTAGCAGGCCAAGCGGCAGTTTTTACCAAGACAACAAGTGTTTGAATTTAGCCGATCAATTTGAACGAGGCGCTTAGCTACTAAAAACCAATTAAATTTAAATCTGATGGTTTTGACAACATAGGACTAATCCTATTATAAGAAATATTTATATGTCATCAAGGATATAAAAAAGTAGGATTCAGTTGGACAAAGCCCCAGACTAGCTGCTATTCACCAAAGCTAATGGCCTTCAGCTCTCAAGACAGAATCGCTAGCTCTCACTGCCTCCTCTATATCTTAGAGAAACCACCTTCTAAATACCAATGGTACCAATGGTACTAGTTAATATTCCTGACAGAAGAATCGACCGAGAAAGCGTTCCTGATGGAAGAATCGACGGAGAAGGCACAGAATATTCCAGAAGACACGTGACCTGGCTATAATTTCAAGAGACCAAATTCTATTTTTCTTTTTATAAGTGGTACTTGTATTTACGGGAACATCATACCATTAGAACCTTGCTTTATTTGGGAATAGTTTGCAGTTAGAAGGGATTTATTTGATTTGTTAATAGTTTAGTTAATTTGTTACTTATTGATTTTTAAAGTGAGTGTCAAGGATTTATTTTTATTAACCACAAGATGTTGCTGAAAAGCAGGTTACACCACTTTTCACACTCCTTTTACACATTATAGGTCAAGGTGCTCCTCTTCGGGTGTTTCGGTTTTAGTTCTCAGAGAGGGGTCAACCTCTGCTTTATAACACAAGTCTAGACTCTATTCCTTCAAACGTTAAAATATGTTGGAAATTTTCAAAAAATAGCCCTTTTTGCCACTGCTTCTTATTTTTATCTCTTTCCTAACTCCATCTTTCAACCTAACCTTTATTCCTCTTTCTGTATAGGTAAATTCTGGATTATTTCTGAGTACTGAGTCCGTTCTGAGGAAGGGTCACCAGACCCGAAACGTTAACTCTGTTTTCTCCTCCACAGATGCTGCCAGACCTGCTGAGCTTTTCCAGCAACTTTGTTTTTGTTCCTGGTTTACAGTGTCTGCAGTTCTTTTGGTTTAAATTCCGGATTATTCTTCCTGGTTTGAATTCTGCAGATCTATCTAATAAACAACTGCAGAGTTGAGACGGAAGCAATTTCCCAACATCAGCTTGCATGTCAACCTTCTGCTATGGTCCCAACCCAGGCTATTTTCATTCCAAAAGGTTTGACAGGGTGACAGCTATACCTCAACCATCAGTGGATATGTCAATTAATTGGCTTTTCAAGGCTGCTCCGCAGCTTTAACTGGAATTTTCCATTGGGCACTTGGCTTCCCCTAATGATACCAATTCACATTGGAAGCATCAGATGGTTGGCACAATGTACAATGAGGTCAGGGCCAGGCACTGGGGTCATGACCTTAGTACAAAAGTCCAGCCCTGAGGATTCTACAATCTGATTAAAAATTCATGCCACTTCTTGCCTTGTTAACAGGCATCACATTTGCCCTGTAGAAAATGCATGAGTGATTAGATTTCAAGGACAGAATTTTGTGTTTTGGTTTGGGACCAAAGGTCGTTAAAATCAAATGCAGCATTGGAAGCAACTTGACATGGATTTTGTTTTGATTGACCAATTAGTGGTCAGAGAATATGCTCACCATCCAATTATGGATGTCTCATTTACTCTTGAAACTAGATGACCAATAAGAGGCCCTCCAGCACTGAAAGAACTGATGCCTATCATTGCAGGTAAGGGAGCATTGGGCAACCTGTCAGTACTTTTAAAATCTTCGGATGATAGGTCATCACGGTGCAAGGGAATTCCACTCCGATCAATGGTCTTAATGGGTCTTCTATCTGCCTCAGCCAGTTAGCCACTGTTTGAGGATGGGTAGACCTTCCAATACTGATCAAGTCTTCCCAAAAATGGTTTGGGGTGGGAAATGGTTTGAGGATGCGAAACGAGCAAGCCACTTAACTATGTGGAATTAAGCAGCCGCTACCAAATTGAGCGAGAATTCTGCCCTGAATTTGACAAAGTCAGCGCTCAGAGACCTGTGAAAATGTTGTGGGCAGCCATAAGTGATTTGAAGATGTGAGCTGTTCCTTTACCACTGATCTCACAATTTAGGTCATTCATTCTTGTCTGCTGTGCATTCACGGCACAGAAAACACATTATGGTACCGTGTCTACTATGATGATCATACAAGGATTCAACTGGTAGCTGCCTGTAACCCTTGTAAGTGCATACAATGTGGAAGAAGATGGGATAAACCCATTTCAGTACATGCATCCAGTATATTTGTTTCAAAAACTTAAGAATACCGGGCCACTTCACTGTTCTGAGAAATTTGCTGAAGATTAAAAAAAACATCTATGGTCACTGTGTCCAGATAAGCTGTGTTTAAAGGACATGCTGTTCATCTACATGAGATAAAAAAAAAGTGTGAGCTTGCCTCCTACTGAGAAAGAAACATGTAATTCATTTACTATGCATCAAAAAAAAGGGAAAAATAAATAGGGCAAAATTATGCACAAATAAAGTGTTGTATGTGTAAATTATAATGACCTACAAAAAGAAAAATGGATAGTTCCCTGCTTGCTACCCCACTTCTGAAAAGGGACCCGGGGTTGAAGTTAAATAACTTGAGTTTTGAAGTTTGGTCAATATCTTAAGGGATTCTAAAGTTAGGCGTGATCAATTAGTAGTTCCAGTAGCTGGTTATAATACCCTGATACTAATGCTGTGTAATTAAAAAACACCAGTTTTCTTGTTATTCTATGCTTAAGGAACTGGGACCCATCTACATCGGGTTTGAGATAAATACCTACTCCTGTTTTTAATGAGGAACATTATAAAACTAAGTGCATCAGCCTCAGTGTCTGGCTTAAGTGTATTTTTTTTAAAAGCTAGAACTTTAATTGCACAGGAAAATGCGTGCACCTGCAGAGAGATAGTTAATTAGCTGACAATAATTCTATCATTTTTAAACCAATATTATCAAGGTAATGTTACAGTAGATTTAAAATTAGATGAATATGCATCAAACTGAAAAAAAGCTTAATTTTTTCAGGGGGATGTGAGGAGGTTCAAATCTAATAACTTAAACATCCGTACTTTAAAATAAAAATGCAATCCAGATTTTAAAAAAAACTAAAAGCAAGATTCCATGAACTCAGATATAATTTTTCAAGCTCAGTTCCCAAGAATTCTGTAATAATTACCTACCTGTTAAAATTAACAAGATGCCTTCAGAATCAGTACATTTATTACAATGAAACTATACATAAAATTAACATGTCCCAAAGGTATGCTTTACATACTATTTATTTTAATTTTTCAGGTATTACAACCTCTTAGGCTTTGAGTTCTTATTGGATTATCAAATCCCAGATTTTCATGTCTTTAATGTTGAGAGGTAATTTACTGTAGTTTGTGAAAAGTATTGTGGTTCTGAATGTTTCCATAGAATTCTAAAATGCCGATCGCATTACAGCAAAATCATTTGAGCCACCTACTAATGTTTGATTAAGAGTTGATTTATAATCTCCACTGGGCCTCAGTTAGTTTTTTATATCCTGAAAGCTAGCTCTTCAATGAAATAATATTTATAGAGACCTGTATTTCTCCTGTGTAATTTTAACATGCACCTCGGGGGATACAACAGGACCTGAAAGATATGACTATTCATGTCATTGATTATTTCCTTCTTGTGCTTTGTCATCAACTGGCATTGATAAAGAAGCAATGTACAGTATTACTGTTCTTTAAAATAGACAATTCCCAGCATTTCTGAAATGGAACCCAATTTTCACAGGACAAAATTACAAGATTAAAGAAAGAAGCAAAAACTGGACTACCAGATCATTACTAAATGGGTAAGCTGAAAGAAATTTATAACATTCTGAACTGGATTGATTTTGATCTGTTCATATGAAGCAGAATTTGCATAAATCTGGTTTGTTCAGATTTGGGAGACAACCACCATCCTTTTCATATATGTGTTATCATAGGTAAACCTGAAGTTTTGTGCCTGTCAACTGATTTGTGACAGAAATTCCAAAAAAGTTACGACTTGGATACCCCTTGCTTCCTTCCAGAATGAATCTAAATCTTTATTTGGATTCAACTTGTTTGCTCACCTTATTTCCCAGTACGTAATTTACTGCAGGACTGTGAAAATAGTGAAATTGCAGATAATTGATTTTCTAACGGTATGCTCAAATTTTTAATCCTTTCCTAGCCGCAAAATTAACTCCGAATTTCATCTAGGTTAGTTGAGAAAAGGCACCAACATGATCTTCTACTTTTTGAATCTGTTAGGGATAAGAATTGCAGTTTAAGAACAGAAAAAAGCAACTTTTATATTCATGAAAGTGTGAGTTATTAGCAATAGGAAACAGAACACTTTCCAGTCTAGGCACAGAAGTGTCATCATCAAGAATTCCCTGGTCAGGTGTATAGCACACAGGTGCAGAGCAAAAATGCCTACAGGCCGTAGTAATAAAGAAACTTAGCTTATAAAAGCTTTTATAAATTGAACTGAATGTCAATGAAATATGCACAAATTGTCAATTCTGTTCTTTAATGCCGTATGATTCCAAAGAGAGCTGTGGCTCCTGACAGTGTATAAAACAACTCCTCAGATGTGAGACTAAAAGTTTGCAAAGCTTATGTAATATGCTACGATGCAATAGCAATATTTTTTATTTGGTTACATAATCTGTCTCAGCAATGGATTGAAAATCTTTGCCTCCGTTTACAGAGTCCACTGAGAGTTTCTGATCTAGTTTTCACTTGGGTAGAGTTAATAGTGTCTAAAGATAGGCCAACACTGAATCTAGTTCCATGTAAGACTCTGCCCATCTCATATTCTGCATGCTTTCCCAGTTTGTCAAAGTCTCCATAATGCAGTTTGAGTAAAAACATTCTGCCTTTGTCTCAACTGCCAATTTTAGCCAGTGATCTCCTTTGCATGTGTTTACAGTAATGTCAGATGATTCAAATTTTCTTGCCTTCAGCTGCTACCCAATCATAAGACTATAAGACCATAAGACATAGGAGTGGAAGTAAGGCCATTCGGCCCATCGAGTCCACTCTGCCATTTAATCATGGCTGACGGGCATCTCAACTCCACTTACCCGCACTCTCCCCGTAGCCCTTGATTCCTTGCGAGATCAAGAATTTATCAATCTCTGCCTTGAAGACATTCAACGTCCCGACCTCCACTGGGCTCCGTGGCAATGAATTCCACAGGCCCACTACTCTCTGGCTGAAGAAATGTCTCCTCATTTCCGTTCTAAATTGACCCCCTCTAATTCTAAGGCTGTGCCCACGGGTCCTAGTCTCCCCACCTAACGGAAACAACTTCCCAGCGTCCACCCTTTCTAAGCCAAGCATTATCTTGTAAGTTTCTATTAGATCTCCCCTCAACCTTCTAAACTCTAATGAATACAATCCCAGGATCCTCAGCCGTTCATCGTATGTTAGGCCTACCATTCCAGGGATCATCTGTGTGAATCTCCGCTGGACACGCTCCAGTGCCAGTATGTCCTTCCTGAGGTGTGGGGCCCAAAATTGGACAAGTATTCTAAATGGGGCCTAACTAGAGCTTTATAAAGTCTCAGAAGCACATCACTGCTTTTATATTCCAACCCTCTTGAGATAAATGACAACATTCCATTCACTTTCTTAATCACAGACTCAACCTGCAAGTTAACCTTTAGAGAATCCTGTACTAGCACTCCCAGATCCCTTTGTACTTCGGCTTTATGAATTTTCTCACCGTTCAGAAAATAGTCCATGCCTGTATTCTTTTTTCCAAGGTGCAAGACCTCACATTTGCTAACGTTGAATTTCAGCAGCCAGTTCCTAAACCACTCTCCTAAACTGTCTAAATCATTCTGCAGCCTCCCCACCTCCTCCGTACTACCTGCCTGTCCACCCAACTTCGTATCAACGGCAAACTTCGCCAGAATGCCCCCAGTCCCTTCATCCAGATCACTAATATATAAAGTGAACAGCTGCGGCCCCAACACTGAACCCTGCGGGACACCACTTGTCACCGGTTGCTATTCCGAAAAAGAGCCTTTTATCCCAACTCTCTGCCTTCTGTCAGACAGCCAATCCTCAATCCATGCCAGTAACTCACCTCGAACACCATGGGCCCTCACCTTACTCAGCAGCCTCCCGTGAGGCACCTTATCAAAGGCCTTTTGGAAGTCTAGATAGATAACATCCACTGGGTTTCCTTGGTCTAACCTACTTGTTACCTCTTCAAAGAATTCTAACAGGTTTGTCAGACACGACCTCCCCTTACTAAATCCATGCTGACTTGTTCTAATCTGACCCTGCACTTCCAAGAATTTAGAAATCTCATCCTTAATGATGGATTCTAGAATTTTACCAACAACCGAGGTTAGGCTAATTGGCCTATAATTTTCCATCTTTTGTCTTGATCCTTTCTTAAACAAGGGGGTTACAACAGCGATTTTCCAATCTTTTGGGACTTCTCCTGACTCCAGTGACTTTTGAAAGATCACAACCAACGCCTCTGCTATTTCCTCAGCCACCTCCCTCAGAACTCTAGGATGCAGCCCATCGGGGCCAGGAGATTTATCAATTTTTAGACCTTTTAGCTTTTCTAGCACTTTCTCTTTTGTAATGCCTACCATACTCAACTCTGCCCCCTGACTCTCCTTAATTGTTGGGATATTACTCATGTCTTCCACTGTGAAGATTGACGCAAAATACTTATTAAGTTCTTCAGCTATTTCCTTATCTCCCTTCACTAGCCTTCCAGCATCAGTTTGGAGCAGCCCAATGTCTACTTTTGCCTCTCGTTTGTTTCTTATGTATTGAGAGAAACTTTTACTATCATTTCTAATATTACTGGCTAGCCTACCTTTGTATTTGATCCTGTCCTTCCTTATTTCTCTCTTTGTTATCCTCTGTTTGTTCTTGTACCC
>JAHRHZ010000013.1:57891953-57913698 GCA_024137785.1 Ginglymostoma cirratum
GCTGCTTGGCCTGCTGTGTTCATCCAGCTCTACACCTTGTTATCTCATATTCTCCAGCATCAGCAGTTCCTACAATCTCTGGCACAGGTGACACTTTGCTGCAAATAGAAACTCACATTCATAAATGTACTGCTATTTTACATCAGCAACTATCTGACCAATTGTCATTGCGACTGTAGCTACAAGAACCATACTACATGAACTCCCCGTCCTCAGCACTGTACAATCTTAGATCCCTGTCCAAGGAAGTGCTACACTTTCTCTAATGCCCAGTGTAACATAATATCTTGTCAGTGTTCTATGTGGGAGCAATACATGTTGGAAAGCCTTCAAACAGTTGAAAACATTAACTTCTCTGTTAATACAAAAGCAATGAAAATAACAAACAATAAAAGACCTGCATGTATTTCAGGGAATAGGGCCACTTGCCTTTCAATCAACAACATACTTACAGTCAATGAATGATCTACTACAACAAGTTCACTTTTATTGGAACCGAGTGTCAATTAAGTCCAGTCTGGCTTTCTGTGCCGAATATTGCACTGCTCCATCCTGCAGAAGGTAACGTTCCTCCTAAGCAATGTCCTCCTCTTCCTCCTTGGAAGACTGCTGTGGCTCTCCCAGCTCCTCAGTGTTCATCACATCCCCATTACACCTGCCCAAGTTGCGCAGGACACAGCCATCAAGTATGGAGTGTACACTGTCTGGATAATACTGTAAGGCTTCCACAGACTTGTCTATGTATCAGAAATTCCTCTTAAGGCCTTTTGTCTGCTCCACGGTGGCCCTGGTTGAAGAATGAACTGCATTGTACTTATGCTCAATCTCAGTCAGGGTGTTGCATAATGAACTCGTCAATCATGGTTGCAGAGACTTGGCCATGACTCCCAGTATCAAGTCCTTGTAATGAAGCAAGAACATGAAAGTTCTCAGGTTTATGGGCTTCGTAGCAGTTTGTACATGACATCAATGATCACAGATGACTTGTACTTTGATGGAATGAAACACTTCTTAGTTGACAAAGTGAGCTGTAATATGACATAATATGACTCTCATTGTGATATGTGCCTAATCTATCACAACCTGCACTTGAGAGAAGTCAGCCATGTTACCAAAGTTCTGAAGAAGGGTTACCGGACCTGAAACATTAACTCTGATTTCTCTTCACGGATGCTACCAGACTTGCTGAGCTTTTCCAGCAATTTCTGCTTTTGTTCATATTAACAAAGCCTAGACTTCAGTCTATATCACTGACTTAATTGCTGAGAAACAAAATGAAGTGGTGTGATCTGGCAAAAACTGCCTTGGTAAAAGCCTTGATACACTTGTGGGTTGTGGATTGAGTGATCCCTGACAAGCCTCTATTGGATCACTGAAAGCAACTAGTTACATAAAAAGGGTAATGCAGCTGTCACTTTGACAGGATGGCCACCCAATCCTTCAAGCCACCAAGTCCTGGTCGAGGAGATGACTTGACTGATTGATTGATTTATTGTCATGTGTACTGAAGCACAGTGAAAAGCATTGTTTACAAGTAGTACAGACAGATCAGAGTAAGCAAGGGTGTACCGATCAGAGGTTGTAAAAAGACTTAGAGGCATACAGGTTACATTGCACAGGGCGTGTGCTAGGTGAGATCAACGTTAGTAAGATTAGCATTATTTGAGGCTAAAGAGTCCATTCATCTGTCTAATAACACCCAGGAAGAAGCTGGTGGATGTGTCAAGGCTACTGTATCTTCTGCCTGATGGAAGGGTTGTAGCAGAGCATCACTGGATCCAATGCGTCTTTGATGAAGTTGGCAGCCTTTCTGCAGCTATGAGCCATGTAAATGGAGTCAGCTTGCGAACCCTGCAGCCCAATGGTATCAATGTGGATTTCACAAGCTTCAAAATCTCCCCCCCCCCAACCGCATCCCAAAACCAGCCCAGCTCGTCCCCACCTCCCTAACCTGTCCTTCCTCTCACCTATCCCCTCCTCCCACCTCAAGCCACGCCCCCATCTCCTACCTACTAACCTCATCCCGCCCCCTTGACCTGTCTGTCCTCCCTGGACTGACCTATCTCCTCACTACCTCCCCACCTACACTCACCTTTACTGGCTCCATCCTCGCCTCTTTGACTTGTCTGTCTCCTCTCCCCCTATCTTCTCCTCTATCCATCTTCTATCCGCCTCCCCCTCTCTCCCTATTTATTTCAGAACCCTCTTCCCCTCCCCCATTTCTGATGAAGGGTCTAGGCCTGAAACATCAAGATTTCCTGCTCCTATGATGCTGTTTGGCCTGCTGTGTTCATCCAGCTCTACACCTTGTTATCTCGGATTCTCTAGCATCTGCAGTTCCTATTATCTCCATAGATGGAAGGATGGCTTCCATGATGGTCTGGGCTATGCGCACCACCTTCTGTAGTTTCTTCTGATCCTGGGCAGAGCAGTTGCCATACCAGGCCGTTATGCACCCGGACAGAACACTTTCAGTGGCACATCTGTAGAAGTTGGTGAGGGACCTTATGGACATGCCAAATTTCCTGAGTTGCCTGAGGAAGAAGAGGTGTTGTGCTTTCTTGCCTGTTGCGTCTACGTGGGAAGTCCAGGACGGGTCAGTTATTGTGACTCCAAGGAGTTCTGTGAGTGTCCCGAGACATCCTCAGTCTGCGACGGCAATGCACCTTGTTCATCTGAAAGAAATAGCGTCAAGAACAATTGACTCTGGGCCTTCCTATATCTTCAGCTATGACTTCTTCAATGTGGAGGTTTTTTGGCAGCCACTGGAGATTATTGCTGTTCCTCAGCTTGCTGGTGCACTTGTTTCTCCAGGACTTCTCTGCACATTTGCATCTTCTGCTGCAACCTCTTCATGTGGACTTGTTCCTGGACCTGCTGGTGCATTTGTCCTTCGTCATTTCTCTGAACCTTTGTTGCACTACAGTCACAATGAAAATGAGCCAGACTGTGGCTATTGGAGCATTGGTCATGGCTCCAATGAACCTGTGTGGGTAATATCAGAAATAGAATAGGTTCTTAGTAACATTAGCGGTGAGCATTCGCACCACATGCAAGTGACAGTTTGGTATTGTCCTCCAGGCAGTTGCGCATGGAGACTTCGACAAGGATGGATCTTTGTTATAGTGGATTTTAGTCTGATGCATGCGGAAGAAGGCTTTGCTGCACAACTATAGTAGGACATTGTAAGTGCCATAGGAGAACTGAAACTTTGACCCTCCTCATTCCCACATCACCAAAGAAAGGCAGCACTGCACACAAAAACATGCTGTCAAATACATATAGTTCAAGATGAGAGGAACTCAGTTCCATACCCTTATGGAGTCTATGAGACTTTGGATTGTCTTTGTGAAAGGTGATACTTTTAAAGTTTCAGTGATTATTTCTACTTCACTATGATGAATCTGCAATGACCGGTGACATAGTCAAGGCTTCTTGTGAAATGGATTTGTATCCCACATTGTTCGACATTTCATGCATTTCCTATGCAGGGTACTATGATTACAGATATCTTCAACCTGTAAAGTCCCTGATTGATACATTTGCTCTTTAAGAGCCTTGCACTGCTCACTCGTACAGCCTGAATACTCAGGCATAAAACAAACTCTCACTCCACCCGCTGAGTGTTGTAGCAGCCATCTTCTACTCCCATTACGCATTTGCAATTCAGATGAAGATGGAACACAACACTAGCTGTGCTTTAGAGAGAGTCACAGGCTCAACCTGGTAAATCTAACACTTAACCCCCGCTTCCCACTCCCTCGCCCCCCAGAAATCTTAATATTCCTTTCTTCTTCGCATTTCTCATTGATCCCATTAGTTCTGACCTTTCAAGTGTTCCTATCCAATGCTTTCATTTGCATCTTCATCTCTCAACACTGCCCCAAGCCCCAGTTCTACAATTCAGCCATGCCAACCATCATGCTACACTGTTCCCAAGTTGAAGCTTGGGCGGTGGTGACCATCGATGATACCCCTCCTGCAGTAACCCATGTCCACCAAACACTATTATGTGTTGAGTTGCCATCCTTCATAATTATCGCCTCTCAGTATCACATAAGCTGCCTACAATCACCACAATAGACTTCTTCAAATTCCCTACCAAAGCAGTGTCTATTGATAAATCCCTTTAACAGTCAGTTAGCATACTCCCCCAGGAGTGACAGTGCTCCTCCCAGACTGAACCAGAAAGGACAGCTCTGATTGCTGAGCGACTGGACCCTTGACTGACCCAACTGACTTACTGCAATTCCCCAGACTGGTTGCATTGGACCGACTAGACTAACCATGGCTTCGGACTGTGGTGATACAGAACCCCTGCCCCTGCCTGTTTCAAGCAGCTGACTGATCATATCCAAAACCCTGGACTGAAATTGGGCACTGCCCATGACTTATTGACCCCGACTGACAACAATAGGCATTTAGTTGAAGCAGATGCAGTGTGTTTGCCACAGATGTTGCTGTAGGTGGAACGTTTTCAGTGCCATACCACAAGAAAAAACACCCTCTTGACAAAGCACTGCTGACACTCAGGACTAGCTGCCTGGCTTAAAAGAATGATAAATCTAAACAGAGTCATAGAGTTGTACAGCACGGAAAACTTCCCTTCGGTTCAACTCGTCCATACCGACCAGATATCCTAAACCAATGTAGTCTCATTTGCCAGCATATGGCCCATATCTTTCTAAATCCTTCCTATCCATGTACCTATCCAGATGCCTTTTAAATGTTGTAATTGTACCAGCCTCCACCATTTCATCTGGCAACTTATTCCTTACACGCACCACCCTTCGCATGAAAATGTTGCCCCTTAAGTCCCTTTTAAATCTCTCCCCTCTCACCTTAAACCTATGCTCTCTAGTTTTTGACTCCCCTACTCCAGGAAAAAGACCTTGGATATTCACCTTATCCATGTCCCTCATGATTTTATAAACCTCTATAAGGTCTCTCCTCAGGCTCCGACACTCCAGGGAAAAAGCCCCACCCTATTCAGCTTGTCTCTATAGCTCAAACCCTCCAATTACAGCAATATTCTTGTAAATCATTTCTGAACGCTTTCAAGTTTAACATCTTTCCTATAGCATGGAGACCAGAATTAAATGCAGTATTCTAAAAGTAGCCTAACCAATGTCCTGTACAGCCATAACATGACATCCCAAGTCCTATACTCAATGATGGCAAGCATGCCAAACACCTTCTTCACTACCCAGTCTACCTGCGACTTCACTTTCACCCCTAGGTCCCTTTGTTCAGCAACACTCCCTATGACCCCACCATTAAGTGTATAAGTCCTGCCCTGATTTGCCTTATCAAAATACAACACCTCACATTTATCTAAATTAAACTCCACCTGCGACTCCTCAGCCCACTGGTCCATCTGATCGAGGTTCTGTTGTACTCTGAGATAACATTCTTCACTGTCCACTATGCCATCAATTTTGGTGTCATCTGCAAACTTACTAACCACTCCTCCAATATTCACATACAAATCATTTACATAAATGTTGAAAAGCAGTGGACTGAACACCGATCCTTGTGGCACACTGCTGAACACAGGCCTCCACCACCACCCTCTGTCTCCAATGTTTAAGTCAATGTTGTATCCAATTGGCTAGCTCCCCCTATAATCTAACCTTGCTAATCATGCAGAACCTTGGCGAATAACTTGCTGTAGTCTATATTGACAACATCTACCAAAGCAGCAAAACATGAAAAGGAAATACAATGTACGGGGAGATAGATAAACTATATGCATCCAAGTAAGCACAAAATAAGTAAGTGCTAAGAAAGGAAGTGAAAGACCTTGAGATCCAATATATAAGATGGGTACTTGTTCCTGTGCACGAAGTGGCCTAGCAGTAGTATTACAATGAAAGGTGTGCTCCAAAGTGCAGCATTAAAGTGGAGAACTATATTCCAGCTTAGTCCAAAATGTATCATGACAATGCAGAGTGGTTGGTGCAGGTTTGATACCAAGCTCTATGGATCAGGGGTGCCACTTGTCACTGCCAATGGAATTGAACCTGATATATTAAGGAGTGCTGTCCAAGGTAGGAGCCCAGAGAAGTGAGTGGTAAGCTGGAGCTGTCAGGTAGCCACTCAGATTTTCAGGTCAGAAATTGCCACTGTTTCTCTTCGCTGCATTGGAGCAGAGGAAATTACATATAAATGTGGTGAAGTTAAGCAATGAGATGTAAATGCTTGCGGGTCAGCCTCTTGTCAATCAATAACAAGATTCGCATCTCATCTTTCAAACCCTGGGTGTAAGATCAGACTTTGTTTTCTCAATGCTGTTAATCACATTTTTCTAATCTCATCATGTTTTCCCAAGATTGTCTACATTGTTCAGGTTGCTGGAAAATCCACTCTGTGATTCAGGGCAAATCTCACAGTTAATGTAGTTTACGGTATTAGAATAGGGAGTGAAGAGTATTAACTTACTCTAGAAGGTAAAAGGATTTGTCAGGAACAAGTATGCTCTTGACTAGTGCTGAGCTATCCATACAACTGTTTCAACTAGCAATTTGCGACCACAGCTTTTTAAATTGGCACTGTTTGGAAACAACATCTTTAGGTACCAGCACAGTAAGAATGACAGATCAGAGCATTAACGCATGTAATGCAGTATAAAGATTGTGTCAAAGGAAAAATGGCTGTTTTGAAACACAGAAATATTACAGGTACAGATAAGATGTCCTGAAAATGTAGATGAGCTATGTTGCTGGGATAATCTACAGTAAACTCCCCTTGCATTTAATCTGTGGATTAAACAGTGGATGAAACCAGTAGAAAATGTTTCATTACACTACAAGGCATCAACTATCCTGTTAAATTTATTACACTGTCCAAAAAATGTAAGCGAGATGAAATTTGCCTTCAAAAGCCTTTTTAAGACTCTTTAAGATGTCTTAACATCGATTTTAACAAAAAATAGTAAAATTTTTTGCGGGTTTGGATGGTTAGCAATGCACATAGTGAAGCCAGCAATACAGATTTTGACTCAATGCACTGGATTTGTTGGCCATGATTCAGTCAGGTCGCCATGCCCCCCGCCCCCCAACCACACTATATGTTATCATGCCAGTTCAGACTATAACTACTGAAGTTGTTAAGATCACACTTAACTGCAACTTTTTGCCATCCGCTGCAATTTTTTAGGCATCATGCATGAAAAAGATTGGGAATGCTTTACATCAGGTATAATGAGGCAGCACAAGGGTGGAAGGAAAGGCCTGCAGATGAGACTATGGCTACTTATATCAGCAGATTCTGCAGATGAAGGAGGCAGTGCCTGAATGTTTTTCTTCTAACTCATTTCTTAATGGAACTGGCCACGATCAAAGTAATAAACATTGAGAGAGCAGGGGACCTTTAAATGTGCAGTCGTGATCAGCTTCCACTTTACAGAATTGACCCTCTGCTGCATGACTTCCTCTGAATGGGATCAGAGTCATACTTTGCCCTCTAATTGGCAATCTTCCCACTGGGCAGCCACCAGTTGGCCACTGTGATGATTTGGAGCTTGTGGACTCTCACTTTTCACTCCATCTCTCTCAGCCCAATCATATGTTAAGGTGCAATGTTGTACATTCAATTCAAACTGTAAAGTATTGAGTAATTACCACCTTTTCAAGTCCACATACAAACAGAATCCGAGTTACTCTGTACATGCTAGGCCTGATTTCCCTTCCTGGGCAGAAAAATGGACTCCCCCTCCAGGAATCAGTCACAGTCCCCAACTTTCACAAGACAGGCCATTAACTGGCTTAAGGGTTCTCTGGGTACACCCATTCTGGTGAGTCTTGCCAGTCTGGAACAGAAATGTGAAACTGACACAAGGACAGTACTGAGAGTTTTCATTCCTCCAAGCTCTGTTCCACCAGTGGCAAATACTGTAAAACCCTACCTCTTGATTTTCTCGACAATTTATATGCGTATATCAATTTAAATTGTTTAATCTTTTATTTTATTTCAATTCATATGAAACGTAAGAGCAATTTTTCATTATTCATTAATGTAATGAAACAAAACACCCACAAATGTTTTATATTGGGTGTAAAATAATCACAGTTGTAGGTTATACAGTGTCAAACATAATGACACTCTTTGAAAGGTTTAGTTTAAATGAACAAAGCCATGTTAAGTGTTGAAATTTCAATTAAGAATTATACGTGGATCTAACACAAAGACAGAAAAAGAACTTCGATAATACTTAGTGGTCCTTTTTTCTGAAAATGGAATGAGAATTGTCACCACAAAGTAACATTTGAATTTAAAATTGAAAAATAATTTAGGGAAGTATGTGCTAGTAGAATCTTTCAATTTTATGTTTTAACTATATCGGTATCCATTAATTTTAAAAGAACTAACAAAGAGTTTTACAATTTGAAAGCAAGTATGCAACAAGCTGCTTTTGCAGTAAACATATTTAAGATTGTAATAAATTCAAGGTCAATTATAAACCCATCCTTCATAAAACAACTAATGTAGTAATGCATTAGAAGCTTATTTTGACTTTCAGTATCTCTATGTGTGGGCACATTCACTTTAGTGCGGCTCACTTGTCTGGGGGCGAGGTGTCTCTTTCATGTAATACACCTTCAGATGCACGAGAGAAGAAAGTTACAACTCAGATGCATTCCCCACAAAGCCCACACAGTTTAGACTTATGCAGAGGGATTTCTATCATCACAGATGTACTTTGCAACAATAATTGAGGACAACTGTGACTTTTTTTTTGCTTTTGGAGTTATAGCACTTAGAGTGGTTAAGATTCCTTTTGCCAAATATCTTCAAAAATATTCCTGATTTTGAAATTGTTTATCAATATTTTCAAATTAACTGCCAGATGCCTAGCCCCAGCCCACCTCTGTTCCCAATCCATCCATTAATCTCTATCTAAAACAACTCTTAGTATCGTATCATAACATTTCCTTTATTACTGTTTTCACAAAGGTTTGCGCTTTGATGTTACCTAATTTAAAGTATTGAGCTAAACTACCAGGTCAGTGCAAAGTAGCTTCATAATTAATCATTGCAGTTATAGCACAAATGCAGCCCTCTTCAAGATTCAGGGCCTGATTGAACACTGAAGGAACGTGAAATTCGGGTGTTGACATCCGCCTTGTATTACATAAATACAAGTGTTGCCAAGAAACCAAAACCACTTCACACAAATGTTAAACTTGTGGTGCAAATATACCGTGGTGGATAAAGCAGGACATTTTACCTCCCCTTCTAATTAGATCTGTTCATGCACATTTAAGTTTTAAAAGTGTTATCTCACCAACTTCCTGAGAGTGTGAGCTGATAATGGTGCAGTGAGGGCAACAGAACAGCTGGGACCTTGGTAAACACTGCGAAAAGCAGTGCATTTCTTTCACCAATGAAATTAATGCACTAAGAAATAAACAGAGCTAGGACTGAGAAGGAGGGTGAATTAGGATGGTTGAATTCAATGTGCAATGAGGTACTCAAAGATAAATGAAGAGATAGAACGTAAGATTGGATTAAGACAGAAAAAAAGCACAATCAGAAAAAAAATGACTGGACCTAGCTTAATGTGATTAATGTGCAAATATAGAAAATTCATGAAATCATAAGGTGATTAAAGGTGATCATAGTGTTTTTGCAAAACTAAATGTAGAGCCGCCACTCCGGCAAGCAACTTCTGGCAATTCCTTGCTACAGATTTTGGGATGACTTGTATATTAACTGTAGCACACATCATTCAGGAGTAGTTACCTTTTGAGCAAAAATGTGACCTAAAGTTGTTAACAGATTGCATTTCTGCAGTGCCTTCAATGCGAAAAATGTACCAGAGCAGTTTACTAAAATGTAAAATGATACAGGTAGTTCTGCTATAATGTATGTTTTGTTAATGCGATTTGGCTGTAACATGATTGATGAATAGTGGACACTGTTTGGATAATGTGAACTTTCTGCTGTACAGGTATAGCTATTTTTGATTGCAATTTCCCTATAACACAATTTTCTATGGTGATTTTCTATCACGTGAGATTACACAAGAATGCAACTACTGCGTTTTAGGAGAACTATCTGTACAGAAATAAGTGCCCTGCCATGGAGGGAGAATTAGATTGTAAACAACATTATTTATCACAGTCTGTATATTTATGCAAAATTATTTTGTAACCAACAATTGGTGAGTAAATATGGGTGTTTTTGTGGGAAAGATCGTCGGAATGCTGCCACTGCAGTAGAAAAGGCTCTCTTAACAAAATGATTGACAATAATATTGGAATGATTATCTAAACTCACGTTCTTTTGAAAGAAGACTGTTGTATTCCTTAATTCTTCAAAATTGTAACATGAACCATTTCTCGCTAATATCCCAATGAATCTCTCCAAGATTCAGCAGGTTGCATCAGAAAGAACATTCACATTTTGACTCACTTAAAATGTAAAGCTCTTTGAAATCCCTAATTAAACATGTCTAACCATTGCTTGTCATTTTAAACTGTACTATTTTGCCAAGGTCAAGGAAAATGTCTGCTGCTGTAGGCCACAGGATCGACTGAGAGAATTCTTATATCCACCTGCACACAGCTGATAATACTGAGCAGCCTGGGAAAATGAGCAATCAGGCAAAATTGTTCCCATTTCTCTAACCATTTCCCTGCACTCAATGGAAAGGGATACAGACCACGATATTTGTTAGTCTCTAATTAAATACAAGTGGATACAGTAACCGGTACAAAATGACTTACTGGTGACTTATATGACAAGATATTAATGGTTGCTTCACTTTCATTGCCATGGTAAATGTAGTTAAATTGGTTTTCAATATTAGAGCACAAATTTCTGACAACCTACATCTGCACTATATCTTCTGACAAACCTATATATCACATTCATTCTGTTTCCCTGAGAACTTGTATTCCACTGTTCTGCTTTTCTTCACTCCCATGTAACAACTGCAATGTTTATACTCTTCCTCAGGTTGGGGAGATTAGACCTGCTTTATATAATTCCTATGGCGTATATAGAATAAACAATTTGGAATTTACAGTGTCTGTAAATTTACTTCAGCTTTCCTATTCTTCCAATAGTAGACTAATTAGTAGCATTTATTTCAATTGTGTGAAATTTTATTATAGGAAATTGTGAACAACAATAAATACTGTCTGAATCCAACTTAATGTCTAGGCTCTGATAAGCTAGTGTTAAAATTACTGCCAGACTGGGAATTACCCCATTAAATCCGATAGTCAGTATCTAATTGGACTTAGCAGAAACCAATTTTGCAGAAATAAGGAAAAAGGTACCATTTGACTAATTTTGTGAAGCAGAGAATCAAAAGAAAACAAATTTTCTGACAAGCACTTATAATGTCCTGGATAGTTCACAAGTTGCATTGCAATTTTTGAAAAGGACTATGGTGTTTATGTATGTGTAAATTTATGAAATTCCAGTGTAAAATCTTCGGTGATAAGCCAGCAGAGCAGAGAACAAAGACATTTCTCCATCAACCATATTCTATGAATAACCAAAGTCATCCAATAGAAAGGATGGGGAAAGTATGCTTCACATACTGAAAGGGTTAACCAAAGTCATCGGCTTTTATTCTATCCAAGAATTCTGAAAGATGAACATAACACAAAAAAGAAGAAAGGAGTAGGAAAACAGTAGCTAGAATGCAAAAGTAATAAAAGTTATAAAAATGCAGGAAACACAATTATTTGGAACATGTGGTTTGCATTTCTGAAAAATGAACAAGCTGTTTGTGGTTAAACTGTCTAATCGGCTGTTATCAACCCTACTCTACTTTCGAGATCATAATTTACTGGATATTTCAGCTACTGTAGCACATTAACTACAGAGGAAAGGGAAAGCTTATCTTTAGGAATAACATTTCCAGTGCTGCCGTACTCACAGTACATCTGGTTCTTCTGTTAGCGGCAGTTAAATTGAAATATTTCACAGTATGTGTCAGAAACATGCATAATGGTAATTATGACAGATCTGATTAAACCCGAGTGCCACCAGCTCCCTGGTTGACTTGGGTTGTGCAGGTGTGACCTTCTGAGTCTGCGTGTGTAAATAAAATTAATTACAAGAAGGGGCTATGACTCTGTGACATCACAAAGCAGAGGAACTCCCAAGGGGGAGACCTAATGGAATATTTTCCCTCAGACTAATAATATAGTTCATATTGACTTGTGGTAATTAGTGGATCATTAAAGCAGTTTTCCCGAAGTATTTGGCTGACTGATCAGATTAGTGAAAATGTTCTTCAGAACAAGCCCCTGTGTGGTCTGCCAGAGGAAAAAAAATATGCAACACAGCTTTTGCAAAGATGAAGATAAGCCATTGGTTCATCACACTCTAGTGAGCATGCTCAAGCCTATAATTTTAACATGCCAGGCCTGCACAGGACTTGTCACAGATGGCAGGCTTGACAGTTCCTGTCTGTGGCGTTGATACACAACAGTTCAGCACAGGATCAGTGACATTCTGTCTCATTAGACCCACGCTAATTATCACAGCTAGTTTCAGGGGAAACCATGTGTTGAAATGGTCAATTTAAAGGAGTTTTTGCATCAACAAACCAGTAATAAGGATTAGATACCTTATTATACAGCAAAATACCGCATAAAAAGCTAACTTATTTTGCCAGAAGCGCAGTTGTTACATCACAATGAAATTTATATTTTGAAAACAAAATGCAAAAACAATTTCAGACTTCTTTTTTATTTTATTAACTACTCAGACTCGGTCCCCAGTCTTTTCTGTCTGCAGAGCCATCATTTCAGTCTGGATGCGACAGTTCAATCAGTAGAGGAAAGAACAAGATTTCAGTTCCAGAAACAGGGTGGTCTATTTACAAAATGGTAGACCATCATGACAAGCTTTTTTCCCCACTTATGCAATACACTGTTAAAGTTAATCTGAATCCTTTCACTGGTGGCTCAGTAGAGAATTGACTAAACTTTTCCAGACTATGTCAGTTGATTGTGACAGAAAAGTTCTCTTGGGACTAGAACTCACGCTGCACTACTGCTCTAGAGATCAGGACCGGGCTCTATTGGCAAACAGTTACCAGGTTTTAATTACTTTTAGTCAACACCAAATACACAAAGTAAACCTCCAACTTTTAGATCGGGGTGTTAATATATGAATGGCAGTCATATTCTTCTTCCTACCTCCTATTTGGATGTTTCTGTTTCTAATATCTATTAAGTCCCTCCCTGTAAAAAGAGCAATATCAGTTTTATTCCTGGAATAAAAGCTGTGGGTGTTAGTAATGTGCGGTTTATAAATGGCAAAACTGTGCCACCCACGCCATTAGAAATTTGAGTTATGAAAAGCTATAAGTTTAGAGAATCCAGATTTCCTCTGTATACATTGCACATTTCTGCTCAGCAACTTCAGTTTTTCATTGTAAAATTCAATTTGTGGAGTTGTAATAAAATTTTTCCTACAAGTTAAATGTCAGACCACACAGCAACAGATTTTCTATAGGCAATAACATTTAAGATGGTTAAGTGTTTTTAAATGGCTTTTGAGAAACCTAATCTGTATTTCCACACCACTTGGCTGAAAATTTCACACAACTGGTTTGCCAATCTCCTTCACTGAAAGTTAATGTTGGCAAGTTTCTCAGAAGTAAGTGAAGTCTACATTAAAGTATATCTGTTTGTTGCCCATGCCACATACATTTCCTTACTCCAGTGATATTCAAACATCTTGTTTTACCTTTATGCACTTTTGGGTTTTAATTTTCTACTCAGTACACCTGCTTAGTAATAGGTAGACCATGTCCTAGTGGTATTTTCGTTGGACTATTAATCCAGAGATCCAAGTGATGTTCTGGGCACCCAGGTTCAAATCCTGCCATGGCAGACAGTAGAGTTTGAATTCAATAATAATCTGGAATTAACAGTCTAATGATAATCATGAAACCATTGCAGATTGTCAGGAAAAACCCATCTGGTTCACTAATGTCCTTTTGGGAAGGAAATTCGCCACCCTTCCTGGTCCAGCCTACATGTGACTCCAGACCCACAGGTTGACTCTTAACTGCCCTCTGGGCAATTAGGGATGGGAAATAAATGCTGCCTAGCCAGTGACGCCCATGTCCCATAAATGAATTTAAAAAAAATTCTCATTCTGTGTTCAGCTATTCTGCTCAGTACTTATGGAAAAAACTGCCATCAGCTATAGGCTGCATCAATACAAAGTCTCAAACTTGAAATTATACCATTCCATGATCTCTCACAACAGTTCTTAGCCAGCACGTTTTTAAAAATCCCAGCGAAGCAGAGCCAACATGACTGACCACTGACAAGTGTTACTAGATGGCCTCCATGTTCCATTATCGTAATAGTTACTGCCACACCATCTGATGACAGTAATTCTTATTTTTTTTTCCACATTCCATTTACCAATAGTTGATATCAGTTTGTCAGCTGTCCACTTTTGCAGAGGGGAATGACAAAACAAATGTTTGAGCAGCTTGCACCTAAATAAGTTTTGCCATGGAACAGCAGCAAGAGTTTAGCATTTGTGCATTTCTCAGAGCTGAGGAAGTGACTGACTTATTCTCGATTGACTACTCCATCATTCCATGCCAAGATTACATGTTCTGCCCTCAGTAAATGTGACATCATCCAAAACCCAGTAGCCATCACCTCTGTGCTTGCTGGCCTATACAGACTCACTGTTAAGCAATGCCTCAATTTTAAAACTTGTATCTTTTCCCAAGCTTCTCCGTGGTCTTACACCTCATTATCTCAATAATCTCTTCCAGCTCCACAACCTTCTGAGGTACCTATGATTCTGAACTTGAGCATCCTTGATTAATCGCTCCACCAGTGGCAGCCATGTCTTCAGCTGACAAAGCTCTAAACTTTCAAATTCACTCTCTTTATTTTTCTGCCACTCTTTGTATTCTTCTTCCTTTAAGATACTACTTAAAATCTAGCTGATCTGCCCTGAATTCTTTCCATGTGGACTTTTTTAAATTCATTTGCAGGACATGGGCGTCACTGGCCAGCAGCATTTATTGCCCATTCCTACCTGCCTTCTTGAACCGCTGCAGTCCACCTGCTGTGGGTTGACCCACAATGCCATTAGGGAGGCAATTCCAGGATTTTGACTCCGTGACACAGAAGGAATGGTGATGAATTTTTAAGTCAGAGTGGCAAGTGGCTCGAAGGTGGTGGCACTCCCATGTATCTGCTGCCCTTGTCCTTCTAGACTGAAGTGGCCATGGGTTTGGAAGGTGCTGAATAAGAATGTTCAGCAAATTTCTGTGGTGTTTCTTGTAGATAGTACATACTGCTGTTACTGAGCATCAGTGGTGGAGACAGCGGATGTTTGAGGATATGGTGCTAATCAAGTGGGTTGCTGTGTCCTAGATGGTGTTAAGCTTCTGGAATGTTGTTGCAGCTGCGCCTATCCAGGCAAGTGGGGAGTATTCCACCACACGCCTGACTTGTGCCTTGTAGATGGTAGACAGACTTTGAAAAGTCAGGAGGTCTGTTATTCACCACAGTGTTCAAAGCCTCTTAACTGCTGTTATAGCCACAGTATTTATGTGGTAATTCCTTTTGTGTTTCTGGTCAATAGTAGCCCTCTGTGTTGACAGTGGGAGAGTTAGTGATGATAACACCATTGAATGTCAAAGGGCAGTGGTCAGACTGTTTCTTATTGTCTCTTAAAGCCTGGTATTTGTGGGCACAAGTGTTCATTGCCACTTATCAGCCCAACCCTGGATATTGTCCAGATTTAGTTGCATTTGAACATGGAATGCTTAAGTATGTCAGGAGTCAAGAATGGTGCTGAGCACTGTGCAATCATCAGCAAACATCCTCACTTCTGACCTTATTGATGAAGCAGCTGAAGATGGTTGGGCCGAGGACACTACTCTTAGGAGCTCCTGCAGAGTTGTCCTGGAGCTGAGATGACCGACCTCCAACAATTACAACTATCTTCTTACGGGCCAGATATAATTCCAAACAGCCCAGACTTTGCTTCCTGATTCTCTTTCATTCCAGTTTTGCGAGGGCTCCTTAATGCCACACTCAGTCAAATGTAATAACCGGTGACAAGTGGTGTCCCGCAGGGTTCAGCGTTGGGGCCGCAGCTGTTCACTTTATATATAAATGATCTGGATGAAGGGACCTGGGCGTTCTGGCGAAGTTTGCCGATGATACGAAGTTGGGTGGACAGGCAGGTAGTACGGAGGAGGTGGGAAGGCTGCAGAATGATTTAGACAGTTTAGGAGAGTGGTTTAGGAAATGGCTGCTGAAATTCAACGTGAGCAAATGCGAGGTCTTGCACCTTGGAAAAAAGAATACAGGCATGGACTATTTTCTGAACGGTGAGAAAATTCATAAAGCCGAAGTACAAAGGGATCTGGGAGTGCTAGTACAGGATTCTCTATAGGTTAACTTGCAGGTTGAGTCCGTGATTAAGAAAGTGAATGGAATGTTGTCATTTATCTCAAGACGGTTGGAATATAAAAGCAGCGATGTGCTTCTGAGACTTTATAAAGCTCTAGTTAGGCCCCATTTAGAATACTGTGTCCAATTTTGGGCCCCACACCTCAGGAAGGACATACTGGCACTGGAGCGTGTCCAGCGGAGATTCACACGGATGATCCCTGGAATGGTAGGCCTAACATACGATGAACGGCTGAGGATCCTGGGATTGTATTCATTAGAGTTTAGAAGGTTGAGGGGAGATCTAATAGCAACTTACAAGATAATGCATGGCTTAAAAAGGGTGGACGCTGGGAAGTTGTTTCCGTTAGGTGGGGATACTAGGACCCGTGGGCACAGCCTTAGAATTAGAGGGGGTCAATTTAGAACGGAAATGAGGAGACATTTCTTCAGCCAGAGAGTGGTGGGCCTGCGGAAGCGCAGTGGAGGCTGGGATGTTGAATGTCTTCAAGACAGAGATTGATAAATTCTTGATCTCGCAAGGAATCAAGGGCTACGGGGAGAGTGCGGGTAAGTGGAGTTGAAGTGCCCATCAGCCATGATTAAATGGCGGAGTGGACTCGATGGGCCAAACGGCCTTACTTCCGCTCCTATGTCTAATGGTCTTACGGTGATGTCAAGGCCTATCAGTCTCACGTCAACTCTGGAATTCAGCTCTTTTGTCCATATTTGAACCAAGGCTGTGATGAGGTCAGGTCGCTTGGTAGCTTCACCAGCTTGACACTTCATTTTTAGGTGTGCTCAGTGCTGCTCCTGGCATGTCCTCCTGCACTCTCCACTGAACCAGGGTTGATCCCCTGGCTTGATGGTAATGCTTGAATGGGGAATATGCTGGGATGAGAGATTGCAAATTGTGCTGGAGTACAATTCTGCTGCTGTTGACAGCCCAAGCGCCTCACTGTTGCCCAGTCTTGAGTTGCCAGATCTGTTTGAAGTCTGTGCCACTTAGCACGGTGAGAGCATGGCCAACATATGGAGGGTATTCTCAATGTGAATGTCATCTCTAAAAGGACTGTGTGGTGGTCACTTTTACCTATACTGTCATGGACAGATGCATTTGCAGCTGGCAGATTGGTAAGGATGTGGTCAAGTAAATTTTCCCTCTTGTTGCTTCCCTCACCACCTGTTGCAGACTCACTCTAGCTGCTATACCCTTTAGGACCCGACCGACTTGATCAGTAGTACTGCTGCCGAGCCACTCTGTGTGGTGATCATTGCAATCCCCACTCACAATACATCTTGTCTCCTGGTCACATTCGTGTTTCCTCCAAGTGTTGTTCAACATGGAGGAGTACTGATTCATAAGCTGAGGCAGGACAGTACATGGTAATCAGCAGGAGTTTCCTTGCCCTAGTTTAACCTGTAGCCATGAGACTTCATGGTGTCTGGAGTCAATATTGAGGACTCCCAGGGCAATTCCCACCCGACTGTATCCCACTGTGCCGCCCCCTCTGCTAGGGCTGCCCTGCTGGTGGGACAGGATATATCCAGGGATGGTGATAGTGATGTCTGGGATATTGTCTATAAGGTGCGATTCTGTGCGTATGACTGTCAGGCTATTGCTTGACTAGTCTTTGAGACAGCTCTCCCAATTTTGAGCCCCCAGATATTAGTAAGAAGGACTTGACAGGGCCAACAGGGCTGTTTCTACAGTTGTCATGTCCAGTGCCTTGGTTGATGCCAGGTGGTCTACTCATTTTCGTTTCTTTGTTGAGACTTCATAGCGATTGATACAATTGAGTTGCTTGCTTAGCTAGTTCCAAGGGCAGTTGAGAGTCAACCACATTGCTTTGGATCAGGAGTCCCATGTAGGTCAGTCAAGGTGAGGGGGCGGCAGATTTCCTTCCTTAAAGGGCATCAGTGAGCCAATTGGCAAAGGTCTTGTGGTCATCAGTTGATTCTTAATTTCAGATTTTTTTGTGATGAGTTGAAATTCCATGAGCTGCAGCGATGGGATTTGAACCCAGGTCCCCAGAACATTAGCTGAGTTTTTGGATTAATAATCTAGTGATAATACCACTAGGCTATCGCTTCCCCTTAATTGGTATCAACACTCAGTCACACAAATAGTCATTTGGTGGCACAGAATGAATATTGCAGAGAAGAAAAACATTCTTTGGTGAAGCTTTTTGTCTTGTACTCAATACAACATTTCACAATTAACAACAATCCTACTATCTGAAAGGGAAGTGCTAGTTGATTGGCAAATGGATTCTGTTTGGTAGCGGTGTTGCCATGGAGAATGCACCAGTTATTGATGACTGACAGCTAGCAGCTAAGCTTGCAATAATTTGACTGCCAATCTTTTCTCTCAGTAGTGAGCTGGATTAGAAGAATGGTGCCTTGAAAATAGCTCGTACTCCTGTGCAATCTTGTTCCTTGATTAAAAAGCCGCATATTGCACTCGTGATGCATTACAATGAGGCCACAGGGCAGCAAGTTGTAACTGAACAACATTTTAGGCTCTTTAAGCTGCTTAAATGATTCCCGGTGGAGAGAAAAGGTTGATGTTTCAATATGTTCCAAAACACGATGGAAAAATTGTTAGGTTTCACTGCACGTTGCAAGGAATTAAGACTCCCCTTCCTGTCCAACCCTGTCACAAGAAAGCATAAGCGCAGAAAGAGATATGTAAAAAGTGCTGCAGGAAGTGCTCAGGAAACTCAGCCGGTCTGGCACTACCTGGAGAGAAAATCAGGGTTATCATTTCGAGTCCAATAATTTCTCTTCTTCTTTAGCTTCTTTATCTATATCTGTCCACAGATGCTGCCCAATCTGCTGAGTTTCACCAGCACTTTGTTTTTACTTCAGATCCCTGGAATCTGAAGTACTTTGAATAAAAACAAATACAAATAGTTGTTTGGTAGCACAGAACTTGAGTTTTGCAAAAAAAGACATCCTACTGAAGTTTATCAGTTTGTGCTGATCAGGACAGAATCACAGGAATACCAAATTTCAAACGGATCAACAATTCAATTCAAAATGAGAAGACAATACTCATTAATTCAAGCATGTTTCACCATATTAGGATTTTATGATCAACATCCATTTAAAAAACTGTTAGTCACTAAAACATAGAAAATATTGAGATTCTATACATATTAAATTTCCATATTTTATAATGAATATACCTTTAAACATATCCTTTTACCGTACTTGATTTTCATATTTTATGAATAAGTACAATTCCATTCTAAACCAGCAACCAGACAATGCTCAGTTTATTACCATAGTTTCACATTGTTACTGCAAACAATATTCATCTCTCTCCCTGTTGAGTTATCACCATAAATAAGTTCACTACTTCTAAGGTTGTGTAAAGTACCTTTTTTCTGATTCTACAACTCTGAAACCACAGTACTTTGTTATAAGCATTCCATAAAACGCACTGAATTAGCTTCTCACTGCAAAATATATCTTCCAATCTTAAAATGCACACAATCTTGAATTTATTAATCATGTTATAAATGCCCAATTCTCCCCTTAACCTTCAGTGCCAAAAGCAAAGCGTTGTTTTGCCACTTTTAAATGATTTTTCAGAGAAAACAGCAACTGTTGGAAGATTTCTCCCAAGTTTTCATTGATGAAAGTAGATTGTAAACGTGGATGCTAAATTTTCATCGGGACCAGGAGTTTGCCTGTAATGGGAGTCACTGTATCGGGACTTCTGTTTGAACTTGGAAGTTCCTGTGCGCATTAATAACTTATGCTTTCTTTTTTGCCTCAGGCTTTTGCCAAAAGCCAAGTCTGATGAAGAACTGGATCTCTGCAGCAGATTATTTTGACTTGTCAGTGAACTTGGAAATCCTTAATGATCTGTTGTCCTTTAAAAGATGTATGTTTACATCATGTCCACATAATGGAAAGGTTTCCACTGTACTTACTGTGCAATTCAAGGCAAGATCTAACAGGTGGCACCGAATTTATCATGTGTTCCATGGCGGACATGTTCCATTAAAGTGGACAAAAGACAGGCGATAAGACTTTACCACAGAACTCTAATGGAAGGAAGTTAGCCACACATAAATCTTCAACATGTAGAAACCTCCCTTTGATACAGGAGTTCTCACTCTGGGTGTGTTTTGTGGCAGACTGTATATTCATTCAGCAAGTGACACACATACTCCCCTTCCTCATGAAATATATTATGTTATATTATATAATGTCTCCCTTTCTGAACAGTCACATCTCCAAAGAAATATATCTGTGTTGCTGTATGAACAGAAGTAAAGCCTAATGTTGTCAAGATCTATACAAAGCAGTATCCTAACTCTTAGCATAAAGAAAAATGATAATTTGATTTCTTGGTCGTGTATTCTGCCTTATCACTGATTACGTGCTATATATCCTTTGAGTGCTGAAATTGTGTTTACATTCACTGGTGATAAATAGTGCTGTCAATATACCGTAAATTGTCATTATGATATATACTAGCAGTTCATATAGGAATTCAAGCCTTAGTATTGTGCATCCCTTCCACAGACTCAATCAAAATGCTATTCAAGTTAGTTTTCTTGAAGATGTCACTTGGAGGCATCTTCCAAAACTCTCTTTTCATTCAAGAGTTACTGAGGCCTAACTTCTGTAATGCATACAGTTATTTGTGTTGAGTAGTAATAGTGACACTGTGGACAATTTTCAAATTCAGTTCAGTTTATATTATTGGACACATGTGAACAACATTACAGCTTAGTTATAAATAATTCTTAAGTAACTAAGAAAATATATATTTTATGATGATCATTGTTTTGACTTATTCCTTTGTATTTTTTCTGTTTACCTTACTGTTGGTACACTCTGAGATGAAAATAAGCTCATGCACCTGAATGACTCTTATGGTTATTGTCTGACCTGGACTTGAACTGAAGGAATACTCTACCAGCTGGCATTGTTAGTCCCACATTTTTGCAGCTGTAAATGGTCACAATAAAAAAAATTCAATCCCCAAACACCGGAGAATTTTGTCTTTTACAGTCAAGTATGTATGAGTTCAGGTGACGCTGGGAAGTTAAATTTCCTGAAATTAGCAGGAACCCAACTTCATCTGCCTGAAGCAAGGAAAGAACTCAGTTGGATCTCTCAGGTAAATAGTTAAGTTGCTTAAAAAAAGAAATAAGAATAATTTTAACTTTTAGTTTTGAGGATTTTACAAACAAGGTGCTGGTGTCCTGGTTTGTCAGAAACTTAGATAACAAGATGTGGAGCTGGATGAACACAGCAGGCCAAGCAGCATCATAGGAGCAGGAAATCTTGACGTTTCGGGCCTAGACCCTTCT
>JAHRHZ010000013.1:57914098-58066177 GCA_024137785.1 Ginglymostoma cirratum
AGAAGGGTCTAGGCCCGAAACGTCAAGATTTCCTGCTCCTATGATGCTGCTTGGCCTGCTGTGTTCATCCAGCTCTACACCTTGTTATCTGAGATTCTCCAGCATCTGCAGTTCCTATTATCTCTTGTCAAGAACTTATCAGGGTATCCAAGGTGACTGCAAAAAGGGAGAAATTCCTTCTGACAAAGTGACAAACAGATCATTTACAATGAACAGTTCCTGTGACGGCCATATGAGAGACTGCTGTTAAAAGCGCTTCTTCTCTCAGACAATACTATTATCTGGGATTGCCAATTTCTTAGAAGGCAATTCCCTTTTCTAGAACTTCATTAACCTTTGGTTGCAGTGCCCAGCTGTCAATCTTCTTCAAGGACTGCTGCATGTCTGTTGTATCCCTGGCATCTCTGATGGGGTGCAAAAGGAGCAAAGTTACTGTCAACAGCATGAGCAGGGTCAACACCTGAAGTTGCTTGCTCCTCAGCCACATCACATTAGAGACGGCAAAGGTCATGGGCATCAAGCATCATCTGGGGGGAGATGAGACCTCTCAACACAGTATGAATAGACAGAGAATCAGTTTCCTCATCATGAATGATCATGGTGCTTCAGTCTCTCAAGACAGATTATTGCAAACATCTGCTGTCTCCTGGGGCAAGACCTTCTTCTCTATGGTGCAGAAGGTTTGCATTGGCAGTGACTAATTGATGTGATTGTCAATGACAGAACTCTATACCCCGCCCCTCCAAAAAAACACAACTTCTGCCTCTCACCAAGTTCGGTCTTTTGTTAAAGGTGAGAATTGGAAGGGTGTTAGCTTGTTTGGGGAAGAGGCAAGGACATCATTTGTAGAGAGTGACTGTGAGGAATGTGTACAAGAAGGTAATAGGGCAATATATAGTGAAATTGTTTACTGCTCAGATGGGGATGTGACAAGTTGTCTGTATAGAGAGGTAATGTTATGTGTGCTTCATTGTCCTGAGGAATGCTGGCAACAACAAACTGCAGGGTTCTAAATGTATTTTGGAAGTTACCTGTCATTCTGCCCTGAGCTCCTGAGTCCTGGTCGCACACTGTCGCCAGGTTAGAGGGGCCACATATTTGCTGGTGACATTCACCTTCCACAATGCCTGCTTGTTTTGAGAGGCTGAGGCTGGCCTCTTCTCCCTGTCCTTTGGAAAGATCATGTACCTGCAGCCCCCCAGATCTCAAAACAAGACGACTGGGGAAGAGTGTCAGATGCAGAAGACAGCATGCTCAGGTGGTCAGTGCAATTCTAAAGATGCTTCAGTCTCAAACATCCAAGAGCTGGTCAGCATTTGTAACCCATGCTGGGAAATCCATTTGTTCACAGAATGAACATGTTATCTCACCCCCCCTATCTGTTTGGGGACCCTGGAGGTAGGATCTAATGCTGCGACTCTCGGCAAAAGCCTTGGCAAAACCTACTCAGCATTCACTTTCCCAATCTGCAAATGTTTCTGCCATTTTGGCTGGGACTGTTGATAATACTCTTCCCTATAATACTTAAAAACTTTTTTTTCCAATATGTTCATTAGCTTCAATTAGTAATTATTGCTGCTTAGTGATTGTAATGTCGTACATACTGCAGTATAAATAAATGTAAGGTCAGTAAATGAAGAAGGAGCAAATATTGTGTGCTTTCAGCTATGTTTTGGAGCCAAACAATAATATGCTGAAAATGTTAAGGAAAACTTGGAACAACAACATCAACATAATATGACTGTTATTATGTTTCTTATTGATCATGAAAACTAAATTAAATTTGCACTTAGATAACACCTCATTGTGTCCTTAAGATGCCCCAAATCACTTTACATCCACATAAGTTACTTTTAACTACTTTTAATCATCATCACTCTTGTGATGCAGGAAGTACCAACAGCAGATTTGAAAGAGACTGCAATCATTCAAACAGATACATTCACCCCCATAAGCTAGCAAGCAGAAGATTGTCATACAAAGCTACTAAGATCTGAATGCTGTAACGCTGAAAACGGTCATTTCTATAATCAAATGTTAAAAAGAAAAGTAACCTTTTAAAATATAAATGGAAAACTACATTAAGTTTACTTTTGATGAGCAACTGGCACCCACATATGTAGCAAAACTATTTGGTTCACAACTATTCTTCATATCATCCAAATCAAGCATTTTCTGCTATGAGACAACCTTCTTTTCATAATATAAAAGTGACAACACAATGCATGTTCTGCATGATGGTCAATTAGTTTCAGCATGTTGTAAAAACAGATGACTGACTGATTAATCTGTTTTTAGTAGGGTCATCTAAAGAAAGAAAGAAAGAAAGATATCCAGGACAACTTTGTGCTTTTCTTCCAACATTTGCATCCAGCCAGAAGGCCTCTAGAACAAACATGTCATCTAAAGGACAGCAGCCCAGCAATGCAACAATCCCTTAAAATTATGTAAAAGTGCCAGTTTAAAATACATTCTCAAGTCCTAACTCAGAGAATGCCACCGACTGAGCCGAACTACCAGTTTACTGCATTAAAGGTCCACACATTGAACATAAAACAGAGAACCAAGATGCAAGGGCTACTTCAATTAATCTTGAACTCTTGACACTCTACCTGAAACTTTCAGCTCTGACTTGTAAGTGTTGTTTCCTTTAAAGAAACTGGATACCTTCAGTAAGTTTTGATGCCTACCTAGATTGCTGGTCAGGTGGAAGTATTCCAATTAAAGAGAAGCACGAGAACAATCCCATTTTTCTCACTGATATTAACAATTAAAAAGCCATTTAAAGCAAATCATGACAAAGTCTCTGAGCCATACTAATCCACCTTCTCTATGCAAATATAATCTCTAGTTCTCCTCTATTAAAATAGCAGTAAGTAGAATGTCATACAAATCTATTAAAACCATTTATGATTACATTGCAAATGGTCATTTCTATAATCAAAACAGTAAAAATAAATGTAATATGATAAAACATAAAACTACATTAAAATTTGTTTTTGATGGATAACTGGTACTGACAAATGAGGCAAAAATATTTGGTTCACAATTACTTTCCTTATCACTTATATTGAGTATTATGAGCCATGAGGACTTTTTACAATATAAGCGACTAAACAGTGAAGGTTCTGAACGACGGTCAATTAGTATGAGCATATCAGAAATCATCTTTGTAGTACAAGCAGACTGCACCTTTTTCTTACCTGGCTCTTTGTTGCTGCAACCTTAGCAAATAACGCTTGGGACACTTTGGCCCTCTTCATTTCTTGCTGAATCTCATCGTAAATGGAAGCATTAATATTAAGTGCACAGCCTTCCGATTTACCATTCCATTCAGTTGTAATGGAGGACGTTTTGACCTAGATAAAGGTTTAATCTCAGTTAATAATATACTATAAGAAAGAAGTATAAACACAAAGGGAATATCTCCCTGCTGATAATGCATTAATGGGATTCTGCCACTGATATAAAATACACATAACTTACAAAAAGTACAAGCTTGAGTGAATTATGGTGGTTATCTGGAACTTAGCACTACCAGCACTTTTCTTCCCAAAGTCTGTGGGAGAGGACAATCCCTAAATATGTTTAAGTACATTCAGAATGAGACATCACTTCCCAAATTATGATTTGCAAGTCTCTACAATGCTTTCTGTAATTTGCTGATTACCAATTAATTATTGGTATACTGTGCAGTGAAACTTGTTCACCCTCACAGAATTAAAGGATACTTTGCCCTCATTTGTTGCCAAATTGAAATGCATTTATTTACTGAAGTTCTGATGATGTTTTGCTGCTTAAGCGTTGACACTGCCGCCACTGAAATTATCAGGTAATGCTCTGAAAGCTAAAACTAGGGCAGGGCATTGCTCCTAATTAATAATTACAAGGTTAAGATAAAGTAAAGGATCAAAACCTTCTTTATAACATTTAAGATGAGGTACTACAGAAAACAACGCAGCAGGTAACATTATAAAAAAAATAAGATTTTTTAAAAAATTAAAATAAGGCGGCTCCAGAACACTGATGCAAGAATCAAGAACATTTTATAAGAATATCAAAAATCTTCCCCCTCCTCTTCCATTAAACAAATCTTTAGGCACCTGAAGAAATAATCGCAGTCTGGTGCACACTATAAGTATCAGTGAAATAAATGTTCCCAAGATGTTACTTAACAATTACCAATACTCTTACTTATTGCCACATTGGCAATTTTGTTGCCCTTTTACTTCCTCTGAACATGATGAGCCCAGACCAGGACTTTCTGTATGCTGCCATTCTCTGAAAACTTGTGTATGGCCACATTTATTTCTTAGTGCTGAAAGTTGGAATTAGCAGGTAACTTGACCAGGTAGATCCTGTCCCATTCATATCCATGTAGCTTGAATAGGGACCAATGCAGAGTATTCAGGAACAGAAACCCAGGTTTATTTTTCGAAGTTGAATGAATGGGAATGAGATCAACTCCAGCACTTCCATCACCTCTCAGTCATCTCAACTTCAATATGTACTGGTTCGACCCGCTCAATCCTTTCTTGTAAAACAACTTCTTCATTCCAGAAATCAGTCTCTCAAATTTTATCTAAGTTGCTACCAATGTATCAATAGAGTTATAGTGAGCTACAGCATGGAATAAAGCCCTTTGGCTCACTGCATTAGCGACAGTAAAAAACAACCATGTTATTTCAATCTGATTTTCCAGAACTTGGCCCATAGCCTTGTATGCCTTAGCATTTCAAGTGTGCATCCAAATAACTCTTAAATCTTGCGATGGTTTCTGCATCTTACTATCCTTACTGGCAGTGAGTTCCAGATTCTCACCACTCTCTGGATAAAAATGTTTCTCCTCATATCCCCTCTAAAACTTCTGCTCCTTACCTTAAATATTTGCCCTTGTCACTGATCCCTTCATCAAGGGGCAACGTTTCTTCCTGTCTTCTCTACCAATGCCTCTCATAATGTTCTCTGTTCTAAGAAAATCAACACCAATTTGTCCAATCTCTCTTCATAAATGAAACTGTTCAGCCCAGGAAACATACTAGTAAATCTCCTCTGCATCATCTCCAGTGCTAACACATCCCTCCTTTCATGTAGATTCCAGAACTGCATCCAATAATCCAGATAAGATATACTAATAAGTATATCCCTTTTGAAGTAAGAAGACTAAAACTGTACAGAGCACTCGAGGTATGATCTCACCAATGCTATTTAGAGCTGTAGCAAGGCGTACCTAGATTTATCCTTCATTCCCTTGTAATAAAAAGCTAATATTCCATTTGACTTTATAATTACTTGCTTTACATGCATGTTAACATTTCCGATTCATGTACAGAGACACCAACAACACCCCCCCCCATATTTCAGAATTCTGTAGCTCTTCTCATTTAAATATCATTTTGTTTTTCTATTCCTTTCAAAGTAGAATATGTCACATTTTTCCACATTACACTCGATCTGTCACTATCTATCTGCTCACTTACCTATCTATATCTCTTTGTGTCCTCCCCACAACTTGCTTTTCTGTCTTTGCATCACCAGCAAATTTGGCTACGAGAGTCTATCCCTTCATGCAATCAGTAATACATTTCCTAACTAGTTGAGGCCGATCCTTGTGGCACGCCATTAATTAGAGTTTGCCAACTGAAAGCAATCCATTTATCCCAACTCTCTGTTTCCTATTAGTTAACCAATCCTCTATCCATAATAAAATATCACCCTCAACACCATGAGCTCTTATCTTGTGCAGCAACCTTTTTATGTGGCAGTTTATCAAATGTCATCTACAATGCAGCTGTCCCTCCATCCAAGTTACAAAAATAGATCCCTATAGCACAGATGCCAAAAATAATTTCATTTATAACAAATGGTTGCTTAAACATAAATGATAATGTGAATATTATTAACAATCTAGAATTGTTTTCATCACAGATATCATAGAGTGAAAATTTACAATGACTGTAAACATTACAAATGGCATGCCAACATTATAAAAAAAAACCTTTTAAAGTTTCAATTATTTAAGTACCATTCTGTACTGATCGTAATGAGTGTTACTGTTGCAAAGTAGAGCATCTTCACTCTTTTAGGCACCCAGAACTCAAAAAAAGAGGTGTAGCATGATCAGGTGCAGGTTAAAAATACTTTTTTTTTCTGTCTCCACAACAGTCTTACACCCAATCTCAGAATCCTAGACACAGCACTATGATTTTGTCCTATTTCAACTCTGAATAGATTAGTTTTATTCAGGGCTTGAAATTACACTGTGAAAATATCAGCAGACAAACACTGAGTCTGCTAACATGAAATTCTATTTTCTTCAATTTTGTAGGGGAATTACATTGTGTTTCTAAATGCATTGCCACTTCGAGTTAAAGTCTTGGTGTCAACTGTACCACAGCTTGTGGGTAGTTATGTGCTGCAGGTCTATGTTTACTATTAACTGGGCTGAGACTATTCAAGTTAATTTTACTGAATGAGCTTGTGGCCAGGAGATAAAGGAAACCTTTGTTCCATGAATGTCTGATTCAGAAATGAAAGAATTTTTTTGAAATTATGGCTCCAAAGTGATCATTTTTCAATTTGTTCATTCACCAAAATGCACTACAGAGTAAATCTTTTGCGTCTCCACCACCATACAGAGCCTTCTGCGCAGAGCACGGACTAAAGTATCAAGAAGGAGATGAGCACACCTGATCTATACCATTCCTGATTATTCAGGCACTGAAATGAATCACTGAAAAATTGAAAGTACTGCATATGAGGCACACTGACCTCCACACCTAATTTACAAATTCATTTTCTGGTCATATAGGCCACGGGGAGAAAAGGACCACAAAATGCATTGGCAATTTCCTTTTACAAAAAGTGGGATGTTTTAGTCTTTTGAGCATTTTTCTTTCAAATTCATCAAATCGAGCAGTATTCCACATCGACAGAAATACTTATTATTAAGTATTCTGTTCTTCAGGGATTATAAAATTAAATAATCCGGCCAATACACTCAGCCATAATATTATTTTCATAACACTGTTCAATAGAAAGGCTGCTCTTGAAGAAAAAGATCAGAGTAGAATTTCAAGACCAGCTAAAAAAATACACAAAATTGGATTTTTTGTTTGATGATTACCTGTTGGGTACGGTTAGGAGAACTTATCAAAGGAGTAGTTCCAATCCCTGAGGCTGCGTTGAGACTTCTCTCCCTTTCATCCTGGTAAATACGGTCCCTTTCTGCTTCTGGCAGGTTTAGAAAATTCTGCATTGCCCTCAAGTTGACTAGCAAAGATTGTGAGGCAGTCTTTGGGTCCTCTTCTTTTCTGAGAATTTCAGACAATAGACCCTGTGTAAAAGAATAAACAGAAACAACATAGTACTATTTTTGTGAACTGAACTTGACCAGGAACTGCTAATTATTCTCTCACTGGTGTTCTGGAGTTTCAGCAAGAATGTTCAATGGTAATAAGAATACATTAATGCTCAATTAGATTCTTTGAAAAAAAGCCACAATTGTAAGTCGAATGTTATAACCGACCTCTCTAGCAGTATACTGACATTCATGACATAAAACAGAATATTGAAGAACACTATGCAGATCTTTAACAAGGCATAGAGAGACAAAATTTGCAATTGCACAATTGTGGACAGTTAAGTAGGAATGATATTGCAGAAATAGTAGATGAACAATCTTGTAGTCTATACAATCACAGGAATGTTACAGTCACAATAAGCATACAGTTGTTGAACTCTCAGCACATTTTTGTCTAAAAAAATTCTTATTAACAATTTTGAAACAGTAAAGCTACCTCGAGAAAGCATTTTAAAATTGAAATAAATGCTAACAAAAAACATTGGGAAAAAGCAAAAATAAAGTCAAAAGAAGACAAAATTGCACAGACTTCATGACTATGGAGCATTCACTATGTAAATGTTAATGTGCATTTCGTTGCCATCTGTTAACAGATGTTGTGCTAGCTGTAAAAATACCCACACACGAAAATGAATACAACTTATACTGGGTTAATATATATAAATGTTTGTAAACATCAGCTTTTGATGTTACACAAATCAGTTGTTCAGATTGATTCTAACACTGAAATAAATATTTTTAGATCTTTCTTTCTCAGAGAATATTTGTATCATTTATACTTCTATAAACACTTCAACTTTATTCATGCACAGGTAACATATTGTTGCAAAGTGATGCCAAGCTAATGTTAGAATACACTTCAATGACTCCTAAGCAGATGCCAAATAAACCATAGAGTACTGATTCTGCAAAAAAAAAGATTTGCTCCCTACAGACCTGACTGTGCATAAAATGGCTGACTACCTTTAATGTTCACTTTGGAACAGTCACTGTGCTTTTAACCACTTTATGGATGGCTGCAGCTGTACATATGACCATTATCAGATTTACAATAACAGAAGGGTGAAGCACAGAATTTAGAGTAATAACCCCAAGTTATTAAAAATACAATTAATGCCCATTTGTTGCCTTGTCAATTGTAATAATTTAAAAATGTATCAGTAGTGATTTCTTTGTGCATTCTGACTGATTTACAATTTAAGTAAAGACAGTACACACAGTGCAATCAGATTTAAATTGAAAAAATTCTTCACAAATTCAAATACCGCATAAGTTGTACTCCATTGTGTATCAAAATAGCTGCACATTACCTATTCTCCTGCCTAGGGACAGGACCACTACTCACTACTCCAGTTGCTGTGGTCTTGCATTTTCCTTTTCAGTGACTCATAGAAGTTACTCATTTTCAATTTCAATTGGTCTAACATCATCATTCTCTTTCTTCCTCTTGGTCTACACCTTTCTAACCTTCCTTCAATTACATACAAACATACAAATAGATAACTACCTCCTTCAGTGTCACATGTCTTAGAAAATGATTAATCTAACTTGTCTTTTTATGAGGTTATTCACTAACAAACTTTTCTTCTTTACCATTCGGAGAACTCTTCCAAGGCCGTTGTGTTTTCTTCAACAAATTCTCTACATTCTGTTCCAGAATAACATTTTGCAACTCTCTCAACTTTCTCTCCACTTTTTTCAATGTCCACATTTCAAATTTGTACAAGATACTCTAATTCACTATTTGATCCTTCTTTCCTTAAGATCTCTTCTCATTCTTTATGTTTGGAGACTGCATTCTTTGACATGGTCACACTAGCCCTGATTTCTTTACAGCACCTTCTAAGAAGGAAGACTGACCAGATAAGTATGAAATGATGGGAAGAGCAGAATAACGAATTGGAGCAATGGCATAAAAGAAAGAATGGATAATCTCAATGAGAAAATAAAGAATAGACTGAAGGAAGGAGAGGTAAGCAAACACAAAGAGAGATTGATAGAGTTAGCAACATTTTCTAAACAACCTGTTCAGAGACGTTATTATCCACCTGTGGAACAGTTGGGATTCGAACTCATGCCTCCTGGCCCAGAGGTGAGGACACTACCACTGCATCATAAACACGCAGAAGAATTCTATGCTTTTTACTTAATCCGAGGAGTAAAGAACAGATAGAAAAAGCACATTGAAGACCAGTGAGTGTCTTTGGCTCAGCATGCCACTCTCTTCCAATGCCTCTCCCACATGGTCCTGGGCTGCACTCATATGTTTCCATTCCTATCTCTCTAATCTTAACCAAAGAATCACTTCCAGTGTCTTTCACTTCCTGCATCAGCACAGAAATCTCAGGGTCAATCCTTGACTCCATCCAGTTTTTTGATCCACATGATGCATCTTGGTGACATCTTCCACAGACATGTGTTAGTTTTCACATGTAGGCTACTGATATCCAGTCAGTTGCTCTCATCATACCTTTCTCAACATCTCCACTGTTGCCAAATTATTAGTCAATTTCTCTGACATCCTTTGCCGGACACACAAAAATTTCTTCCAATTAAAGACAAGAAACACTGAAGCCATTGTTTTTGAACCCTGATTCAAACTTTGTTCCCAGCTTCTGACTACAGTTTTCTTCCTGGCAACAGTCTAACATTAAGCCAATTTGTTCACAACCTTGGTATTAGATTCAAGAACAGCTTCTTCCCTGCTGTTATTAGATTCCTGAATGGACCTCTCAAATTTTAAGTTTGACATTGATCTCACTCTTTGTGCACCTTTTCTGCAGCTATAACATTGTATTCTTCGCTCTGTTCCATTACCCCAGTACATTTTGTATGGTATGATCTGCCTGTACTGCACGCAAAACAAAAAACTTTTCACGGTATCTCAGTATATGAGACAATAATAAATCAAATCAACATTTGGCCCCAGATGAGAATTAGACCACATATTCGCACCATCTGCCTATTTCCACATCTGTAACAATACCAATCTTTGCCCGTTTTTCAGCTTTTGCTAAAACCCACACCAATGCCTTTGTTACTCGATCACAACAAGGCACTCTTGGCTATCTCCCGCATTTACCTTTAGCAAAATCAAGGCCATTCAAAGCACCACTGCATGCATCTTAACGTACAGCAAGTCATGTTCCCTTATCTTACCACACTCACTGATCTACATTGGTCCCCACGCAAGCAATGTCTTGATTTTAAAATTTTCATGTTCATTTTTAATTTTCTCCGTGGCCTTGCCTCTCCTTGTCTCGACTCTCCTTGTCTCAGTAATCTCCGACTCCGCACCTTTCTGAGATATTGTGCTGTCAAATTTTGTCTTTCATGTAGTCTTAATCATAATTACATTACTATTGGTGGCCATGCTTTAAATGCCTAGATGAGGTCTTCCTATACGGCATCTCTCCTTCTCCCTACCACACTTGCCTCATTTAGGGCACTTCTTAAAAACTACCTTTTTGTCAAGCATTTGGTCAATTGCCTTGGAACATTTCATTATGTTAAAGGTTCCATGTAAGTAGAAGTTGTTGTTTCCATTTTATGACAAAGATGGCAAGCCAACTGATTTAGAACTGGGGATAGAAGAGATTTGCCAGAGTGATTCAGAATCTCCTGATCTTCCTCCACAAAATAAATGAAGACAGGAAAAGTAAAGGGATTCGATTGAATCATCATAGAAATAATAAAATAGCTTGGAGAAAAGGCAACAGAAGAATTGATCAACTTGTCTAAGGAGATATACAGTACAGAGAACGGTGGAATATTTTATGAGAATCTCAATGATACCATTGGAGAAAAATGCAAACATGAAAAAAAATTGTGAAAAGCAATGCACCCTAGTTTTGATTTTATATGCACCCAAGCTAATGTTAAAAGAGCTTAGCAGGTAGATTGTAAACTGAAGCAAATCGTGACATTGGCTGTGATCAATTCAGGTTCAGGAAAGGACATGAGCTAAACAGGCTATAGAAATAATGGCAGTGTTAAGGAAAAGAAGCATAGAACACCTTCAAGAATTGTACGCCTACTTTGTAGATTGAGAATGTTTTTCATAAGGTAATCTAGCAAAAAAGTGAATACAAACTTCATTTTCAAAGAGTTTGACATATAATATATATGTTTTTCATCTTGACTAGTTCAACTTTTTGATGTCACGTAAGTTGGGCAAACTTATAAATTATTCTTTATTAATTTAGTGAATTACTGTTAAAGCCTTAACACCAAAAAAACTTCTGCCCTGATTTCCTACCATTTCTACTTTCCAGCTGGCAATACCATTGTTGGAATGTTTTCCGGAGGTACTATTTGGTAAATTCAGTGTTGTGAGGAGTGCATATTTAGTTGGAATTGTCACACAGACTTTATTCACCATCAAAATGAAACATTTTATAATATGCCATGACAATATTATATCATTATGATCAGTGTATCAGTTCCAGACATTACTGTACAATGGTAATAAACGAAATTTTTCAGATTGTTATATGCTATTCAAAACCATCACCATCAATTAGGTTCACCATTAACAAGAGTCCCAACCATTATGCTCAAATATCTATTTTAAAACAATTTTAATCACACATCTAAACTAAGCACATCATTCATTAAGTCAGTTGTATTATAAAAGTAAATCACAGGCTAATATCCAAGAGCTTATACAAATCAATGACTTTCCTACGAGGATAGTCTATTTCCATTTCACAAATTTAAAAAAATTACTGAATAAATTGTTAACCCTGCACAACACGTTAGCTATACTTTGCAAATGTCGAAAGTACTCTTGGCCACTATTCCAAAATGATTTAGTGACGATATGGTTAATATAACGTAATCAGCTTAAACCTGTGTGAAGTAAAATGTAGAGTTTGGGATCATTGGCTGGAATTATGCCATTTTGAGGTGGAAAACTTCCTGACACAGCAGACCTGACTTCATTGTAATCACTCTGCTGTTAAAAATTTTGCTCTTGGATAGAGGGGTTTGAGGAACAATTGAGTCAGGTCCACAAAAGATGACCATGGATATGGATGAATGCTGAGGAAAGACTGTTAGAAATCCTCATCCACCCATTCCAACCATGTCCCCATGCTTCCTCATACTCCCATGTCACCTCCATATTGTTATGCTCCCATATCTCAATGAAACCTTCATAATTACTCACTCAGTACTTCCTATGGACAGACCTCAAACCTGGAGATGAATACAGAATTTCTAGCAATCTAAGACAGCTCTCACTTATACATGTCTGATAGGGGAAAAAAACAAATTCTCATTTATGAAAACCATTTCAATTTTTTAAATGATTCGAGTAGTCAATCTCCTGAAAAAGCAAATAAACTTCTATTCACTAATGACATCAAAGACATTTAATCCTTTAGCAGCCTCTTAAAACTCAATCAAAATGCAAATTCAACACTATCACTACTCACAATGATAAGTGGTTTGGAGCTTTTGAAACTTAATCAAGCATTCATAATGAGTTTAGCTGTGATATCTGCTTTGCCAACAGTGAAGGTCAGCATTTGCAACTTCAGGATCAGTATTTTTTTTTTCACAGCTGAACCGGATGATCTGTGAATAAATGCACTGTAACTGCAGATATTTGCTTCTTAATTCTAAATGACAGCTGCAGCTTATTTTACTCCATCTTGAAGAATGGGTAATTAAATAACCTCAAGATAATCACACTTAAACAGACTTCTTCTACAATTCATAAGTGTTTATATCTCCTCCATAAATCTGTTATTTCCATACTAAAGGCTAATGCAACTGGAAAAGCAAAATGGCTCTGTTGAATTTTGATTTACACACCACTTCTCCCTCCATCAGCCAAAAAATAATAATCATTCATTAATTTCTGTGTACATTGCCCAAAGACAGATCCTTGGCTCATTATCTGCCGATGATACATCCTAAGCCACTTCCTTGGCAGTGTTTTGTTGATTGTGGTTTGCCATAGCTATCCACTGTCAGGGGCAGGATGAGTAGGCATGTTCCGAGTCTACCTCAGCCAGAAAGGAAATCAAACTCACTCTGCTGGTGCTTTCCTGAACCATCCAGTAGCCATTTGCCACAAATGGGGGTAGGACATCTGCATCCACTCACATTTCTGAAGGCCTCCAGAGTTGGTCCAAACCTGTGAAAATCCAGCCCCGTGTCTCCAATTTGGGGTTACAGAATTCCCTATCACAAGAACTACAGAGGAATACAGAGTCGTATGTTTAAGTTAAACAACATTGAGCACAGAATGGAAAAAAAAACACATCAGAAATGTAATGTTAGGATGTGTGAGACCATTCGATTTTTAAATTAAAGAAAATTGAAACTGGAGATTTGGTTAGCCCAGGCCAATCTTGGACATTCCCAATCTCCTATAAGTACAGTAAAAAGGTCTGGGAGCTGGTCATCAGCGTAAGCTATCACAACAGGAACTAACAAAAAAGTTCATTTTCCAAACAGTGAACAGAGGGTTGTTTTATCTATAGCTAGATTGATTGTGCCTGTTATGGAGAAATGCACAAAAGCCCAACGTTGCTGTGAGCATATGGACAAGAGTCAATTGAAAAGGAAAGTGTTCATGTGTTGAAGGATAAACATAATGGAGCAGACATTCCCTGGGCATTTATTTCTCCATGGAAAGTCAAGGAATACCAAAATGTTAACTAACAGAGCTTTGTGCATTGCACTCGAGGGAGAAATTGGCCCACGTCTTCTCAATCAGCTCTGGATGCATGAATTTCGGTTTGGAATAAGTTGTTTTTGTGTATTTTACCAACCCTGGCAACATCAGTCTACCCAAGGATGAAAAGCAAAAGTAAATTCAGAATTTTAAACATTTTTAATCAATCAGAAAAACAAACCCAGTTTTATATTAAAGCTTTTGACAGGGGAAGGGGAAATAAATGCCTGACTTAAAAAAACCAGTTGGTTTACTTCTCCCAGGTTACATGTGACTGGCAGCAGGTCTGTGCTAACTTTTTGATGCACATTAAAGAGGTTTAATTCAAAATAGCTGAAAATCAAAAGCATGAAAAATTGCTAATTGTTTGAAGGATAAAATTTACTAAGCATGTACAGCATACCATTGCTATAATGCACTACTTGGAAACTATCCAAATAATGTGTTATAGTAAGGTGCATGTTTTAACAAGAATCAGTGGAACACTGTGAGGGAGGGGAGAGGGTACCTAATAACAGTGTAATAACTCTCGTGTTTTCCAAATACATTCCTATCCAAGCTTTTTGTCCATTGTTTAGCAGCATTAATTTTTTTTACATTAATTATTATTCATTCAAGTCCATGTGTGCCCTGCCCAAAGGCAGGTCCTTGGTTCATTATCTTCTAATCTTTCATTTTGAGCCATTTTGTTGGCAGTGTTTTTGTCAGCTGTGGTTTGTGAGAGTCTTCAACTCTCAGGGGGAGGTCAAAGAGGAAAGTTGCAAGTCTACCTCAGCCAGAACAAGAATCCAACTCACTCTGCTGGTGTTATTCTGAACCAAACAATTGCCACTGAGTCAACTGAGCAGTTTACCACATACATTTGTGAATGGTGGCGGATAATTAAATGGTTCTTTGAAGGAGGCTGCTCCAAAATATCAACATTACCAAATAGACTGCAGCAATTCAAGAAGGCAGCTCACTGTCAATTCTCAAGAGCAACTAAGGATGGGCAATAAATGCTGGCCCTGCCAGTTAATGTCCACATCCCATGAGTGAATAAAAAGAAAAATTATCAACTTCAATGATGGGTAACCTAGCACATTAGTGCAAAAGATAAGGCTGCAACAATTTTCGCCACAAGTAGATTATCCATTTTAGCCTCCTCTGGAACTGCCCACCATCACAGATGACAATCTTCAGTCGGTTCAATTCCATGTGATATCAAGAAATGGCTGAAGCCACTGGATTCTGCACAAGCTTTGGGGCCTGGCAATATTCCAGCAATAGCCCTAAAGATTTGTGCTACAGAACTAGCCATGCCCTAACTAATCTATTCCAGTACAGCTACAATATTAGCATTTACCTGAACAGTGTCAAAGATTACCCAGGTATAAACCATGCAAAAAAAGGACAAATCCAAACTGGTCAGTTACCATTCCATCCACTTGTTCTTGATTATCAGTAAAATGACCTAAGGAGTCATCAACAGAAGGGCTATCAAGTAGCAGTGGTTTCACAATAAGCTGCTCAATGACACCTAGTTTGGGTTTTGCCTGTGCCAATCAACTCCTAACCTCATTTCAGCCTTGGTTCAAACATGGAGAGAGGAGAGGTGAGACTGACAGCCCTTGACTGTGAGCCTCATTTGACTGATTGTGATGTCGAGGAGCTCTAACAAACTACAGCCAATGGGATTAGATGGATAGCGCTCCTGGTTAATATCATACCAAGCACAAAAGAGGATGATCGTAGGTGCTGGGTGTCAATCACCTCAGTTCCAGGTAATCTCTGCAGGATTTCCTGAGGGTAGTGTCTTAGGCCCAACTATTCCCCTCCACACCCCTATCTGCTTTCTGTAGGGACCACTCTCTCCGTGGCTCCCTCGTCTGCTCCACACTCCCCACCAACCCCACCAACTGCAGGAAGTGCAATACCTGCCCCTACACCTCCCCACTCATCTCCATCCAAAACCCCAAACAATCATTCCAACAGGGATTCATCTGTACGTCTTCTAACCTGGTCTACTGCATTCGTTGCTCCCGATCTGGTCTCCTTTACATCGGAGAGACCAAGCGCAAACTCGGCTTCAGATTCGTGGAGCATCTGTGCTCTGTATGCTCCAATCAACACCACCTTCCGGTTGCCAGCCATTTCAACTTGCCCTCCCACTTCCTTGGTGACATGTCCATCCTGGGCCTCCTTCAATGTCACATAAGACCACACGAAAATTGGAGGAACAAACCCTTATATTCACCTCAGGAGTTGCCAGCCCAATGACCTCAACATAGAATTCAACACAGCTTCAAAATCTCCCTACTCCCAGCCTCATCCCATGTTCAGCCCTCCCTCTTGTCCCTGCCTTCTTGACCTATCTACCCCACCCTTCCCATTTACCAATCTCCACAACCCCCGACCTGCATTCACCTATCACCACCCCACCTGTCTTCACCCAGCCCCAAATCCCATTTTATTTCTGAGCTTCCTTCCCCCTCCCCAGTCCTGATGAAGGGTCCCGGCCCGAAACATCAGCATTTCCCATTCCTGTGTTGCTGCATGACCTGCTGTGTTCTTCCAGCTTCACACTGTACTGACCCCAACTGTCTCCAACTGTTTCATCAATGAACTTCCCTTTGTCATATGGTCAGAAGTGGGGTGATGATTGCTCAATGTGCAGCACCTTTCATGACTCCTCAGACACTGGTGCAGCGCATGTTGATATAACCTTTTGGAAAAGTGCACTGAATTTCAAGTCCCACTACCCCTGGGACACAAAATGATTACATAAAAACATGCAAAGTTCCCAATTTATCTGTCTGTTGTTATCAAATTAACAGAAAACACTGACTAGAAACATGTAGTTAACCAAAACTACTATTTATTACAAACAAGTAATCTTTAGTCACATGTAAACAGCTATGCAATATCAATATATGGCTCTACTAGTTAAAACTCTAACTCCCTTTTAAAACCCTTACACACATTTAGACAGGAACAAGAGAAAAAATCATTTTATGGGTACAGGAAAAACAGAATGGAAACATAGAGATAACAAGGTGTAGAGCTGGATGAACACAGCAGGCCAAGCAACATCAGAGGAGCAGGAAGGCTGACATTTCGGGCCTAGATCCTTCTTCAGAAACATAGTTCACTAGCACCAGCTCAAAGGGTTTGTTGAGATGTTTCCTTTTCTTACCTGTTCTTCGGATATCCTTTTTCCAGGTTCTTTCGCTTCTTTGCTGAAGGCACTAGGCAATCGGTATACTAACATCATAGTCTCTTTGCTAATGCCTAAATGCTACAACTTATAGCAACTGGAACAAAACACAACTTGCTGGAGAAACTCAGCAGGTCTAGCAGCATCTGTGGACAGAAAACAGAGTTAATGCTTCGGTTCCAGTGACCCTTCTTCAGAAGGAGTTCTGAAGAAAGTTCTGAGGATCATGGAACTCAACGCATTAGCTCTGTTTTCTCTCCACAGATGTTGCCAGACCTGCTGAATTTTTCCTGCAACTTCTCATAGAATCATAGAATCCCTACAGTGTGGAAACAGGCCATTTGGCCCAACAAGTCCACACTGCCCCTCCGAAGAGCATCCCACCCAGACCCATTCCCCTAATTTCCCATGTCTAACCCACCTAACCTAACCATCGCTGGGTACTATGGACAATTTAGCACGGCCAATCTACCTAGCCTGCACATTTTTGGACTGTGGGAGGAAACCGGAGCACACGGAGGAAACCCACACACATACCTCGATGTTGGGCCATCTATGAACATCCTCCTCTACTACTTGAACAAAGCAGCAGTGTCAACAACAATATGTACCCAGTTTCAGTAACCTCATTTTAAAAAGTGCAGTAATTTCTTTCATATCCTTGATTTTAAAACAATGCTTTTCCCATTTTAGTCCATGATCAAAAATACAGAAAATAAACCCGCACAGTCTTTACAATGTCTAAATGCAGCAAGCCCTGCATAATATCCAGGCTTGGGGTAATAAGTGACAAGTAACATTCACATGACACATCAATAAGATGTACCTCAGAAATTCACCAAGGTTCTTTAGAAAGCACCGTCCAAATCAACAACCACTGCTACTTCGAAGGAAAAGGACAGCAGATACATGGGAACACCACCAGTTGCAAGTTCCCCTCCAAGCTATTCACCATCCTGACTTGGAAATAATTAACATTTCTTCAGTGTCACTGGATCAAAATCCTGGAACTCACTTCCGAACAGCATTGTGGGTCTACCAACACCAAATGGACTGCAGCAGTTCAAGATGGCAGCTCACCACCACCTTGTCAAGTACAACTAGGGGTGGGCAATAAAAGCTGGCTCAGCCAGTTATGCCCATGTCCCCTGAAGGAATAAGAGAAAGTCACATCACTGAAGATCCTACAATTAGCAGAAATGGAAATGTTGCCTTCAGCGTCTCTAAGTGCAAAAGATGAATAGACATCTACATCACTCAGAAGCATGAACATAGCATTTAACACTATGTACATCTTTGAACACTATCTGAGAGTCTGAATACCCAAGACTAGCTTGACAACAAGAAAACAGTATCACCAGAAGAACTGGTATACTATCCATTTTACATCTTCAGTAGAAGAGGATTGCCTCTGTATGGAGTTGTCGCAAAATTTTGAACCATTTAGAAAGATTGATGTTGCAATTTTGTTTACTATATCTACAGCTGTCATCACCAATAAGGTTTTGTGAAGAAATACGTTGCCAGTGTTTTCCAGCCCAAAATTCCTGATCATTGGGTGAGGGTGTGCACCGAGTGGGAAGTGGTTTTGGTGCTGAATTCCAGAAACTTGAATTTTTTTCTATTTGATACGGGATGTGGGCAGTAGAGCTCTGGAGGAGCACAGTGATCTCAAGGAACATATACGAAGCTCTCCGTTCCTGCCTGGGTAGAGGATATCCTATAGAGGGGGTCCTCCTCTACTATGGTAGTCAGACTGCAAAGTAGCCCATTTTAAAATTCATGTTTAAAATTGTGAGAGGGCAGCTTCATTTTGATGCACCCTGGCCCTCACTTACTTTCTACTGAATCTGTATCTGCTTCTTAGCTAGAAGGGGTCTGAGCATGCTCTATCTTTGAGAGCCTGCCATTATCTTTACTAGGATGGCAAGCACTCTGGCCAACAATGGACAGACCCCATGAATATCAGGGCACAGGACAGTTTCCAAGCATGGTTCCAACCTCTCCTTTTCACCCCTAGAGGGAAAACTGGCCCCATATTTTAGTATTGTAATGGACAGCAAATCTCATTGACTCAATACAACAGATAGAAGATTTTGGACAGAGTTACAAGGCATGCAGTTAACACCATAGGTGCCAATTACAGAGCATTCTACAGGTGTAACATTTACTGTCACAGTTTGAATTCTGTATTATACTCGCTCAATATTTAGCTTCTAAATAATAGATAGGTATTAATTCAGGAGAATAATATTTGAAGACCTATCACACTATGGTTGGTGCTATCTCATGCATGACATACTAAACCAAGCTCCATTTATCTTGTCAAATGGATGTAAAACATTCCCAGACATGATTTGAAAAAAGAGCAGAGGGGTTGTCCTCGCATCCTGGCAACCTTTATCAATCAAGTGACATCTCTTTGATACGTCAACTGGACATTTATCTCTTCACTGTTTCTTTCGTTGTTACATTTTTTGTCATTTACAGGATATGGCACATTGTTGGTTGGAACAGCATTTGTTGCCCATCATTAATTGCTATTGAGAAAGTGGAGGTGAGCTGGCTTCTTGAAAGCCGCAGTCCTGCTTGGAATAGAGCTTAAGGATTTTGACAGAGCTACTATGAAGGAACAGTTACATGATCCAAGTCAGAATCATGTGTAGCTTTTCGGAGAACTCAGTAGTGTTCCCTTGGATTTATTGCCCTTGTCGTTCTCGATATTAGAGTTTGTGGATTTTGAAATTAGAGGAGCTTTGATGATTATTGTATTTTTTTTTAATAGATAGTACACACTTCTCCACTGTAGATTGGCAGTGAACAGAGTTCATGTTAAGGTTTGGGCGCTAATCAAATGGGCTGCTTTGTCCCAGATGGTACCAAGCTTCTTGATAGTTGCTGAAACTGCACCCACCAACAAGTGGAGAGTATTCCATCACTCCTGACTTTTAAACACTGGAAGAAAGGAGGTGAATTATTCACCACAGAACTCCTAGGCTCTGACTTTCTCTCACAGATACAGCACTCATGTGACTGGTCCAGTTCAGTTTCTGATTAATGGCAACCCCTAGGCTATTGATAGTTTTCTGTATTCTCTTGTGAGACATGGCTGTCACTGGCTGGGCCAGCACTTTTTGCCCATATCTAGCTGCCTTCTTGAACCACTGCAGTCCGTGTGCTATATTTAGACCCAAAATGCCATTAGAGAGGGAATTCCAGAATTTTGACCCAGTGACAGTGAAGGAATGGTGACATGAAACAGTCTACATAATTACAAGATTTTCTTCCCATTGTAAAATTGATTTCTATTTTAAAATATAGGAATAGATGAATTCAATTATTATTTTAGAACACATTTTTGTACATTTATTTTGTCACTTTTTTGGTTTTATTACACAATTTGTGATAATCTGCATTTGTTTGTCTAATTATCTTCACGGCAATGATTGAAAATGGCTGTGCAGTGCCATAACTTGTTAACATTAAGCATGACAGACATCTAGAAAACACCATAAATTATTGCAAGCATAAAGTTGTAATTTGTATAATGTTGACGAATGATGTCTACTCTATACCTACAGTCATATCCTTGAAATGACAAATGTCAGATAACACAAGAAAGCACCTTTTGGCAGAATTAAACATTCATATTGAATAATGTTAAACAAAGGTATGTCGCAAGACATTTGAAGGCAATGTGGATGGGAACTGAGGTGTAACTGAGGAGTTGAATAAATACTTTGCATCAGTCTTCACATTAGACGATACTAACACCATTCCAAAATTACTGAATAGTCAAGGAGCAAAAGGAGGGGAGAAAATAAACACAATAACTCTCACTAGAGAAAGTTCTTGAGAAAATAATTTGGCTAAAGATTAATAAGTCCCTTGGACCTGAAGAGAGGCATCTCAGGATAATAAATTAAATAGCTACAGAGATTGTAAACGCACTGGTATTAATCTTCCAAGAATCCTTAGATTCTGGAAATCTCCCACAGGATTGGAAAACTGCCAATGTTACACCTTTATTTACAGAGGGGAGACAAAAAGACAGGTGACTGTAGACTAGCTAGCATACCATCAGTTATTGGGATAATATTAGAGTCTATTATACAAAAAGTAATGGCACAGAATTTAGAAATACATAGGATAACCAAGCAGAGCCAGCATGGCTTCATGAGGGGTATGTCATACTTGTCAAATTTAATAAAACGATGTGAAGACAAATAAAGGGAAGTCAGTAAATGTGGATTTTCAAAAGGTATTTGGTAAAGTATCAGATAGTGGGCTTCTTGATAAGATATGACAGCATGGTATTGGAGGCAGTATGTTACCATTAACTGCAGATTAGCTAACTAATAGAAGCCAGAGAATTGGAATAAGGGGCATTTTCAAGATGGCAACATGTAACTAGTGGTGTGCCACAGGTATCAGTGCTAGGGCCCACAACTACTTACAATATATATTAAAGACTTGGATGAGGAAAGTTAATGTATTATTGCCAAGTTTACAGATAACAAACAGATAGCAAAAATAGGTGGCAAGTCAAGTAGTGAGGATAATGCATGGTGTCTGCAGAGGGATATAAATGAGTTAAAGGATTGAGCATAAAACTTGGCAGATGCAATATGATAAATGAAAATATCAAATTCCACACGTTGGTAGGAAGAATAGGGGAGCTGAATATTATCTAAATGAGGGAATATTTCAGAATAATACAGAACAGAGGAATTTAGGAGTCCTTGTCGATGAATCACAAAAAGCTAGCATCCAAGTTCAGCAAGTATTAGGGAAGACAAGCGAAATGTTTGCCTTTATTTCAAAGAGAATAGTGAATAAAAGTAGGGAGGTTTTGCTCAAATTATACAAGGCTCTCGTCAGACTGTAGCTGGAATACTCTGAACAGTTTTTAGCCTCGTATCTGAGGAAAGATAAATTGGCATTGGAGAAGGTTCATTTTGCTGCTGCCAAAAATGAGGAAAGGTTGAGTAGTTTGGGCCAGTATGCATTGGAGTTTAGAAGCATGGAGGTGATCTTATTGAAATGTGGTTGAGCTTAGGGGAAGTGTGAAGATGAGTGGTTTTGTCAAGGCTGTTGGGGTAGGCACCGATCATGGAGGCTCCTAAAGCATGCACTTGGGCCTAGAAGGCGACACTTCTCTCCAGAATCTACTCAGTCCTTGCCTCATGGAAATTGCCAGGTTTCCCACAGCTCGGGAAAGCAGGCTGGCAACTGTAAAGGTCTAAGGGCTGTATATAATGAGACTTGCATCAAATTCCTATTCAAAGCAGCTAGCTGAACGCTTGCTTTCATAGATGTTGAAATGGGTGGGTGGTTTCGATTGGGGAACACATTTTTGTCACATGTCCCAAACCTGCCTCTGTTCTCAGTTAAATTCAGCTCTAATCGCTCTCTATATCTTGCCACATTTGCTAAAATAATGTGACATGATTTGAGGCATACACTGTTGTCATTTTCTGGTAATCAATTATAAGACATCACTCAGCAAATTTGCAACAATATGACTACCATCATTAGCTCCTCAGTAAAGATTTCATTACATTGTCACTGGAAAGGGCAAACCACCAATATCCACTATGACATCAGCCTCAACCAAAGAAAAGGCACAATTGCAATAAACTTGCATCATTCCATGAAGGATACAGCATAAATTATTTAATGTATCAGATACATGAAAATGATATCAAAGTAATTCGTCAATAGACTGCAGTGGTTGATATGGATAAACTGCAGAATTGGGCTGAAAGGTGGCAAATGGAGTTCAATGCAGACAAATGTGAGGTGATCCACTTTGGGAAGAATAATAGGAAGGCAGAATACTGGGTCAATGGAAAGATTCTTGGTAGTGTGGGTGTGCAGAGGGATCTTGGTGTCCAGGTACATAGATCCCTGAAAGTTGCCACCCAGGTTGATAGTGCTGTTAAGAAGGCATACGGTGTGTTAGGTTTCATTGGTAGAGGGATTGAGTTCCGGAGCCGTGATGTCATGCTGCAACTGTACAAAACGCTAGTGCGGCCTCACTCGGAATATTGTGTACAGTTCTGGTCGCCCCATTACAGGAAGGATGTGGAAGCATTGGAAAAGGTGCAGAGGAGATTTACCAGGATGTTGCCCGGTCTGGAGCGAAGGTCTTATGAGGAAAGACTGAGGGACTTGGGTCTGTTCTCATTGGAGAGAAGAAGGCTAAGAGGGGATTTAATAGAGACATACAAAATGATCAGAGGATTAGATAGGGTGGACAGTGAGAGTCTTTTTCCTAGGATCATGACGTTGGCTCGTACGAGGGGGCATAGCTGCAAATTGAGGGGTGATAGATTTAAGACAGATGTCAGAGGCAGGTTCTTTACTCAGAGAGTGGTAAGGGCGTGGAATGCCCTGCCTGCCAATGTAGTTAACTCAGCCACATTAGGGGCATTTAAACAGTCCTTGGATAAGCATATGGATGATAATGGGATAGTGTAGGGGGATGGGCTTAGATTAGTTCACAGGGCGGCGCAACATCGAGGGCCGAAGGGCCTGTTCTGCACTGTATTGTTCTATGTTCTATATAAACTACATGAGTTTTGCACTCAACATTTACAATGGTATCTGAAACATTCAAAGAGATTACTTCCTTTTGACCGTACCCAGGTATCAGCATTTTCTACAATCCTAAAAATAACTATTCCCAAAACGTGAATTTCAGTGATATATTTTAAAAATATTTTTATAATATTTTATTTATAATATTTTATTAGATTTTATAATTTAAAAATATTTTTAAGTAATTACACAGTAATTACACCTTATCCTTTGTGAAAATAAGCCAAAAAAAGAACTGATTTAGTTGCTCAGCATTTTATGCCAAAAATATTCACAACTTAAAATTTGAATCCTCAAAGGAACTTGTAATTTCCAACAGCTCTGAATTATAACCAAGGCTAAGAAAACATTTAAATCAAAACACTTCACTACATGTGAGAATAAATATCTGTGGATTTTTTTTGTAGGCTTCATGAGTTATTATTATTCTTTGTGAACATTTCCCACTAAAATTTCCCAATCACTTTCTTTGCATATTTTGGTGTCACTAATGAAGTAACAAAAAATGGGGAGGAATATTTATCTCTAAGACCATGTACTACATCTTTTAGGTATCTTTAATAGGATTACAAACTAACAACATTAACTCAGACATGAAGTAAAAATACTTTTAAACAAGTTAGTATGAGGAACTAGAAAGCATCCTAGCTAATAGTCAGGGCATTGCACATAAAAAAAATGTTTATTAGTTCTGTGTAGTAGTTCTAGAATAGCTCAAACTGATTTATAAATCTTTACTTTTTCTAACAAATTACACAAGTTTAAATAAATTGTAAAAGAATGTGAAATAAATGTTGTTAGTCCTTCAGAAAGATAATCATAAATATCTTGCCAGCAATACATTAATGCTGTCTGTAAATGTGCATGAGAAATTGGCTGCCAAGTTTTATATCTTTCAAAATAAGTACATTGATTCACAGAATATCAACGATTCCACAAAGGTCTCTAGTCTGCTGTAACTTTCAGAAAACTAAGAAGGAGTTTCTCAACATTAGCTCATCACAAATTAAACTGAATCAAGTGCAATGATCCTGTAGACCCTAGCAATGGCTTCACCAGCAATGCTAAATATACAATGGAGAAGAATGTTTTGGTCTTACCTGAGTTCGGTTAAAAGCCACACGTGCGAACACAGCCTGGGAGATGCCAGCTCGCTTCAACTCATCACGAACCCACTGGTAGATTTCGGAAGACACTTCAGCATTTGATGAAGTTTGTTGTTCTAATGGTTTATTCATGGTCCGATTGACAGGAGGGTGGTTCAGGTATTGCTGATTTAGGGATTGCTGCGCCAAGAGTCTGTTGACAGCAAACTGTTGATTTAATATCTGGGCCATAACCAGCTGCTGATTCACCAGCTGAGGGCTAAGGGGTGCAGAAACAAGTCCAGGATGCAAATTGGAAAGTTGGGGCCTAGTAGCAGGCTGACCACTATGAGGAAGCTGGGCAGGTGATGGTGGCTGGGGCAGTTCAGTACCATTTCCAGGAACTGTTTGTGATCCAAAGTTAACATGATTTGTCCCTTGCTGAGAAACAGACAGTTCAGACATAGTCTCCATTTCAGCTAGAGCAACAAAGAAAAGAAGTTTCAGAAATATGAATATATTTGAGTGACAAACATTAATACCCTAAAAGTTAAAAAAAAATCCTGTATGTAATGCTCATTATGTTTTGCCATTAATTATAGCTTGGATTATTATTAAGAACTTTACTGCAACTAATAGAACTGTATTAAATTTGCTACAATTCTTTGAGGCAACCAATAAAAGATAACACAGAGGTAAGGGGCCATGCATACACATTACATCTTAGTCCTATAATTCTGTAACTGTATGGGGCACCTACTTACAAATGGGATATCTGCAATTTACCAAGATTGGAATATTACATTAACAGAAAGTGTCTAACAATTTGTCCGACATCACCATGACATCAAGCTGACCCTTCAATACCATATCTGCATATGTGCAAATGTTTTGTAACATTTTGGTTCATACCTCATATGAATAACACTCATAACAAATCCTAATTGAAGGGGCATAAAATATGTGAATCCAATCAGAGGAAAATGGGTAAACTTACTTTCACGGAGGAGCCACTAAGGAAGACAACTATACACAGTCATCAAAACGTTAGAATGATTGCAAAGGGTAAATGAAGAAATCAAATCATTTCAGATCTAATTCTTAGATGTTCTCTTATCCTGTATTTTCACACTTGGAGTAAAGTCGCTCCTTTAGATGCAATCAGCAATTCCAGTGCAAATTGAACCTAAAACTGCACCAGTTGCTAAAGAGTGCTCCCTTTCCTCCAAGTTTCTGCTCAAACACATTAGCAAAACACCAAGCTGTCAAGAACCAGTGCTTAAAAATTAAAATTTATTTTAAAAAATGTCTTTAATTGAGTTTTAATTCATATATTTAAGAGCGGCAACGTGTAAGTGTTTGAATAACTCTGCTGAAGATTGGCTCATCACAAAAAATAAACATTTTAAATCATTTTAAAAACAACGTTCATAACATTTTAAAACATTCCTATTGGCGTCTTTGAGCCCAAAGGACTCAGCTAAATTTTTACTGCCTATCCAAAAGTCTGCAACAGGCACAATTACTGGAGACTCCCAATGGTAATTAATTTACCCAGGTGGGAGGAGCTGTTTTGCAGGAGCCACCCACTTCTAGTCTGTTTTTTTTAACCACACTAAAGATTATAGAATCTCAAGTTGCACTCAGCAAAATACGCTTTTAAAATTTATTTTAAAATTCCTAAAATCTTTTGCACTATTTGTAAGAGAACACAAACACAGACAAGAAGTAGAAATTGCAGGCCTTCACATTTATTTATTGCTTTTAATAGTAATTGTGTGTGCTTTAAATTTCCAGATATTGGTACTTACTGTTCATCTCACAGGAACGTTCTCTTCTCCCACCCCCTCCCTCCCAGTGAGTGCCCCTACTCAGCAGCCACTGGAACGGAATTTACTTGAATTCCCCCAGGATTATTTTCAGGTTTCAAAGATTAAAAATAAACCATTTATTTAAAAAATGATGTAGACTGTACTGTCCTACACTGGTCGTTATTCTGTGTCTAACTCTCTCAGCTGCATATTTTTGGTCTTTCTACCCTGTACTGGAAGCTCTTCATAGGTCCTTGACCCAAGACTGGCTATGGCATTTTTCAAAAATAGCAAATTCAAAATTCCCTTTCTTTTCATTCCTTGTCCTTTTCCTGCTATACGTCGTTTTCCCATTCTTTCTCCCCCACCTCTTTCTAATTTCCTTTGTGTCCTCTAAACCTCATTTGAAGTCCATCTAAACCCTGCTCTGTCTGGGTTGATTGATTGGTTGACTTATTGTCATGTGCACTGTAGTACAGTGAAAAAGTTTGTTTACAAGCAGTGCAGGCAGATCATAGTAAGCAAGGATGTACAGATCAAAAAGACTTAAACAGAGGCATACAGGTTACATTGCACAGGGTGTGCACTAGGTGAGATCAATGTTAGTAAGATCAGCATCATCTGAAGTTACAGAGTACATCAGTCTAATAATGGCTGGGAAGAAGTTGTTCCTGAACACCTAATGGTGCGTGTGTTCAGGCTGACGGAAGACGTTGTAGGAGATCACTACAGGGTGCAATGGGTCTTTGATGATGTTGGCAGCCTTTCTGCGGCAGTGAGCCATGTAAATGATGTCCATGGATGGTCTGGGCTGTGCACGCCACCTTCTGTAGTTTCTTACGGTCCTGGGCAGAGCAGTTGTCATACCAGGCCACTATGCAGCCAGACAGTATGCTTTCAATAGTGCATCTGTAGAAGTTGATGAGGGACCTTATGGACATGCCAAATTTCCTGAGCCACCTGAGGAAGAAGAGGCGTTGTTGTGCCTTCTTGACCATCGCATCTACGTGGGAAGTCTAGGACAGGTTGTTGGTTATCGTTACTCCAAGGAATGTGACGCTCTCCACCCTCTCAACCTCAGTTCTGTTTTTGTAGATAGGGGCATGTTCTCTTTCTTTCTGAAGTCAATGATCAGTTCTTTCGCTTTGCCGACATTGAGAGAGAGACTAACTGTACTGGATTCACTCCTTCCAACTATGACATTCTCTGCAGTTCCCCCTGCCAAACTCTCTCAATTAAGCAGATGCTGTTTACAAGGCAACAACATCAGTCTCACTGGCTGGAGACTAGACACTTCCAGGAGTTGCTAGACACTTGAGTTTCTGACTGTCATCTGGCCTCTTATTATGCTCTCCTTACCCAACACATCCCACTGATCATACTTCTATCATTTAACAACTCCATCTGCTCTCTAAATATGCACCACTCCCCACCGTTCTACCTTCACTAAACCTGCACTTGCATCCTCTCATTTCCCTATAACAACTGCGATCTTGAACCATACATAATTTCTTCCTTACTCCTCTGGCCTGTAATCTTCACACTTAGCCACTGATCTTATTTTACATTTCCTTTCTACTCCCTCACAACACAATCCCATTGTCTAATTACAGCATGTCCTCTTGCCATCATCTTCCTAGGCAGTGCCCTGGGCCCGCAGATCACTCTTTCCATTCCACATTTGTGGGTCCTGAGGTAACTATCCAGTGCAATGCCAGATTTGCTCAATGCCCCACATGAGGCAGGTGTTGTTTGAAGACAGAATAGGTGGGTCATCTGGGTGTTTGGATGTTCTTTCCACTATTTGAAATGAACCTTCAAAAATCTAGTGACGTAGACCTTGAGCTTTATTTAGCATATGAACCGAGGTAACAGGCACCTTTTAAGTTTAGGAACTACTAAATTAAGCTTTCTTCCATTAAGTGTTCATTTGTTTGTGCAGTTTGTGAACGTCCTCTCCCTGAGCTTGTTGGAGAAGCCCAAAATGGTTGTCTCTTATACAAATATTTCTTCTCCAGTTTGAGCAACCTTTATTCCATGAGTCTGTAGATATAATGCATTTTTACAGGGAGGCTTTAAAGATGTCCTTGAAGCATTTCTTCTACCCTCCTGATAATCACTTGCCTTGGCTAAACTCAGAGTAGAGGACTGGTCCTGGAAATCCTGTTTCGGGCACATCAATAATGTGGGCCATCAAATATAGCCAATCAACAGTAACCTGGGGCATGGAACTGATTCCCTCTTAGCTTGATCTATAAGTATAATGAAACATGCTCTTACACTCAACGATGCCTTTCGTGGATGATGTGGGTCGGGTGGAGCAGGATTCAGTACTCATGCAGCATTTACAATATTATGTCTCTTTTTGACATGACTGGTGTTGCATTTATTGGAACAAAACCCAATAATCAAGTTCCATGTAACCATTAAGCATAGAACCTTGAGAACTCTCATGTTCCTGATGTGGTTGAGAGGCATGACATTTTATATGAATGGTTACTAGGGAGACCCTCCGCAACCATGGCTGATGATGTCATTATGAAACCTCTGACTGAATGTAAGCACTATGCAGCCCATTTAAGGTGATGCAAACAGTAGAGGTCCTAAAGATAAGGTTCTGATGCTTGGATTAGTCTGGGGGAAGCCTTACTCTATACTCCAGAAACTGTGTTCCACACAATCCTAGCTCAGTACAACTGGAGTATGGATTTCAGTTCAAGGTATAGAGCTGGATGAACACAGCAGGCCAAGCAGCATCAGAGAAGCAGGAAGGCTGACGTTTCGGGCCTAGACCCTTCTCCAGCATCTGCAGTTCCTATTATCTCTGATACCATTTTAACCCCACTGCGAAGCCTCTTCTAAGGATGCCTACCCTGAAGAAGTTACCCTATTTCTGAAGAAGGGTCTAGGCCCGAAACATCAACCTTCCTGCTCCTCTGATGCTGCTTGGCCTGCTGTGTTCATCCAGCTCTACACCTTGTTATCTCAGATTCTCCAGCATCTGTAGTTCCTACTATCGCTGATGGATTTCAGTTCCTTTTGGTGCTGGTGAATAAAGTTGAATGTTTTGAACCATTTGACATCTTCTCTGTACGTGATGGTCCCATGCTAAACAATTGTAAGTCATTGGGCTAAAGTGGTCACTGGGGAAAGAGAAGCAGAAACGTAGAGGGCTGAAAGGGGGAATATGAATTAGGAGACATAAGCCATGAGGCTTCGAGCAAATGGAACGTAAAGTTGCATGTGCAAGGAAATGGCAGCTGTGCAAATGTACACTGTGGGAGGCACTGGTTTGTGGTGCTGTGCCATTATGTTGACAGTGAAGGGCAACTCTAAACTGCTAGCCTTTGACCAGGCACAATGACGGTGGGGGTCAAAGATATAAAGGGTAGTTAAAAGAAAGTTGTAGTTCATTTGGATTTCCAGAAAGTATTCTACATTGTGCCACATAAAGGTTATTGCACAAGATAGGAGCTCATGGTATTGAGGGTAATGTCAGGCATGGATTGAGAATTGATTAACAGAAGACAGAGTCGGGATCAATGGGTCTTTTTTCGGTTGGAAAGATGTAACTAGTGGACTGCAACAACCATCAGTCGTAGGGCCTCAATTATTTACTATCGATACCAATGACTTAGAGCAGCAGCCAGAGTATAATATATCCAAATTTGCTGAATATACAAATATAAGTGGGTGGGCATATTGTGATGAGGACAAGAAATTTGCAAGGGGATACAGATTGGCTGAGTGAGTGGGCAAAAACTTGGCACATGAAGTTTAATGTACGAAAGTGTGGGATCATGCACTTTGGTAGAAAAAAATCAAAGGCAGAGTATTATTTAAATGGAAACAGACTCCAAAAAAGTGTAACGCAGAGGGATCTGGGTTTTCTTACGCGTGATACACAAAAGGTCAGCATGCAGGTGCAGCAAGTAATTAAGACAAATGGAATTTTGGCCTTTATTGCAAGGGGCTGGAGTTTAAAAACAGCAATGTCTTGTTACAGCTGAACAGGGCATTGTTCAGGACTGCCTGGTATACTGTGTACAGTTTTGACATACTCAATAAAAGACATACTTGCCTGACTTACCAAAAATGATTAAACAAGTTTCGTCTTTATTTTTATTCCTTCACAGGATGTTGTAGAATTTATTTAAAACTGAGATGTGAAGGAATTTCTTTTGCCAGTGGGTAACGAATGTCTGGAATTCTCAACCACAGAGAATTGGGAAAGATAGATCAGAAAGTATTTAAAGAAGAGATAAATAGATCTTTGAAGATAGTGAGGAGTTGAGGATGATGAGGAACCTTCGATTGTCACCTTGCTGTGGTGGAAAGGTTTCAGTGTTTCTTTGATCCTGAAAGCAATTCCATCAGGAATTCTCAACTCCTGGCAGGGCCAGCCATGACAGTAAAGTGGGAGGGGAGGAACCAGACAGAGTGCAATCCGAAATGCTGATCCAGTGGAAGATACTCATGTAATATGATTGGCTGCAATGATGGATGAAGGCTACAGCAGTAATAGAGAGATCCCCAATCATCGAGGTTTCCTTACCTGGAACTGGATCAACATTCTGTCAAGGACTGTGAGTCTGTTGATGCGCAACATCATTCCCACATTGAAAGATGTCCTGTTTAGAGGTCTCTCTCTCTCTCTCACACACACACACACACACACACACACACACACACGATAGAGACAGGATTGTCAGACATGGAACTCCCTAGCTTTAGACTGGCTTGTAAGCGGTGGAGCATGACTCAGTTGTTGCGCCTTGGCATAGGAACAGGAGAGCGTTTCAGCAGCTTTCTTCACGACCAAACAGATCTCTTCAAGATCCATTCTGCTCACGCCACATGGAGAAGGTGTTAAGAAAAGGTGCTCTAAAACTAGTCTGTCCCCTCACCAACCTGGCTGGAAAACCACATCCAGTGGGCTCATCTACCTGTGGTCTGAAAACCAAAGTGAAACATACTTGAATGTACGATCCCTCACGGACAATGAGCAAAGCAATCATTCAGAACAAAGAACTGCCCTGAGTGCCGATGAACTCAAACACTTCAACACTGATATTGCAGACAAAGGGCAGTTGAGGGAAGAAGTGGTGGTTTGCCCTTCCCCTGGAGAGGAAAACCCAAGGATCAGCCCAGGATGCATGGATCTTGATTTGTCATTGAAAATGAACTCAACTGACTCAGAGCTCCCTGCTGGCATCAATGATTGCCTCACAACTCTCCATCTACAACTTGCCATGAACCAGCAGACAGCGGTCATTGAGTGTTTGTGCACCAACTCTTGATGCCACAGATGAACATGATGATGGGCGCCTACTCCACCCTGGACACCACAGTCACCAACATCCCTAAGGAAGATAAAACTATCCTCTTTGAAGACTTCACTGCCAGGGTTGGAAAGGACGCCCAACTCTGAAACTGAACCACTGGAAAAGAAGAAGTCAGGAACTACAGCACCAATGGGATTCTCCTGCTCACTAAATGTATGGAACACCAGCTGGTCATCGCCAGCACATTGTTTCATCAAAAACGACACAAGTTCAAGACTTCTTGGAGGCATCCATGATTACAACACTGGCATTTGATTGACTATGTCATCATTTGATGCTGAGACCTAAAGGATGTCCTCATTAACCAAAGTGATGACCAATGCAGTCAACTACAGGAAAGACTACTGGCTCATCTGCTCCTCAATGTCCATCAAATGCCACCAGAAGGAGCTGAAAACAAAGGAACAGTTCATAAAAATGCTCAACACTAAGTGGCTTCAAGAGCCAAGCAGACTAGCTAACTTTCAACAATGTCTTTATAAAAATTTGAATGAGTGGAGGAAATGTGGAAAGAGGTGAAGACAACCATAATCTCATGTTGTGAAGAAACAATTGACTACAAGACCAGAAAACACCAAAACTGGTTCAACAAGAATGATCACACAACCAAGGCATGATTGACAAGAAGGGGAAAGATCTTCATACTTCGCAAAACAAATATCACCATGAGGTAAAGAAGAGAGTTCGTGAAACAGCAAAGGCAGAGCTACAAAGAAGAATCAAGGGAAATCAAGAACCAATGGTAGTCTGAGAAAACTAAGGAACTGTAACTCCTTGCTAACAAGCATGACACCCAGGGTTTCATCAGGGCCTCTAAGGCAATTTATGGACACACCACCTTTGGTCTCAAATTGGTGTGGAGTAAGGATGAAACCCTTTTAACAGACAGAAGAATCATCAGTGTCCAATGGAGAGAATGCTTCAAAGAACTCCCGAACCACAGTACAGTCACTGATGAAGACGTGTTTGAGGAAGACCTCAACTCCCCATCAAAAATGGTCTTGGACTACCACCTAGTATGGCAGAATTTGAAGCCTCCATTAGACACATGAAGAATGGAAAAGCTGGAGTGGTAGACAGGATTCCAGTGAAGATCTTCAAACTTGGAGGAGTGGAGCTTATCAGTCATCTCAATCAACTGTTCTTGAAAACATGGGATAAAGAAGAAATCGCTGCTGATCTCAGAGATGGTGCCATTACCACCATGTTCCAGAAGGCAGACAAAGTGGGCTGTGGGAACTACTGAGGAATCTCCCTTATCTCCATTGCCAGGAATATTACCAACTAAATCCTTGCTAGGCATTTTCTCCCAATGTAGTTTCCGATCAAACTGTGGAACTATGGACATGATTTTCACTGTTCAGCAACTCCAAAAGAAATGCCAGGAACACCAATTGCTCTCACCATTCTTCATCTTGTCAAGAACAAGAACAAGTGTGGACATTGTCTACAGAACAATGGAAAACTTTTCAACATCAACCGGTTGAAACCCAAGAAGAAAACGACACTGACCTCACTTTTGGAACTTCAGTACATGGATGAGGACCAGACCAATTCCAACTCCCAGAAACACTTGCCAAATGTGAGGTTGGACATGTAGCTCTAGCATCAGGGTCTCAGCCACAGAAGGACCCACAGAACCTGTGATCAATGACATGGAATTTCCTAGGTGGACCATCATATTGCTTAGCAAGTAATTGCTGACGACAACCATGACTTCTACTCTTGTTTTCTTACGTTTATCTGAAGTCAGTATAGTACCAATCTATGGCACAAAGTTTCATTCAACCAGATGCCAAATATTTTATTCTGGGTTCACCTAGCAAAATGTCAGAGGACAACAGCTTGACGTAAATACCAAAGATTTGTTTTAGGTCTATACTGAGTGATGTAGATCTTAAAAAAGAAAACACCTCATCAATGGGAATTGGACTTCCCTGGAATTATGGAAACGTGAAAGTGAAGTACAAAGCATCCTGTATCCTCAAAGATTGTGCTGCTATGGAGTATAATTTGCTAATTGCTTATGACTACTTAGAGCTAGTCATATTAATGGCTGCCAGTTTGTTGATCAGCCAAATAAAATGTCTTTGCTTTTAAGAATAAGCTTATATCTCAAATGTTTTTACTTTTAAGCCTTTAGTTTATTCGCTTCTACTGAAGGGCCACACCTGAAACATATAACCTATCTTTCTCTTTCAACTACTGATTGGGTTCCTGCGCATTTCCAACACGTTTTGTTCCCCAGTCAGATTTATCTATGAAATGTGGTGGCATCTCTGACAGGACAGGGATTGTGATGAGATCTCACCTGGATTTACTAATCATATCAACTGTACCATTTGAGATACAGCAAATTCAGATGATGGGGTTTTATCATTGGTGTGCCAATGGAACTGGAAGGTTGCCTCTCTTCTGTTCTCTTGCCTTTTCCCCATTTTCCACGCGATTACTTTTAAAATTTAATGCATAGAAGGCATGAATGGGAGGCCCTTACAATTTCACAATGGGGGAAGCTTTTCAGTGGTGAAACATGCCATCAGTTTGCAATGCTGCAGCTGCGGGTGGGTTGTAAGTGTGGGCCAGAGCGTTTCTGCCCAACTCCATTTCCATTAGCACATGAATTGTAAGCATAAAGGTGACTCAGGTTTTTTTTCAAATTTAAAGAAATTTAAAATTCAAATTTCACTTTATTCAGGTGTGTACCACTATTATTAGTAGAGACCAACTTAGTCAACCAGCTAAATCTACTGGCATCCCTCCTGATTAGCACTGGTAGGAGAATTAAGGACATTCTATGTTGTGGAAGAAACAACCATGTGATTTGCATTCACTCTCAGATGTTCTTATAAAACTGTGTAGTGTTTTATTCTTCAAGTGCAGCTTTCAGGTTCAGCTGGCTCTCTACTTCAAAGTAAAGGACATTGTCCAAGAAAACACTCAGTTTTTAATTGTCATGGGTCAACTCAAACCTCTGTAAGGACTCTGCCAGCTAACACCTTGAGATGGACCTACAATTCGACAGTATTGACACCACTCTTTAGGCTTTTAATTGAGTTGCATTGACTGACCATTCCCATCCATTCATAACCAGGACATTCCCACTTCATTTCTCCATGGCCCCAATCCCACCCTCTGTCTCCCTTGGTTCCCTCCCTACGAACCCTTGACCACATGCTACAGGCTATCCCACCCCACCACTGACTCACTTTTGTTGGCCCCAAGCCTCCACGCAACCTGCCATTTTCCTCCTCCCCTTGCAAAGTGTCCACCAAGGAAAACCACTGACCTCACAGCCAGCTGCACAAAGCCAATTGGTGTGCAACATCCTTAAACAGAATGAAGCAGGAGTGACAAGATTCTCATGAGCCACTTATTTTATTTTGAAGGCAGAACATGATTGGAAGAACACTTTATGCTAATATGAATTCATGCCATACTACTTTGCAAGAGCAAACACCACAGGCCAGTGTGAGGTCTGATATACCTTAACCACACCCCTGACTTCATCTCTGCATCTCAACCCATCATCAGGAAACTGAAATTCCACATTCCAGTCACTCCACGTGCTACATTTCTTGCTATTACTGTCTTCATAACATCCTCTCACAACAGTGAAATTTAGAAATTCTGAATGAGAAGCCTGGATTTGGATTACATCACTATTTTCAAGTGACACTAGAACATTTTCAGGCAAAAAGCCAAAGGCCCTTTCTGTGAACTAAATGGTTAATGATAAAAAGTATTGTATATTATTATTCTAGATGCAACAAACAGCTTCATCCATTTTATGTCACCTTCACTTATCTAATAATCTGGAACTCCAAGCACAAACAATGACTGACAAAACATTTTGCATTACTTTCATAATGTCACTGTATTTTATACAAAGGTCTTCCTGCAAGCCCTATGAATTACTGATGAGTGATATTTTGGGTTTTAAGTATCCCTTTTAGGGTGTTTACTGTTAGAAATTTTTTCAGTTTTACTGATAGCTTAAGTATAGCCAAAAGTACTTTCTCTTTTTTAATTAAAATACTGCTATTTCACTGAATTATCAGAAAATTTGCTGTTGCTTCACTTCAGATAGAAAATGTCCACATAATTTATTTATTGTGTGTTATGTAATACCCCTGGGGTTTGATTCTGAAAAAGCATCTGCAATCATTTTTTCATCATAATTGCTGATTCCAGTTGTTAACAATGATCATTTTGGCTGTGAATAATTCTGAAAAGTGTTGCTTCACCTCTTGGTCCTAATACGGTAATTTTCCTCTTGTAGTTCAGCACTCTGATGAATAATATTGAGGCTATGAGAAATAATTACTATAAAAATATCTGTTCTGAGTTGCTCAGGATAATATAAAAAATGGACAAAATTTACTACAGAGAAAATGTCATAATTTCTGGAGGGTTTTTCATTATCTCACCATAGTGTCTAAATCAGTGTTATTTTAGACCATGAAGTACTTGAACTAATGCCCCTTCAATTCACCATTCTGATGTTCCACTCTTTTGGTCTCAAGGGTGCAGGATTGACAATACTAGATAACAGAACTTCTACGTTCACTTTTGTGCAAGTGCTAACAATAAGCATTCTATCAGGTCAAGTGTAGTGTTACTACCATCAAGGTTAGACATTGATACAGTCATGACAGTGGTACTATAACACAGCATCAGACAAGTACCTTCATTTGTAGTGCATGTGATCTGCATTATCTGAGTCTGATCTCTCATACTTCTAAATGGTAAAGAGCATTTTCCATGCTGGAATTTGCATTTCAGGCACTCATTCACAAACTTCAGGTGATGAATTAAAATGCTACTTAATTTTAAATAATAATTCCTGAGGAATCATTACATTATGTTCTCAACATTAAAATTATACTCTATACTCTATAGATTAAGACATCTCATGGTTTTTAATATCACTGTTGATACAAATAATTAGAATAGGAGTTTAGCTGGAACCACATATCTGCACTCTATCACAGGTAGTTCACACTTTTGCAATTAAATTCCAAATCTTCTAATTTTTATTTTTAAGTAATTAGCATGTCATCTGTTTTCAAAGATTCAGCTAAAAATGTTTTGAAACAATTGTGCAAGTAATTAAAATTGCTTCATCTAAACAGACAAAGGCATGACGTTAGTCACTTATTGAAAAAGTATGTGCCCACTACTACCAACATAATGAACAGATTAGGAGTTTTCCTTGCTTACCAATCATATCTTTTGTCTTCTTAAAATGTTTATACCATCTTCCAAATTCTTGACATTTTGCTGCTGATACATTTGCATAGTAAGTGCTGTTTACAATGGAGGAAATCATACTCTGCATTATAAAGACAAAATCTTCAGTCAGTAACAAAAAAATTAAAATTGGTTTAAGCTTGAGGTATCTTTCCTCAAATGTTTCAGGCAATGGAAATAATAAAATAAAGTGCTTTCACTTGACACTTTACTTCCAAAGTAAATATAACTTATAACCATCGTTTAAGTAAAGAACTTTTACTTTCTCTATCTCCTTTTAAATAATTTTCTTTCTTCATAATTGATTTGATTAATATCAAGTACACCTCAAACAATGTAAAATCAGCTTATCACAGTGGATTATAAAATATTTACAGAATTCCTAAAAAGTGACAAATCTTTTATTACAATTACTATTATATTTACAACTGTTTGCAAATATACATACAGTTTAGAAGAATAAGGCCCCACAAATCAACCCCATTCCGATAGAAGCAGTACATTCATATACAATAATAATTTGAGGCTTAACAGATGGTATATCAATTAGCTGTGAGTCTCAATCAACTTCCAGGCTGTACCTATTCAGCCTTCAAGACAAAGAGTACATTTCCTTATGATATGATTAATTTTCACAAGACTATTTATTCAGCTATGGGTTAATACGTAAGAATTCTGTATCGCCATATTTGAACAATTTGCACAGAATTAATCTAAATGAGGACATATATTTCTTCATCAAATTAGATTAATTTTATATTGCTTCACTATTCCTGTGAAATCAATTAAAGAAGTGGCTTAAACAATAAGCTTTAAAAACTGTTTTTAAATTAAAATGTGGTTACTTTGTATGTTTGATTTCCAAACTGCGTTAAGCATATGTGTGAAAGCTGGGAGTCGTGTTTTACTCTGGGATGAAGAAGCATATAAAAAATTTTAAAGGAGGTCAAATAAATAGTACTCAACATTGTAAGCTCTCAGTTATTAGACCTTGTCCCCAAGAGGTTTGCATTTTCATAACAGACCATTGTACAGTAATCCTGGTGTTTGAGAGAAGACACTATTTAAAACAATACTTCACAGATAGAAATGAAAAGCAGAGAAATACAAATAAGAAAATCTTACAAAAATGAATATAAATAAAACAAACTTGTCACCAAAGCAAAATATTGCAGATGCTAGAAACTTGAACGATAGAAAATGCTAAAAAATATCCTCAAGGTCATGGAAGCATCTGTGCAGAGAAAAAAAAAATTATTTCAGATCTGTGGCCTTTCCTTTCATCAGAACTGTCCTGATGAAAAATCATGAGACCTGAAGCATTACCTCTGTTTCCTCACAAACATCTGAATTAGGAGCAGGTGTAGGCCACTTCATCCCACTAGAATGCTCTACCACTGAATAAGATCACGGCTGATCTGATTACTCCAAGTTCCTGTCTATCCACAATAACCTTTCATTCATTGCTTATCAAAGGTCTGTCTACCTCTGCTTACAAATATTCAAAGACTCTGCTTCCACCATCTTTTGAGGAACTGAGTTTCAATAGACACCTCATTACAGTGATCCTTAGTTCTAGATCCTCTTACAACAGAAAATATCATTTCCTCCTGCACTCTGTCAAGACACCTCAGGATCTTATATGTTTCAATCAAGTCACCTCTGATTTTCTAAACTTCAGTGGATACAAGCACAGCCTGTCCAACCTTCCCTTATAAGACAACCTGCCTATTCAAGTTATTGGTTTTGTAAGCTTTCTCTGAACTGTTTCAATGCATTTACATACTTCCTTAATTAAGGAGACCAATACTGTACATACTGCTGCAGATGTGTCTCATCAATGCCCTGTACAACAGTACTTACTTTTGTATTCAAATCTCCTCACAATAAACAAGAACAATCTATTAGTTTTCCAAATTACCAGTTGGATCTACATACCAACTTTTGTAATTTATGCACTTGGACACCCAGTTCCATCTGTATCTCAGCGTTATCTAACCACTCACTATTTAGATGATATGCTTCTTTTTCCTCCTTCCTGACAAAATGGAGAACTTCATATTTTCCCACAATATACTCCATTTTCCAGATCTTCGCCCACTCACTTTACCTATCTATATCCCTTTGTAACCTGCAATACTTCCTCTTGCCAACTTAACTGTGTCATTAGCAAATTAAGCAACCATACCTTCATTGTCTTCAAGGCTATTTACATAAATTGCAAAAAATTGAGACCCCAGAATTGTGATCCCTGTGGCATACCAAGCATATATTTTACCAACCAGAAAATTAGTCAATTATGTCTCTTCTCTATTTTCTGTTAGGTAGTCAATCTTCTATCTCTGTCAAATGCAACTCTCCCTACACTATGAGTTTTCATATTACACAATAACCATTGATGCAGCACCTCAGCAGATACTTGCAGAAACTCAAGAACAGCACATCAACCAGTTCCCCTTATCTACAACATGTGTTACATCTGCAAAGAGCTCTAATAATTATTTAAATATGGTCTTCCTTTCACAAAACCAGGTGGATTCTGCTTGATACCTTGAACTTTGAGGTTTTTTAACTTTTCTAGCTCTGCTATAATGTATTTAATAATAGGTTCCAATACCTTACCCGTGACAGAGATTAGCTAACTGGCCCAGAGATAGTAGGAACTGCAGATGCTGGAGAATCTGAGGTAACAAGGTGTAGAGCTGGATGAACACAGCAGGCCAAGCAGCATCAGAGGAGCAGGAAGGCTGACATGGTTCTCGGCCCGAAACGTGAGCCTTACTGCTCTTCTGATCTGCTTGGCCTACTGTGTTCATCCAGCTCTACACCTTGTTATCTTACCTAACTGGCCTGTAGTTTCCAATTTTTAGTCTCCCGACCTTTTTTTAATAAGCAAAGTGCTAAATGACCTGGGGAGTGTTTCCAACATTTTCTGCTTTTACTTAGATGGCTACTCAGTGCAAGAATTTTAGAAAGTATATTGTTTGAATACATTTCAGGATAAATCAATTTCAATAGGATGAATAATATACTTGACAGGAATGGCTAACATTAAAATATTTTAATTGATCAACAATTCCTAAGTTAAGGTTATGAACACACAGAAATGACAAAAACATTTGATTTTTTTGGTTGGATCCTTCCTGAATGACTATGCAGCTAATTTAATATTAGTGGTTCTCCAAACCTTACATGATTTGCAGTCCTAGGCTAAACTGCACTAATGTTCTGCCTAGAATACACTGAAAATAAATTAATGATTGGACGCCAAATTTTATTAGATGACCTAAATCAGGTTCTTGAGGGACATAATATACTGCGTAACAGCTGAAATGAAATTTAACTAAACAAAACAGGCATCAAAGACACAACTGGTTATCAGGCACTGCATTTCTTTCCATTTCTGTCAAAAGAAAACAATTGTATTTTCCCTGCTGCCAGCTGTTCACCGATACAACTGAATGGAGTTAGCAGCTTGATCTATTCCCTGGGACAGGTGATCCAAATTCAGCACTGGAGTGCTGCTTGTCAGAGATGAAGGGAGTTTAATTCTTTCTGTTGAAAATTTGAGTCGATCTGGGGATAAAACTGGATTCTAATCGTGGAATTTCTTCCTCCCTGGTCTACAATGAACAATGGCCAGAAATTTAAATATTGTAAAAAGGAGGCTAGGCGTTGAAGCTTTTCATCCTCCAATCATCAGAACTAAAATGCAAGAAATGGATGTGCGTAAAACGGAAGTCTTCATTTTGTATGGCATAAGAAGAGGGTGCTGATTGGTTGAGCTATCAGTGGCATGGAGGTGCAGCAAGAACTGTCAATCGTAATCCTTTATTAACTCAATAAGAATTGAAAGATTGACAGTTAACAGTACTTGCTGCTTCTTCATGCCAGTGTTGGCTTAATCAATCAGCACTTTCTTACACTGTTTCTTAGCGGCAAGTGAGAGACAGTGGTTTGTCACAGAGAGGAGCACTGATCAGTCAAGGGGTTTGACATATTTCTATATGTCAATGTCACACCTGTAGCATGTGTCAACAGTTTATCTGGCAAACACTCTGCATGTGGTCCAAGTAAATAGTGATTTATGAAAGAAAAAGAGAGCAATCTTTACTGGGGTCAAGGGGACTACAGATAGTCAAACAAGAATCTTATCCATGGTCAGTCAGGCGGTTGGTCCTGCAGAGTCTAAGGATCTGTGTCTTTGCAGTCTGGGGATTGGGCCACGGCTGGACCTTCACGGCAAAGTGAACCAGTCTGGAGATTACAGGATATTTGTTGGGATATTGTGGAGACAGTCTGGAAGCTGGGCTGCAAGCAATCTGACCAAGTTAGTCCAGGGATGGGCCACATCTCTCCAGGACATTTGGTCAATATTGGGCAGGGAGTTTATTAGAGGTCATTCCATGGCATTTTGGGGAAAGGGGGTAACTCAAGTTTGGTGATGGGTGTTACTATACTGTATCACTGAGTAAATGTTAACTGCCATAGGGAGCAATTGGAGATCAGAGGGTGAAACAATAGGAGGGGACTAGGAGCTCCAGAAAAGGTGAAGAGATTTCAAATGGGTTATGGTAACTCTGGTATCTACATGGGGAGGGTCAAGGGCTAGCAAGGGCATGGAATTTTCATAATTCATTGGCTCCAGGAGTAAAGTGGGGGCATTAATAGTTATATAAAGGGGGCTGACTAAACCATCACCACCAAACTGTGTTAGCTGCTGCAGTAAGATGTACATTAAGAAGAACTGGTGGAAACCCTGTTCCAGTAGCTCTAAAGATTCCAGCTGCCCTGAATTTTTATTCCAGCAGCTCACTTTAAGCAGCAAATGGGGATCTGCGTGGCATCTTCCAATCCTTGACCCAAAAATACATTCGGATTGTTACTGATGCCATTTTCTTAAGCTTTCAACATTGATGACAAGGAGCGTCAAGCAGTACAGGACATGGAATTTTTTTTATTCTCTCATGGGACGTGAGCATCGCTGGCTGGTCAGCATTTATTGCCTGTCCCTAGCTGCTCTTGAGAAGGTGGTGGTGAGCTGCCTTCTTGAACCGTCACTGTCCAGGTGCTGTAGGTTGACCAACAATACCATTAGGGCTGAAATTCCAGGATATTGACCCAGCAACAGTGAAGGAATGGTGATATATTACCAAGTCACGATGGTGAGTGGTTTGGAGGGGAACTTGCAGGTGGTGGCATTCCAATGTATCTGCTGCCCTTGTCTTTCTAGACAGAAGTGGTCCTGGGTTTGAAAGGTGCTGTTCAAGAATCTTTAGTGAATTTATGCAGAGCACCTTGTAGATAGTACACACTGCAGCTACTGAGTGTTGGTGGTGGAGGGAGTGGATGCTCATGGATGTGGTGCCAATCAAGCAGGCTGATTTATCTTGGATGGCATAAAGCTTCTTGAGTGTTGTTGGAGCTGCACTCATCCAGACAAGTGGGGAGTATTTCATCACATTCGTGACTTGTGCATTGTAGATAGTAGACAGACATTGGGAAGTCAGGAGATGAGTTACTTGCCACACTGTCCCTAGCTGCTGACGTGGTCTTGCAGCCACTGTGTTTAAATGGCCAGTCCAGTTGAGTTTCTCATCATTGAAACCATCAGGATGTTGATAGTGGGAGATTCTGTGATGGTAACACCATTGAGTGTCAAGGGCTGCTGGTTAGATTGTCTCTTAGTGGAGATGGTCATTGCCTGGTATTTGTGAAGTGCCAATGTCACTTGCCACTTGTCAGCCTAACCCTGGATATTGTCCAGATCTTGTTACATCTGAACAGTGAGTGCTTTAGTGTCTGAGGAGTGCTGTACATTGAGGGCAAAAGATAGTGGATGGAGGATCATTAAATGGCAATATGGTAAGGTCTATGGAGAATTCATGGGGTGGATGACGGTGCTTAAAGTGCACTGTGGTCAAATTCACCTCTAAAATGCACAAGAAAAGTTAATCACTTGGACAACAATCAGAAAAAGGTCGCCCGCAACACTGGGAGGTCTGGAATTTATGAGGAGCTGCACTTCCATCCCAGCTTCTACTTTTCTCATGGTTGTCCAATCACATATTCCCTCTCTCTTACTCCTACGGCTCCTCAAAAGAAAGAATCTTGACTTAAGGTGCAGCAAGCATGAGGGAGGGGAAGAGGGTTCAGAGGAACCACCTGGCTGGTCCTGCAGCACGTAGGAGGAGATCTCAATTTGGTCACAGCAGCCCAGGCATGCTGACCTTCAGTCTGCTTAAATGAGCCATCAATTGGAGCTGAACTATAGATTCTGCTGATAAAGGGAAGGGGCACTGCTGGGTCTGCACTTCAGTCAATTATGCCATGAAGGTGCTGGGCCCAAGTTTCAGCAGCTGGTGCGGGTGGGGACTCACACCTGAGTTTTGGGTTACAGACGGTTAAGGAGTAGACAACTTAAAAAGCTGCCTGCCATCCGACTGTCATTTCATCTAATGCTACAGAACTTTAATTTTTGCCATAGGGCTCCTCTGATAGAGCTAAAATGATATTTGGTTTGTTTCCTGTGATTGGCATATAAACATGGGCAAGCTTGGAGATTGTGCATTGAATATCCAGGACCTGCCAAAATCAAACTACATTTATCTTCTCCATCTGCAACCTGTTTCATGGCAGCAACAAACATTCTCTCATATTCCAATTAGGCTGTAACTGAAGACCTAATCACTTTATTCCTGAACTTTGTCTTTCTAATTTTGTGAAAAAAATCACGATTTGCTTTCTGATCATTTTATCTTGCACATGATCTAATATTTACATGACCACGCCTGTTAGATATTAAGGACAGTTTGATGCATTTTACTATTTAGCATTCTGTTCTGGGCCTGGGTTTTGGCTGAGAAAGGGGGCGTGTGGCAACAGTGCTTAGAGGGAGGGGCATTGGGAAAAAGGGCATATTTATGTATCCAAAGATTAGGTAATTTTATTATAAACTAAAGCATTTTATTTTTGGATTCCAAGTTAAAATATTTCATACGCATAAAATCACTTGTAATTGTGCTTATCTGAAGAAGAAAGCCCAAAAGCAATTCAACACAACTACAAGAGATAATGTTAGTGAATGATGGCATCATCTAATAAATGAGCTTGTCAGTATGAGAGTAGCCAACAAAAACCATGAAGTAGACCTTGAAAATGGCTCTTTAAAAAAATTATATCCCTGAGGCATGGGTTAGTATTTGTTACCACTAAGCAGAGATGTGGCAGGCGGAGTCATGAGTTGCGATGAAGTTACATGATTGCTATAAAAGGGCAGGGGAATGGGATGGTTAGTTTGGTGTGTGTTGTTATGGAGCAGGAAGATGGCACAGAGGGGCCTGGGGGAAGGGAGATTGGAGCATATATGTGGGGTGAGGGATAAACAGTTTAAAATTGAAGGAAGCAAATGAATCAAAACCCCAGAAAACCACCGTGGGCCTTTAATACAGGCCACCTTGACACTCAGGAAACCCATGCCTGCCTCAGACCTGTGTCCAGGGGTGGCTGCACCTACAGCCTCCGAACAAGGGGACACATTCCCAGGAATGGGGGCAGTGGCCTGGCAAATCTCCTGATGCACTAACTGTCTTGTAACCAAATTAAAAAAGATCCTGTAGGCTCATCATAATCCCTGACAGTGCATCTGACAAAGTTATAATCAGGTAGTTTACCATTCACATGTTTGTTATTCTCAAAAAAACACACAGCACGGTTAAGTGATTGTTAAAGCAACTAATACAATATTATGTCTTTCAAACTTAACATGGCGTCTTGTGTGACACTAATGATTCCATTAGCCCAGAGATCACTTTGCTTGTAAAAACTGAAGGACTGTTGTTACCAACATGTAAGTTTACAGTAATGCCAAGTGTTCCACTATTTATTAAAAGACAAGCTTCAAACTCACATAACTCTAGAAATATTCTCAATCGGGAAATCTTTTCCAAAATAACTAACTTTGGAAAAAAGTAACTCTGAGACATTTTTCGTATTCAAGAAGAGTAGAGGGAAATTTGTTGTATTTATCATTAATATGGTCAGTCAACAATGTAGGTATGACTGGAATCTTAAGTTTCTGAAAGAACGGAGTTTGTGATCTTAAGTCACAGATCCGCACTGCTGACTCGCTGTACTGAAATGTAACAAACTTTACAGTATATATGTTAGTAATTAAAAGGGAATTGGAGCCAGACTGAGAAAAGATTATTTTGGGAAGCACTTTGGAATTCAACAAATAAATTGTAGCATTCAAGAGCACCGAAAGCTCTACTTAAAGAGATGTTACCAAATAACAAAGAGCACCATGTTAGTTGTGATGAGTTTTCGCACAAGTAACCAGACCCTATAAGTTTTATGGCTGGGCTGCTTTTGTGCCCTGGAAATTTCTGGAGTTTACTTCATAAGTGAGCAGCTATTCACTTTTCATTTTAATATTATTTAGAAAAACAGTTCTCTCCTTGAAAGTGGCTATTTTTATTCATGCGAGAGTTGTGAAAGTCACTAGGCTAAGCCAGCATTTATTGCCTATCCCTAATTGCCCAGAGGGCAGTTACCACATTGCTGTGGGACTGGAATCATATGTTTGCCGCACTCGGTAACAACGGCAGATTATCTTCCCCAAAGAGAATTGGTGAACCTAATGGGTTTTTACTACAATTGACAATGGTACATGGTCACTATGAGACTAACTTCTTCTTGCAGATTTTTTAAAAAATCAATTTCAAGTGTCACCATCTGTCATGGTGAGATTTAAACCCAGGTCCCCAGAACATTAGTGGGTGGGAATGAAGGGCAGTATATTTTGGATGTGTCTTATGTACAGCAGGGGAAACTCATAGAAAATTGTACCTCCTCACTTTCTCCCTTCAAGCACTTCAAAATCCACTCCTGACTCATGTTTTATCCACTCTAAGGTTGCCAAACCCTGCCTGTCCAATGTCCCTGAATGACCTGGGTCTGTGGTTCCATTCGGCCTTCATCCTGGGATGGGTTGGAGCTACCAGTAGTGTCCACCACTGAGCTCTGCCACTACCGGACTGTTGGATAAACTCGACAACCTCACAGAAGTGTTAATGTGCTGAACGATACCATTCAGCCCACTGAGTCGTCACCAGCTCTCTGAGCATCCTGGCCTTCATACCAATCTCCTGTCTTCTGCTTGTAACCATGCACATTGATTTTATTTAAATAATCATCTGTTGTCCTTTAAAATTCCTCAACTGAACCTCTCTACACCACAATTCAAAATCCAAACCACTCAAGTGGCTTAGTTTTTTCTCATATCTCATATCTGCTTCCTTTGCAAATCTGTGCTTCCTGGTTCTTCATCCTCTCATGAACGGGAACAATTTCTGATTTTGGAACCTTCTATCTGATCTCAAAGATTGGCTGGCAGCTCAATAGCCCATCCACTATCCAGTAGCTTAGCTTGTCATAGTTGTCAGCAGTCCTCAGACAAGGTTATGTCACTAAGTCAAGGAAGATAGCCTTCAGTCTAGGGGTGCCAATACACTAAGTCAAGGGCAGTGATAACAGTCTAGCGGCTTGAACATAGTCATTTAGCCACTCAGGGTGGTCAAGCTTAGGAGCCTTTCCGCACAGAGGGTGGGAAACCAGATATCAGGCACCCCGCCACCCATTGAGCTCTTTCTGACTCTTTCTGTGGGCTGTTTTCATCTGGAATGACAGAAAGGAAAGAATGAATGACGTGAAAGTGAGTAATAGATCTGATAATGCTAGTGGAAGAAAAGTGATGAGGTGTACCAAGCGAGTGAGTATGCAGTATAGAGACCTTGCAGGGTTAGGAAGGTGGGGGGGTTGGAGTGGGTGACAGTGAATGATGGAGAATATTGCATGCAATATTGAGAGGGTAAAGAATGAGCCTTGCTGGGAGGCGGGTATAGTAACAGGGATAGAGTGGGTGTTAAATAGCAGACAGAAAATGACATCACTTAGGTTATTGATCTTCTTTCTTCACTGCTGAGCAGTTGTCCAGAAAGCTGAGATCACAATGACCTGGGTGACTAACTCAGATCAGGCTGCTAAGGTCTGGTGTTGTAGCCTTCTTTAAAGATGACGCAGGCACTGGGGATGCCCGTTTGTTCCAGGATATCTGGACAGGGTGGTTTCTACTGGCTATGGTCAGTGGTACAATCTAGAAGATGTGAATGAGTGCCATTGGAGCATGGTAGGTAGCTCTTGAGATGAGTTAGGGTTGGTAGCCTGAGAAAACCTGCTAGGACTCACAAACAGAAATGTTCCAAGGAAATTTACAAAATTGCCACTTGGCCAGAAGACAAAAATTGTGTTTTACTTCCTGGTTTGCTGCCCCAGAGAATTCTTCAATTGGATTATCTATTCAGCCTGCTTGATGACTTCACTAATCCTGGACATCAGAGAGTCCCTATAACTGGCAGTAGAATGAAAGCAGTCTTGCAATAAGGGAAATTGATGTTGTATGAGCCAACCAATGACTATTCCCATCAAGAGAGAATCCAAACATCTCCCTATGACATTCAGAAACATTATTATCCCTGAATTTCCCATTCATCAATATACTGAGATTACCATTAGCCAGCAACTTAACTGGACTAGCCAAGTAAATGCTGACTAAGGAGGAGGCCAGAAGCTGAGAATTCTGTGGTGAGTAACTCATCTCCTAACTCCTCAAAACTATCTACCATGTACAATGCAAAATGCAGAAGTATGATTAAATATCTCCCACTTGTAGTTGATTGTTAGCTTGTTGAGCCTGTTGTTCCGTGGTGTGCGGACGTTTCGTTACCATTCTAGGCAATATCATCAGTGTGACCTCTAATTGAAGAGTTGGTGCTCTGCTCTATTCTGAATTTATATGATGGTGTGATGGGTCTTGTCACTTCCCGTTCTACTTTTTTTAGCAGCAGTCTGTGTACACGGTCTATTTTTATGTGTTTGTTAATGGAGTCCCATGTTGAGAACCAAGGTTCCAGAAATTCCCTTGCATGTCTGGTGTTCACTTGTTCCAGCATAGCCACTTTATCCCATTCAAACTGATGGCCCTCATTGTCTGTGTGTATTGATACTTGTCTTGCTTCAAGGGAATTTCTTGAAGCCTGGTTCTCAACATGGGACTCCGTTAACAAACACATAGAAACAGACCCTGTATACAGACTGCTGCTAAAAAAAAACCAGAAGTGACAAGACCCATCGCACCAGAGGATCATATAAATTCAGAACACCAACGCTTCAATTACAGGGTGCACTGATGATGTTGCCTAGAACGGTAACAAAACATTTGCACACTGAGGAACAACCAGCTCGGTGAGCTAATGAACAACCGCATCCACAAACCAAACTACAAATTTTTGCTAAGATCTTCATTTCCCACTTGTCTTATTGAGTGCAGTTCAAGAAACTCAACACCATCCGGGATTAGACTATCAGCACAAATGGCAGCCCTCCTTTAACATTCACTTCCTCCACCAAGGGCTCATGTTGAATGAGAACTGTTAATTTCTTAAAGGCACAGAATCCCCAAGAAACCAAAGGAAAGGAAACTGCTGGACAAGATTTCACTTTTTGAAACTTTTACTGAAACAAACCAGACAAATCAACATAATTGAAACATAAATTAATCAGTAAAAGATATTTTAAATAAAAAGGTACATTCCACTTTAAATAGTAAATACAACACTTCTGTCACTGTATGTCTGTTGCTGGGAGTATTTGCATTACATTCTACACAAATGGGGGACCAGGTGCAATATCAGTCTTTCCAACTCACCCTCCACTATGTTGGGTCTCTCACTTTTCACCGAATTGCTTTAGCTTTGAATCTGATTCTTCCATAGCCGTATTCCATCCAAAAACTGTTAACTTGAACAAGATACGCAGCTCACTGAACCCTCTCTCACTCAAGTTACAACAGTCCCGGTGATATGGACTGCCCAGAGATTTTGATCCCTTTAGACAATCTGATGATTTCTGGTAATACTCAAGCAATAACAATCAACGATCTTTTGCTCTGTTGGTCTTCAGTTTTCTTCTGTCTCCAACTGTATGACCAATATAGTGACAAAGCACTGAATTTTAATATACAGAATTTAATGCTGCCATACGGTGGGTTTAAAGGCGGAGGGAGGGGTTGCGGTTGTGTTTCTAAAAGGCAGCGTCTGGTCCTTCTGCCGACACACACCCTCTGATTTTAGGAGATGCAGTGAAACCATCAGACCATCCTCCTGCCCTTGGGCTTATTAAGGCACTTAGCAGACATTAGATTGTTGCCATTTTACCCAGGGTGGGGGAGGACCCAAACCAAGCAGGTAGCTTAAGAGCTTTTACTGGACATGCTGGTGTCAGTTCTGGTGAAGGTTGGGGGAGGGGTGTCTCTTTGTATCTTCCCATCTCCCAAAAGGTTATACCTTGTGTCACGTCTCCATGTCGGCATCTAAAACGCAGCAGACCCTTGAACCCCCTCACCTCTTATTTTCCTGTCTACTTTTACCCCTTGTTGAACAAAATATCCTACTTTATAATGACTTGGAATTATTGTCACTTGTTCCTTCATCGTTGTGGAGTCAAAATGCTAGAATTCCCTATCTAACAGTGAGTGTATCTTCCTCAAAATAACTGCCATCGTCCTTCTCATCAGCAGTTGGGGATGTACAAGAAATACTGGCCTCGCAAGTGAGATACACATCCCACAGATGTATAAATTGAAAAAAAAAGTAGAATCTGGTGCAAGTAATAAAGGAAACCTTTGTGAAAATACTGCACTCTTCAAATGTCATCATAGATTCAGGATAATTCTGTTTTATGCAATCACATTAATTTTAACAAATGAGACTAACAGGAATTTCAGTTATGAGACATCATATGATTAACAATGAATGGGATACAACTATTTTTTAAGCAGTTTAAAGATTCTACAGCTAGACATCCCTGCACTTCAAGCACGATTACACTGTGGGTCAAGTTTTGGTATCTAAGTCAATGGCACACATATTGTAAAACATCTGCTAAATCTTTCTCAAAGATTAAATCATAACTCACATGTCTATGCCCATTCAATTATTAAATTAAAAAATGGTAATCTTTTTTGAACTTTGTCTTCATGCAAAGTTGAGTCAAAACTTTAGTGAACATTATTGCCCAAGTTTGTATGTTTTGTTCTGTACTGTAATAACATTGACTTGGCATGTTCTGTCCTAGGATTTCTCTAGACTAAACAATATTATGGGCCAAATTTGTTGAAACCCATGGCAACAACAAGAAGAGACCAATGTACTAATATCAACGCATTGATCCAGAAAAAGAATTGTTGCAGCAATTTGTAAAGTTTACTAATTGATTATTAGTAAATTAGATTTTTTTTCATATTTCTTTTCACTTAATCATTATAGTGAAAACAGAATGAACATTTAAGTTCCTTGGATTCAAAATTCTGTATGAAAAGTTAATTATTGATGTACAGTAATTGAGTGACTCATGATATTTTTTAATGAACTACTCTGATATTCTGATACCATCGCCCTTCTAAAATGGCAGATATTAAAATATAGATAATGATGTTCTAATGAATGTGAAATATTCATGACAAACAGTGAGTTGGTTTCTTGTGCATTTTTTTTTCAACAGCCCCTAAGTAGCTCCTAATCCTTTTCTTTGTACTTTAAAGTCACTAAAAAAAGTCTTAATAATTGAGAAGGCTATTGCCAAAGCTAACTGTGGTATATTAAAGGGAAGGTTTTGCATTAAGCTCTGGAGTACTTCTCTGAAAGTAGAGATTTGCTATTTAAGTATTTGGAGGAAGGTAAAAGTAGCAATGAAAGAGAAATTGACAGGTTTAAATATTCACACATACCTTGCAATAACAAAACCATGCAGAGATTAAACAACAAAAAAAATGTCCTGGTACTCACGTGAGATGGTCAAATAAATGAAGAATTATTAAGCTATTGGTTGCTAGGAAAGTTATGTGATATCATTAAAAGTTGGCAAACACACTTTTTATTTAGCCTACTCTCACCGTATTTAAATATAAAATATTCAGGTTAATAGATATTTTTTATTAAACATGTTCAGACATGTTATGACACACCTCTGAAACAAGAAAGACTCGAGTCTGGACCTTCTGGCTCAAACGCTACCACTGTGCCAGAAGAGCTCTAATATTCAGTTTACTATCCAAAATAAATAGGAAGAGATGTTCATGTATGAAGGAAATTATTGCTGCAAATTGCTACATTTTTATACTATTATCAAATGTATGTTCCTTATCCATGAAGTAAAAAGATGTTGCTGAGGAAAACAGTCAAATTTGTTTGACCAGTTCCAATTTAGCCCAAATCTTACTTAATTTCCCAGGAACTTATGTTTTTCAAATGTAAAAGCATCTTTGTTTTATTGCTGGATTTCAACATATATGATTAGGGAGCTATGAAGAAATGACAATCAAGGGCTTGATGGTCTTATAATTAATAGCTTACGATTTGTTTATTTCAGTGTAAAGTTATCCTTCAGGTAAGGACATGCTTAAAAACAGTATTACACTACAAGTACAACAGACCTCTAACAAGAATTTACACTCCAGTTACCAGTCTCAGACCAGGTTCTAGCTAGGCAGAACCATGTTTATGTTGCTTGGCTCCTGCCTGGCTGGAAATTTAACTATCCTGTTCAGGAGAGAACTCTGCACATACCTGTGTACATGCATAGGCATGGCTGTTTACTCAAAAGTTAGACATTTAAATTGTCTGAGAACCGGAAGGGGAAATTTCTGCTCTCCAAAGATTTAAACTAAGTTCAGCTAAGTTTATAAAATTGTTCAACTCATTCCCTGGAATGCTTTGCAAAGCTGGCTTCACACTGCATTGGACTTCTAGTGGTGTGAGATTACTCCCTCAAGGGATTTGCACATTTCCTTGCTGCAATTAGATTGGATCTTGACTTTGAACTAACACTACCAGTTTAACAATACAATGACAAAATATAAAGGATTGGGGATCTGTCACTGAGAAAAAGTGACAAAGGCAACTGTAGGTCCTAGAGGATTACATCTGAAGCGCATCTAGATATTTTCTAATCAACCTGTTCAGAGATGTTATTACACATCTTTGGAGCAGATGGTTCATGAACACAGACTTCATATCTCAGATGTAGGCATTCTCCCTGAACCACATTTACAAGGAATCTTCTAAGTTTTTCTACCCACAACTGTAATTGACCAGATCAGCAAACATATAAGTATTTCTTGACCTTGGTGGTCTACGTTCAAGTCCCACCTGACACCACAGAGATGAACAGGTTGAATAGAAAATATAATATACAAAAGGTGGATAATCAAAAAAAAAGCCTTTCCAGCTGTATGCCAAGCATTGTCCAATGAATAGGAAGGGTTAGTAACAGAAGGTCATCCAGCTGTAAAACCACCCACCAAATCCAAAAAGAATGATCTCTCAGCATTGTGGCAATGCCATGTAATATGGGAAAAACTGAAAGGTGAAGCAAGCAAGCTGAGCTTTATCCTATTAAATCTACTTGAATACTGCTGGAATGAGACATATTGTTGAAGCTTTTCATCTTGTATTCATCAAAATAAATGCAAGAATGCCAAATTTTATCCAATCACAAATTTGTACCATATCAAAGGAAGGGTGCTAATCTGTAAGCAAGTCGACTCTGATTGGCAGAGGCATTGCAATGTTGAAAGCAATGGGAGACTATAGACGCCAGAAACTCTCAGGTAATTTTAGAAAAGGCTCAAGGCTTGAACATGTTCCTTGTTTATAGAGAATGGCTCCCTGTGAATGTTGCTTCTAGCAATCTTCTTTAGAAATACAAGTAAACAAGCAAATTTAAAAACGTACCTGCTTGGTCATGCTCATAAATATCTAAGAGCTTGGAAAAAGGGAATGGAAAACACAAAATGGAAAACAAAATACTGGCTAGTGAGATGAAAGCAGTTTCAGGGGACAAGAGTGAGATGACAAGTTGAATCAATAAACAAAAACTTGTATTCATATGGAGTTTTAACATATTAAAACAACTCAAATGTTTCAAACGGTGAAGTGACTTATTTTTCTGGAGTGGAATGACAGTTGACATGTTGATAATGCAACATCAACTCTACAACAGTGCCAAGGGAGTCAAAGGTTACGTGAGGCAGGCAGGAAGGAAAGTGACATTAAGAATATCGTCAGATTAGTCATGATCATTTGAAAGACAGAGAGACTTGATGGGCTGAATAGCCGACTCATACTCCTATTTCTTACATTGTTAACATTCTCCAAACAGCAACGAGATAAAGAACCTGTTTCACTGATACTGGCTGCAGAAAAACATTGGCCAGGACGGGGAGTGAACTCAGCTGAATAAATTGCTGCTCTCTAGACAATGAAATGGAACCTATAATAGCCTCCTGAAGAGATGGGTGGGGCCCTTGGTCAAGTTCTGATAAGAGGACTGTAGCCTTCAAAGGTCTGAACTCCTTCACTACAAGACTGACACATGAGCCTAAATTATGCATTCATGTCATACTGCAGGGCTCAAATCCAGAATATTCTGATCCAGAAGCGTGCAACTTAAACTAACACTGAAATTATACTGGTAAAGGTGCGGTGTCCGTGTCACCAGCTTGTGATGCTCTAGTCCAAAGCAACTAGTTGCAAACCCAATTTACACCAGCTGATGCTTCGGGATTTTTCATGTTGTACTTTGGTGAGCTGCATTTCCAGAATATGTCATTCAAATACCCCTTCTAAATTAATGTAACAGTTGCTTAACCATAATTGGTATTTTAATATAATTAAAACATTTTTTTTTTAAAAGTCTGCTACTATCTAGTGTTCCTGGCTACAGCTACTAAATTTTACTAATACTCCAATTTAAAGCTCACAGAAACACCATATAAATTCTATGTTTTCAATACGCATAACTTCTGTACCTTGTAAACTATTTTCAGAACTTACATTTCTATTTAAATTGTAGGAACATTATTGAGTAGTTTTGGTCTGTGGCTATTTTCATGTCAGATACAGTGCTGAAAAACAAAAAAGCCTGAGGATTAAGGGAAATGAATCCTCATGGCTCCACAAAAACAAACTAGGATTGTACTCTGGTGACGGTCACGCCTTCACGGGTCCCATGAATTTTTCAGTGGGACCAATGCATGAACAGATTGGGCAATGACTTCCTCACCACTAAATGGATAGAATTTACACCTCTTTTACACCCTAAGCATGCATGTTAGACATATTAATCCCTACCCCTGCATGTTATTCACCGAGGACATCCTAAACAGGATATATTCTTAGCATTTCACTTCAGTTACATACTGGAATTTTTTCTTTTGCTTTAAACATTGTTGGGCAGATTTTGTTAACTAAATTGTATTATGGAAATGGTGGTAAATAGTACTGTGCATGAATAAGCAACAACATTTATAAATTACTGTATTAAAACTTTCCTTCACTGGTAGATGTCTTTCTAGCATAACAACTCATCTGGTACGGAATCTAAGCTTTATATAATTGATTGGGGTGTGGGTCCAAAACAATTCGAGTGGTTTGAATCATTTAATTTATATGAAAACCTTGACCTTATCTGTTTCTGCTTGGAATCAGAAGCACATCTCAGTCAAAATTTTGCTACTGTAACATTAAATGTCATCTTTTAGCAGAACATATCATTCCATTGTAATGAAAAACATTGTATCCAATATTAACACTTCTAACAATGAATGACTTCTACAACAACCAGTCAGTTTTGAACACATTTAAGTTAATAAATAACTAAGAATGAGATACATAGTGATAACACAGTTGAAGTGTTCAGCAGACATCAAGTTAAAATTCTAGGCTTATATATGTTAGTTGAACACCAAAGGTTACTTGGTAATGTTTAGCTCAGTTCCTGGTATCCAGGCTTTGAAAATGTACATTATAAGGAATTTTCAAACCAGTTAGAACATTTCAAGGTTTCCAGTTTCTTTTTGGAGTACCAAACAATTGAAATGGAAGAAACTTTAATTTGGGACATAATTAATACTGGTTTATCATGAATGAGCCTGTAGGTGATTGTAGAGAAATTTCTTACAATGTACAACTGGAAGAATTCAAGTTTCAAACCATGGATATTACAGATGATGTTGTACAAACTTAAATGGTGATTGTTACAAATGAGAATTAGATAAATGCAAAACCTCAAAACCACTTGTAAGATTTGTTTTTGGAAAAAAAGTGTCATCATATTATGTTTGATTTTGATGCAAAGAAATGCTGCTGCAGTACTCAAAATATTTAATAAGTTCTCTACTGTTCAGGTTTTATTAATTATTACTATTATTAAACTATTTTAGTAAATCCCTATAAATACCTGGGAGAGGGGGCATTCTTTTGCCAGTGTGCTCTGGTTCATTTCCTTCAGTAGTTCCTTCAGAGCATTTCTGACAGTTGTATGAGTCCACTGTTCAGGTGGCAAGTCTTCCAGTTTTGGGCAACTGCATTATAAAATATATCACATAAAAGGAAGAAAAATTAGGACATTTCAGGACTGGTTCATGATGCAACATTCCTTCAAGATAGACAGATTTCATTTGGCACATCAAGCAGATGCATCTAGAGATTGCTCTCAGTCTCCTGATTGTTCTGATTAGTTAATTACTTTATACAACACATCTGCTGTATTGATGCATGAATTATACATCAGCTGCATGTGGCGACTATTATTTCTTGTTACTTCTACCTTCTTGCTCCAATGCGTTTGGTAAAATAATTCAGGCATTTAGAGATGTGCAAGTTAAAGACAGAGATGAAATAGTAATGATGCCATGCAATTGTTGAGGCCCAGGGACTTGCATGTTGTGACTAACCTGTGTAACTGAATTTTCAGTGTGACCACATGATACACATCCTGCAGCATGTCTGCTACTGTGGCATCCGGTGCATCTGTCACATATGAGAGAGGGACTGGATTCCACTTCCCAACCTGGATCAGGCCTGTGACAGTCAACATTAAGTAAAGTAAGTAACGTCAGCTGTTAAGTCACTACATGATGTTAATACTTTTAAACAGGTAATAATGTACATTTCTTAAATTATTTTGCTCTAACATAATATTATATCCCAATTCCTTCATTCTTAAGAGTAGAAAAGTGTGAGAAATATGAAATTTGCATAATCAATTAACAAAAAGGAGCTAATACTCCCCCCTACACACCATCATTAACTGGGTCAAACATACTAAACAAGTGTCATTACTAGAAGTGTAACCTCTTTTGATGCACCAGAACTAAATAGCTACAAAATTCAAAGGAAAACTGAATTTTAAAAAATCTCATGCAAAAGTATTTCAAACGTTAGGGGTTTTTGCTTCAATATTATACAGCCACAAACTGTTAATAATAAGCATTAGTGATTGAAAAAATATTTGAGCTCATTCTCCGTTTATCCAGTTTAGATATTAGGGGCAACCTAAACTTCAAATCCTTCTCCTCTCATTAGAAAACATTTGTGAATACATTGTACTAAATAATAATACCTATTTTTTTGTATTAATTAATAAAATAATTTAATATAGTTTTAGATATAAATGCAGTGTTTTTAGTGTCAACATTAATATTTCATACTACAGACCTTATGCAAACATAATAAACACCCTTGTTTTGCTAAAAAGTAATATCAAAATCAAAAAGTATATTTGTTGCTACATAAAGTGATTCATTTAAATTTCAGAATTCTACACAAAAGATCTACAACAATGTGAAACTGCAGTAAAAAAAACGAGATGATGTTTTCTCAATAAATTGTAAATCAATTTCATGATACGTATTGTGCATAAAAAGTGTAATAGTTTTCAACATTGCTAAAAAATTTTATCACTATGCTAGAAGCCTCATTACTGTCACAGGTAGTGACAGGTCTTTCCTGAATTTTTGGCACAGACTGCTACATGTTTCTATTTTTCTCCTTTGAGTTGGGAATGTAAACAGATTTTTCATTTCTGCACATGTTAATAACATGACCTGAAAAAAAAATAATGTAACTTTTGAAAACAGTGTATTAAACACAATCTTTAGAATGTGATGAGATGAAATGAAGCTTTAATTCTTGATGTAAATATGAATTGATATACCTTTAGCTTGAGCAGCAGAACTGTGGGAATATCCAAGAGAAAGCAGTGCCATCTCCACTAGTTGGTTAAATAACATGTCTTTCCGTACCAGAACAAACTCTGCATGTTCTTCCTTACTTTCATACTCAATAGGGCTTTCAAAGTGTTCCACCACACAGAAAACAGGAAGCATATTTCCTACAAGAATAAGAAATGACTTCTACATCTTTTAACACTGCACATGCTATAAAAGGTTTTTTTAAAATATGATTCTAACAAGATTTATTAACATCTACTGTAAACTATAAATCACTGCACATTTTTAAAAAAAATAAATCCAATAAACTGTACATTATATCAAACATAAATATGGATCACTTGCATGAGCATCTGAGGAGACTGGGTTGCCGAAGCTCCCATCAAGTTCAATTTTAGGAAGTAAAAGTCAACGTTCCTTTAACTCACTAATGGGTTTGATCCACCTGTTTAACTTTACAGAATGATTAGCCGCTACAGTTTTAATGGATAAGTTCAAAATCATGCATAACACAAGATTATGCTCTGTCTTTACAGTGTTATATTATCATTCATCATTGAAAGCTTTATAAAGATAGCCTTGCTTTTATAACCCAAGTTGTATGTTTGGCAGATCTAAAAACTGTTTATACAGCTCTTAGGATACTGACTAAATATGACATCATTAATTTATTATCATCTTTTTTCCAAACTGTCATCATTTTCCTTCTCTTAAAGTGGATAATCTTTCCTGATCGTTTATTTCACTAGCTGCTTCCTATTACTAATACTTGACTAAATTTCCAGGGCCAGCAACTTTATAACCTTCTAGTATTAAAGCAGTAGGTAACAGTCACCAATCAGTTCTAAAAATACTCAATGATGTATATATGAAAGGCAGCATGTAGCTCTCGCATTAGGTTTATGAGTCTATGTAAACAACACATCTGCTGTAAGAAGTAATCAAGTGTATAGAATCCTTGTCTAAAACTGTACTGGCATCACAGTCTGCAAATATCACATAATGCCAGAGACAGCTGAAATCTTCTATTCAGGAATTTATGGCACTTATAACTTTGCAGGGATCATGAGACTGTTTGATTCTGCTCCAGTTCTTGATGGCAAATGTTAATACACTCTGTTTGAAAACTGTAATAAATTATAATTTTTGTGCTTTTAACCTGGCTTCCTTTATACATATATGCACTTGGCTAACAATCAATAAATAGGGTAATCAAAAGCAGAGGCCAAGGAATTTGCTGAAGTGCCTTTTTCCAGTTCTAATAGATAAAGATCTAACAATACAGACTGCTGTGTCCATTCATTTCATAAATAATACATTCCTTGTTGTCTGTAAATAGAGGAAAAATAAATGATTGTATGATAAATGTTATGGCAGCTTGAACAATAAATTCTGCTGCCTTCAAACTATGTTATTTTCATAAATATCCTGCCTTGTGCAAGGACTGCATACATTTAAACTGCACTCTGAAGGAAATTTGCTTTGCAGTCAACTTTGCATCATCACGGGAATGTTAAACCACCTAGATTTCTATTTGTATTGAAATATTTCTACATTAGTGAAAGCAGGTTGCACACACTGGTACCTTTTTTATTAACGATTTTCACCAGCTGGCCCGTGTGTTTGAGTGAGCCTCCAGTCACTTTGGCACCCATGCTACCCAGTCTGCTGCGGGTGGAGAGACTCCCATTCTGGTCCAGGCGGGGTATCTTAGCCGGGGGACCTTTAGGATCAATGAGATTGTTGTTTTTTTCTGAATTCTCCTTCACTTGCACTGTTTCACTGGGCTTTTCCATGCTCACCAACTCTCAGAGATCACCTACCAAGTTTAAAGAAAACCACTTCAAGATATTACTGAGGTCAGACTCGACAACAAATATAGAGGATTAATGTGGAATGTCCAGATTTTCTGTCACCAGCCTTTCCTTATTTAAAAATTAAGGTCTTAAAACCTTTGTACAACAACGTGTAGTTTTTCAGAAAGATGCCAGATGCAAATCCTTCAGAACAGGCTTCAAGGATGTCAAAATGCAAGGACAGCTTCATTATCTGGAATTAAGACTACTATAGCGAAAATGTTGTCATTTTAGGGTGCATACATTCTCAAATGTCAGAATATTCCCAAATTTGAGGTCCAGAGTTCAGACGTCAGGCCAGTGTACATCACAAAATGAATGGTCACATCTCAAAGTGTTCTAATTTTGACTTGGTACAAGATTGTCGTGATTACGATCAAATGATAAGACACTCGTTGCAGCATATAGGTTGGATTTTTTTTTCATGAACTACAGCAAATTCCACTTTCATTGACTACTGTGACACAAGATCAATGCTAAAGGAAGCATTCTCATCCCCGCATCGCAATGGTCACCTGTGACCTAGCATTTTTTAAACATACAATGTACGATTTCAGCCCCTGCCTACTTTACAACTTTTTTTTCAGTGCTACCAGTTCCACGCATTTTAGAAATTCCACTCCAGGATTTCACGTTTACATGTATTTAGAAAAAAAAGACAAAGAAACAAACTAACCAAAGCGGTATGGGTACACACACACACACAGACATACAAAAACGCTATCGTTAGCGTGTGGCATCTTTTTCTGAAAAAAAAACTACAAGAAATATAATTCCGATCGCAACCAACTCACCCACTTCCCTGCGCGGAGCTAAAAGGCAAACTTCCAAGGCATAAGAAAAATAGCAACTCTCCAGATCGGACTCTTCGCGAAAACTAACAGCCGGACCGGTTGGTTTCTGGACAGTATATAGCTCCGAGATATTATTTCTTTTTTTTCTTTGAATTTGTTTTTTTTTAAATGATCTTCGTGTTTAGTGGTGGAGAAAAGGGAAAGTGTCTAGTTGGAAAAGACAGTTAATATTAACATTACAAGGGGGGAACTTGGGACACAAAACGTGACATATATTGTTTTCAAACCCAAAAAGTCGTGGACTTTTTGCTGTTGTTTAAAAGTCCAGTGCAAGATCTGGTGTGGTGACGGCTGTCCCTGAACCTCTCTCTCTCTCTTCCTCAGTCAGGACGGAGCCGAGCGGCTTCACATTAAATTATTAGTTGCTTTGAGACTCATCACTCCTCTTCTCTTCCCTTTCTCCTCTCAGTGCTGAGAAAATAACCCTTCCAAAACATCACGGTCTTCTTCAGGCAGCGACAGTCCACCCGGGCTCTGCCTGGCTTGGGCTGCCTTTCGATTGCATCACTCCTTGTAACTGTCAGAGCAATTTGTTCAAGAAAATACACAAAAAAAGGGAGAGAGAGAGAGGAGGGAGTACAATTTCCGGCTGGCGCGCAAGAATTTTTAATCAGCTTGATTACTGTAAGACGGCTCTGCATTTATTACAGATAATAATACCACATGATCAAATAATTATAGCACTGGCTCAGCCTCAGGGCTGGAGAGAGGGAGAGGGTGGCTAGAGCCAGTCAACAACAAACAGGAGGAGCTTTTTTAACTCGTCACTGCTGCATGCCATCGGCAGGCACTGTCAGTGAGAGAGAGAGAGAGAGAGTGTTGTAAGTGAAAAATAGTGATGATGGGGCGGGGGACATGAGGAGACAGTGTTGACCGAACCACAAACAACATACAGCAGATAGTCCAAAGCTCCTGGAAAGGATTTCATGCATAAGAACATGATAGCGTTTGTTCTGCGGGAGACGGCCAGATGGATGGTTTACACACACACATACACTCGCACTCGCACCTGCACACGGACATAGACCTAAACATACGCATTATGAGCGCTAATATGCATGAAGGAAGATGCAAGATACGCATGCATAAAAAGGTATACACGTGTTTATATTTCCGTGCCTCTCCGAGTATGTGTGTGTGCAGGTGCGGCAGTTTGAAATGTGGATTTCAAAAAGTCACATTCGCAATATTTTTTCGGGCTTTTTTTTTAAACTGTTCACCTGTACTCTACCACTCAGGCTTCTGTAAGTAGGCAAGAAATTGTGGCTTGGACCGTGGTGTTTTAGCAAGAATCTGTATTTAGCTGACAAATATTTGACTCTATTTTCGAGTCAATCCTGGCACTTCCCTCCTCCCATCCTAATGCGGGACATTATTGATACCTCGATTCGTTTAGTTAAAACTGGCAACATTTGCCTAGCAAGCAGACATATTTAAGTTATTCAAAGTAGCAACAATTTAAGTTGAACCCTGTAATTAAATGTTAAGCTCCTTTCGTTTCATATTTATTTACCCATGTAACTTCTTTTTAAAAAAACTTTTATTTCAGAAGATCCATGGGAAAATCCTAGCAAAAACTCACTCTGGTTAAGGGTAATGCAAATATAAAATAACACAATATCTTGAAAGGAAACAAGTTAGAAATCAAGGTGGTAATGCTGCAAATTGGGTTATGGGGAGTAATTTTTCCAAGTTCTTTTGACCATCATAACATATACGCAGCAAGTCTGCAGTTCCTTGGAGTCACACTGGTAGACAAACGAAGCAGAGACAGACCATATGGTACAAAGCGATTTTGAATTCTTCTTTTATGTTTATGTATGATATATGATGTTCTGTAATGCTGGAGGAGACAAAATATTGTGAAACAAGAATCCTTTCTGGTATAGCCTAATATTTTGTGAGTTCTTTAAACATTAAATGCAAACATATATAAATACAGAATAAAATTAGTAGTGTTCCTAAAATAGAAAATGCCAGAAATACTCAGCAGGTCAGTCAGTGTCTGGGTTAGAACTGATGAGTTAACAGGTGTAGACTCTTCATGTACTCATCTGTTCTCTTCACAAATGCTAACTGGCTTGATGAGCAATTTCTGTATTTGTATTGGGTTTCCAGAATCTACTGATTTTACCATTATCTTGCATTCAAAGTATACCCTTGTTCTCCTATTTTAAATAAATCACAATGAACTTTAATGCTTTGGATTCATTCATAAGACTGAATCCTGTTGAAATAAATTTATCACAAACTTTTTTCTGTGTTCCTCAAATCAGCTCAAATTGTGGCAAGAAGGATCACTGCTCAGAACTCTTTCGCAGATCCCAAAGAGTGCTATAACCTGGTTTATTGCTATACATATAAAACAGTGATATGTGGATGACTGTTCTCTGTTCCTTAAGCAGATGGACAGTAAAATTCATCAGGTGTAACTTCGTCTCTTTACTTTCCACTTGTCAAAAGGAGAATTTCTTAGAAATTGCATGTTTTTTTTAAATGCCGATCTATAAATTTGGATAACTATCACCGTAGAAATTGTACCAGAAGCCAGAATCACACATGTGGTATAAATGAATGCATTAACAATGCATTAAAAATATTCCATAAATTATACTATTTTAGATCTTATGGACAATTAAATCATGACTGAGTTGTGTACGTGAATATTTTTTAATCAGAGACATGTGGACATGTGTTCTCTTCTATTTGTTGCTTATTAGCAACAATATTCAGCACCACTCACTTAAGTTTTTGAATATCTCAACAATGACTTTTTCCTGTTTTAAAATAAGATCTCTGAACAACAATTTTATTTCAATGGATATAGAACAAAATAGTGTTGAGAAATATATTTGGTAGCCATGGGATTTCATAAGATGTAAGTAACTGTTGTGTTAGTGCAATTGATGATCTTCCGTTCCTTAGGGGACTACTTTTGGAACATAGATTAGGATATGCTTCATCACAAACAAAATGTAAAACACGGAAAATTGGCACTCTTTGACCACCTTAACCTATGGAGGCAAGAGATAGAGGGGGAGTCATTACACCTGAGAGACAGAAAACTAGGTATTTACAAAGAGACAAAACACCATTTAGTGGAGACAGGAAATAATTACACATAAACATGACATGCCTCAGGCCCGATCTAACAGAGCATCCAGCCTACACTATGGGCATCAGCCAATTGCAAACGTTAACCCCTAACATTCTGAAATGTTACATTACATTTGGAGTGTAACTATTTCACTCCTTACAAATACTGATCTGTACACTTACATTTACATTGTGTTTGATTCCAAAGCTCACTCATGAGGCACATATATTTACTGATGTGGATTCAAACTAAATTTAAATTAACTTAAAAACTAACCATTTAAACCTTAAAAAGCCAAGAACAATGGCTGAGCAGCTTCCACCTCTGCTGCCTTAAACAAATATTGTATATCTCCTTGTGCGACAGTTTGCTGAATATAGAAGTAATCCAGCATGCAAGGATTCCAGGATGTTCACCCCTTTTCAGTCAGTGATGACTTTATTAGTTGGGTCATGTGAGCTGACTGGATGATGGCTATATCTTCAAAGACATGCTGTGTGGTCAACTTACAATCAGCATGAAACCAACACATCACTCATGTCTGTACAAAGATTCAAAGATGTCTGTAAGTGAGACATCAAGTTGATTGGACTTGGAGTTGATACGCAATAAGTCCATTTTGGTGATCACAGTGCCTGGAGACAAGCAGTCAGCAAGGACATGGATGAAGCAAAGGACAAAGGAAGAAGGAAAGCTGATAACAGAAAAGAGAGCATACCACAAAGAAAACAAAAATCACTCAATCTCAGGCCAATGCTTGTTATCTGTGGGACTTTAGAATTAGCTTCTACAGCTGCAACAGACAATGTTCAAACCAAAAATGACAAACACTCTGGTGTAGTCCATCCTGTCTTGAGATGGAAGGATGCTTTCATCCCTCACTGCTGCCTTTAAAAAGGAAATCATTTTGCAACATTAATGCACAACTCCATTTAATCTAATTAGAGGAATTCCATTGTGCTGAATAAAAACTAGAGAGGCACACAGAGGTAGAATTATACCCGACTGTCTTAAACAAATATTTTAAAACATAAATCGATAACAATGTTGAGACATGTATTAACTTGATTTACAGATGATGTTCAGTGGAATGACCACCTAATGTTTACAACTAAGGTTTTTTAAGAGGAATGGATGAAATTAATTGCTTGTACTCTGATCCCTTGCCTGTATTAGTTAGTTAAGTTCACAATATGGTGGCAGAAAATTCCAGAAGACAGGACCTTAGAGACTGAATTAGTCATAGCCAGTGATAGTGTGTGGGGATGAGGACCAATCTGGTGGTAGAGGAATAGAGGGTGCAAAGCAGGAGACAATCACTAAGGAAAGATATGGTGATACCATAGTGAGAAACTGAGGCCAAGAATTTTGAAACTGACAAGCTAAGGTATGGTAATGGAGAGAACAGAGCAATGAGGTTGCGTAAGTTAATATAGGGTCATTGTGGGCCTTATCATTTTGTGTAAATTGAAGCTTCAGAAAAACTGAGGCCATAAAATGCATCTTGGAGAAATTGAATCTGGAAGGTGAAGAAGATATGGTCTGGGGTTCCAGCAATGGGAGAGGTGAGGCGGAGACGGCAGTTTATTTGAGGTACAATTAAGTGTAGAGACACTCTAGAGACAGTAGGTGAACTTGGCATCACAAGGTGCTAAAATGTATCACCTCCTAATACAGTTCATAAGGTTATTGAGAGACTGCCTTCAATTGGCACCTGTCGTGCTGAAGCAAAACATTCAGTTCCTGTCCTACAAAGTACACAAGTATGAAGACTGAGCAAAAGCAGCATCATACTTGTATGCAAATATTCTGAACAATTGCTAACAATTTTTTTTAAAGAAGCAATCCACCCCACAGCTTTTATTTGAGTAAAATTAAAATATACTGTGGATATAAAAATGAATACAATGAAATTTTACCGAAACGACCCCAGGATGTTCAAAGATCTCACTCAGGTGGCCCTGATGAACAAATTCCAGAATGGGTGGCAATAATTTACATAGATAAATAATTTCAGGGCATCTCTCTTAAGAAATTCAAATAGAATACTTATTTGACTTTGTTATTGTTTCTGATTTTGCTTTGCTTCTTCCTAAATGCATGTGCTTCTTGCAAGGATAGTTTTGTTTGTGAGTTACACCTGTAAAGCATTTGTGAAGCTTATGTGTCAGTCGGCTATTCAACAGTAGTGTCATTACAGTCAACGTTATTCCAGGAACACATGGAAGTACTTCTCACAGAACTCAATAAGGAGTGTTCAGCATTGAGTATGCTAACTGATTTTCACTTTCATACGTTGAGGTGTTAAAGTAGTCAGTTGTAGCAGTATAACTATCATTCCTGCTAAAATGAGCTAATTCAGCAGAGAGCTGCATTAAATCTCGAATATTCTTGGCTTCTGTTGCTCAACTGGGAATCAGAACAAACAAACTTCAAAAATCTTAATAGTAACACAACCTATACTTGGAGGCATATTCAATTCACTTATTTGACAAAAGTTCCTGTTGAATATAAATGCTGAGATCTTAACAGTGCTGACATTTTTAGTAGTTCTTCCTGAGATATGTTTCATTTTTCAATCAGATCAGATTGCGTAACATATATATCCTTTTTCAGTATTGAGTTGCTTAAGCAAAGAATATTTAACAAGTCAAATATTGCAAACAAGATATATCATATTGCCCACCATTTCAGTAGAGCTAATATTGAAGTGAACAAGCTGTGTAGATATCGGTATGACAGTTCCTTTGTCTGGTTAGTAGTAAGCCGAGCATCAGTAAGTATATAGTCACTGTCTGTGATAAATCGTTGTACAGAGAAAAAATGCACTTAAAAACAAGTGTTTCAGGAAAGATTTTTATTCCTGCTTACACCACCTTTCCCCCCAAATCAAGTAAAAATCCCATCTATCAATCTAGATTTTTTTTGTTCATTATATATAATTATGGATGAGGAAAACCATTCAGCCCATTCCAGCAATCTCTCTCCCACCCTCCAGAAAATTGCAGTATCCATTTATTTCTCTAAGAATTTCACAGCTTTGCTTACATATCTCCATTCAGGAGCCATTTAACTAAACAAAATTTTAATTCCATTGATTTCTTTCCACTTAATTCTGCCATTCCACTTAAAAATTTTCACTGGATTGCAGCAGACTAAATCAGAGAATCATACAATCCCTACAGTGTGGAAGCAGGCCATTCAGCCTATTGAGTCTATACCCAGATGCACCCCCTACCATATCACTGTAACCCTGCATTCCCATGGCTAATCCTCCTAACCCACACATGAATAAGTGGACTGTGTTAATCACTACTGGTTCATATTAGCAGTCATTAAACAGTTATTTTTAATTGAACTGATTTTGACTTAAACTAAAACCATTTGATTTATTTAGAAGAATGAATTTGTCCAACTTGGACCATTGCAAATCTGAACACAACATTCATAGCCTCTGTTAAAAATGAATATATTTTCTGTCACACTTACATTTTGCAAATTCAACCAGAATGAAAAATGGATGCATTTCATGTCTCTTTTCGTGGGCAGGTGGGGGTGTGCTCATTTGCATAAGGAATATCCGTATCGGAGAATAGAAAACCTGGTGTTAGCATCAAACAGTCCAAGGTCAGTTGTACAAGAGAAGCCAAACTAAAGTCTCCTCTACACTTACCCTGATTATCCCTATTTCCAGCCAGAGAATCCACTTTCTACTAAATTACAGTTTTGCAATATTTCCATTTTCCACATTTCTTCTTTGATGGCCTTACCAAGTGAGCCTGCTAGCGTATTATCAGATTGTGATCCCATTATCCATTAACTCGCTTTTGCGAGTTTATGATTGTCCAAGCTCCTATGCATATGACTTTTGAAATTCTGTGGAAGGAGGAAATCTTCATCCCATCATTCTGGCCAAGTTTTGAACATAAACCTCAAAGAATGAACAGGCAGCATGCCAAATAACTGCACAATTCAGTCCACTTTCAACTTAATTATTGATTTTCTGGTATATTTATTGGTTTGTTTCAATTTTAGAAGGTATAGAAAAGCATCATGTGTTGGCACAATCTTGGTTGGCGGAAAGGCCTGAACCTATCTATGCTGTACTGTTCTTTCTTTTTGTACCCACTTTGTTAACAACATTCACATCCTCAAATACAGGAGTAAAGAAGACAAGTGTAAATCTAAATCTTTAGAAGTTGAAACCTGGTGGGGGAAATGTATATTGAATTTCTAAACGTTTTATGCATCTAAATCCCCAGTTGTCCAGTCGAGAATCTTTCCCAATAAATGACCAATTTATAACATCTGGAATGCATATTGAAAGAATCTGAATAGGAGCTGTTCCAGATCCAAAGTTTTAATTTACTGTAATGCTTCCCCACAGTTAGTGTGCATGTAGCCATTTTAGATCGAATGCTGGATTCACGAAATAGAGCATTGATATCAAATGATAGCAACTTATACATTGACAATGGTTTGCAAGTGTAACATCAAAAAAATTGCAAATATTTTAAAATCAGATTTATAAAGTAACTGTGATCCTTGACATGGATGCTAAAATCATTGATATAATAAGAAATTAATTTGAATTCAACAGTTATCTATCATCCCTTTATTGATACAATATTAGAAATAATGCCAAAATCTGCACAACACGATAAGGAGTGAAATAGTTGTAACTCCAGTATGTTATTTGTGTGTTACTTTATATATTCTATATAGAAAATTGTAATTAGAAAACCTGATACTAACATAGTTTCTCCCGAACTCAATGTTCCAGGTGTAACGGCTGCATGTTATTGATCAATATCCAAAAAATGTCAATTTATCTACCCAAGCAGTTCATTCTGCTGTGCAGGTTTTACTTACAAACAAATGTATTTTGAGTTCTGAGGTGCAGTTGAATTTATTCCTGCGTGTAATTAAAGGGCTCTTTTCCTTAATTGAATTCGAACAGTGAATCTATTCTGAAAAATAGCATCTAGTCTAATGTTACACTGCATGAATTAGATTTGATTTAGCGTTCCAAGCCTTGATCTGGAAAAATTTTGGATTTGAATGTTCATAATGCACAAATCTGGACATATGATCGTGTTTCTTCATGAATCTTTTCTGAAAATCCCTACTCACTTCTCTCATTTACTGTTGTGTATACCCTAATGACTCACTTTCTGCAACAGATATTCTGAAGTGCTTTTCTTTTGCTTCAGCCAAGAGTTTAACCTATTTGTAATTAACTAGCTCTTTGACCACATTCACCACATTTCCAGATTGTGGGACTTAGACAGCTCCTAGACCATCTTTCATTATTTTTCACTTCTACAAAATATAATCAGAATCAGCAAACATGTTTCTCTCCCCTCTCCACTTCCCAAAGGAACTGTTTGCTCCCTGATATTCTTGTCTGTTTCTCTGCCATTTCAATTTATGTCTGTCCTCCTTTCCAGTTTCCCATGGAACCATAGCAGATGGATTCACCACTTTATACCCCAATCACTCTTCACTCTGAATTGATAATTTAAATTGTCTTTGCCCAATTTAGCACACTGCATGTGTTGCTCATAGTGCAATCTCTTCTCTAGAAGATTCCAAATGGAGATCAGTTGCCTCTTTTGCTGAAAATTTCCATTATATCTGTAGTGTGATCATATGGATTATCACTCAAACTCTTAATGCCAAACTGACATTGATATCTTTATTTTTGATTTCTGTTTCCCTGCCTGTTTCTCACATCCACATTTAACATTTAGAATGAAGTGCCATACGTGCATTTTTTCATTATTTCACATTCCAAGACATTCTTTGCTTATTATCCAGTTTTGTTTTATCTTTTCCCATCTACCTATATACCACTACAGAAATCATGAAGCTCATAAACTGTGTTTTTGCAATTATTGTGAGCACAGTGACACTTGATTTTACTCTGCCTCTGTCTCTTTGTTTTGTTCAATCATTTCAAAGCTTACACTTCCCTTTCAGTTTCTAGCTCAGAGAGTCAATACCTGAAATGCTAACCTGCCATTACTGTTTTGCATATGCTGACAGACCTGTTCAGTGTTTCATCCTTTTCTGTTTGCTGTAGTAGTGCAAATGTTGAACAGTCATACCAAACTCCATTCTAAATGGGTTGCTTTGTTACATTGACTGTAAAGACATAATGTAAATACTGCAGTCCCTTTTTGTGGTCTTAGGAATGCTCATAGTGCAAAGCTTGATTAGCAGCTACCTATTGTATAATGTGGTTATCTCCAGTCCGTCCATTCACTGATTCAGTTGTGCAAAAGGTTTGTATTTATTATTCACTTTTCACTTTCCTTATTTTGATTATTTTTCAGTGCTATCATTGCTCTGTCTCAGAAATCTGCCACCTTCCTTCAGCTCCTAACTTTATTCTTGAGTCTCTAAAATATCTAGGCACTGGGTTGATTTACTAACCCTGCCAGTACTGCATGGAAAAAGAGTGCTCACTTTCACCAATAATATGGTTATTAGTTTATAGAGAATTTAATCTGTATACTAAATTGAAAGTAGCTGAAGAGGCCCAAAATTACCAAGTTGTTATTGAGGTAAATCTTCAAGTTGATATGTGTGATCCTGTTGCACATATAGGGACAGTATGGGCTAGAAGTGTCTCTGAGACCACCTTCAAATTTGAGCATGTTTCTATACATGCATCCAAACTGTACTCCCAAAAATGCTAATGTATCAAGCATCCTCTGCGTATCATGTTTGCGACTTTGATGGAATTCTCCTTGTTATAATTAAATCAGAAAAAAAATGTGTGCATAATCTAGAAGTACATTCTTGCACTCAAGTCACTTTTTCCAGTACAGTTATCTATTGGAATAATATTCTTGCCAAGCAATTACATAAAAATGTCTCTTAAACTTGATGCAGTTATTTCAAGGAAACATACTTTAAAAGTGGTTTAACAGATTATCCCTAGCCATGTTTACGTATTTAAGTAAATTGGGTCAGTTCCACCAATGGAATAACATCTATATGCAAGTATAGACATTTCATATTGAAACTGGCGTTACATTAATGTCTGAGTTAGGTTAGGTAATAAAGAACTAAGAAAATAGAGAAGTCTTGTTTCTAAGGAGAGGAAGCATTAATTGAGGCATCCACTTATGCTCTGCAACACAATGGGATTAACTTTAATCCAACTGACCAGGTGGGAAACAAATGCAGAAATTGCTGGAAAACCTCAGCAGGTCTGGCATAAAGTATGGAGACAAAACCAGAGTTAACATTCTGGGTTCAGTGACTTTTCTTCAGACTCAAAATGTTTTTTTTCTAGCAATTTTTTTTATTTCCAGCATTTGCATTTCTTTATTTTGTTTTAATCAGATGGGAAACTTCTGGGATACTGTTTTTACATCTTGCATAATATTGTCCTTCATCAACCTAAATGGCATGAAAATTCATGCAGAATAGAAAATTAAGCCTTTGTCTCACTGTGGGGCCATCCTTGGCAATGTCTTATTATGGACAGAATCTCACAATAGGCAGCATCTCACCTTGGACAGTGTCTTGCAGTGGGCAGTGTCTCACTATAGTCAGTGTCTTACCATGGACAATATCATACTATGAAAAATATCTCATTATGGGCAATGGCTCACTGTGGACTATGACTCCCTATAAGGAAAGCCTCATCATGGGCAAATGTCTAATTATGGAGAAAGACTTATGATGGGAAAGCCTTAGTGTGGACAATGTCTCACTGGGGTAATGTCTGACCATGGGTGATACTTCATCATGGCTACTCTTTAGCTTTGAGCAATGTCTTGTCATAGGCATTTTCTCACCATGGACAATATCTTGTAGGGGTCAATCACTCACTGTGAAAAATCTCTCCCCACTGATGCCCTCATGCCAGGATGGGAAGTGTAGGGTAATTGGCTTACAGAGCATCATGGTGTGATCATCTTTCTGGGCATCTTCCTCTGTTTGGAGACAATGAGAATAGGAATTCCAGTCTAAGAACTTTGGTTTTGCAAAAATTAATACAAAAAGCAAGCTGTAGTGTCTGTGTAAGAGATGGCTGGCGTCAAGCAAGCGATTGCAGCAGCACGTGGACTGATACAAGACCAGTTAGAGCTGAGGAAGAGCCTATCTCAGGCAGGCTGGCTGCCGAACTGCCACATGTGAAAAGGAAGTAAGATTGGGAAAGTCGACAGGAGTTCCTAGAACCTGGAAGATAGTCGTTGGTGAGATGGACGTATTAGATGAGCCAGTATGTAGATTAGCGAGGCCTGTTTTTGGTTTGTGCAAATCTCATGTCAGAGATTTATTTTATTACACTTCATCGCCAATGCGGTCGTTTTGACACTTAGGGTATTATACAATTTAGATGAGATGTGACTATATGATAGCGAGATGGGTCAGCTCAGGTAAAATGCTGGAGTAAACATTTACATAGTTAGTGGAGACATTTTTTTTAACAAAAGCCAAAGTCAGTAATAATTCATGAACTAGGTGCGTGAGAAATGCTTCACAGTAATAGGCTACACAACTCATGAAGGCTCAAGCACAAGATATTTTCTGGTAACGTCCATTTGCCCGTAGTTTGAGACAAAGTCCATCAGATCATAGGACATACATAATAAACACAGGACGAGCTTAATTTGAGGTACAATCCCCAGTAAAGATTACAGTTTCATTCTACTCTGGTTCACATCCTGACACACTCACAGTCTTGCAGTTAAACTATGATAGATAATCTCCGATAATCGAGCGTGTTATTTCAGACAGACTGATTAATGTTATAAACCCGAAAATTACAGGGGCAATGCAAGAGTATCCATCGGGGATGTCAAGGGGGGGGGGCATTTAAATATGTAATTACGTCCGCAAAGATCTTACTCACGTCAAGTGTTTCCTTCAGGTTAGACTACTAAAAAGTTAAACTGGTTCCAGGACACGACAACTCTTAGTGACACAGCACACAAGCTCCGAACCGCTACACTCACTAGACGCGTGCACACACCGCACACGTTCTTTCCCTGCAGTCTGACATGTTGAAAACAATTTCTCAGAATAAGGTGGCAAATTGATGCCGCAAAATCGCCCTCACCACAAACTGCACACACAGAGGCAGCCACAAATCACAAGGGAATTTCGAACAAAAGCTACGGAATACGCTCACCCGAGTAAACAGTACCTTAGAATTGTCGCCGCATTTAAAGTTGCAGTTTTCTCTTCCCCCCTCCCCCCTTAAATGTACAGAGAGACACACCGGAGCGAATACTCCGCAGTCGCGTCGATCAGCAATAATCTTCCAAGCCCTGAGACTTATTGATTTGGCAAAGACAAACTTCTCCCGGATCCGCGTCTTGTGTGGTACAGTTGAGAGCAGATTTTGTTTTAAGGAACGATCATATCAGTGCGGGGGCAAAGTATGGGACGTGTCTGGTGCAGTTTATTCACAGGAAATCAGCCTAGTGAAATATGCAAACACTTCCAGTTGTCGTTATTTGTTGAATGGAGGTGAACCGCAACAGGAAAGGGGGTGGCGATGCGGAGCTTTCAGTACAGCCATCCCGGAGACAAGGCGCACCTTCAGCGGGGCGGCAGGGAGAGAGACAGAGAGAGCAGCTATCAGTCTTCGGGACAGTCACTGGCAAAACCCGCACTGTTAAATCCCACAAACCGCCGGCCCCCAGTGATCTGAGCTCTCGAAATATATCGTGCCCTGCTTGAAACTGAAAGTAGCAAAGAAGGGCTGGCTGACTATTTAGGTGTCGCAGAAGAGGATCGCATGATTTACACGGGAAATCATCTACTCTCAGCTGGAAACCAACAGGACTGACTGGAAAAAATTTTAAAGCAAATGATAAAGACAAGATTGCTTTAGCACAGCGTAGTTTAGTTTGGAAATGAACGATTGCAAAGTGAATGAATTTCAGACCGCGATTCCATCCCCCCTCCCCCGGGTCCTCTACCCTCACAGACAGAAGATAGAGTTCCAGACCCTGAACTTGAATAGTTCAGGAATACTTAACCTCAACACACAGCCAGGACTGTAATGCAGCCAACACCCACACACACACACACACGCACACACGATTTATTCATTTCTCTTCTTTTTGGCTATTTGTATTGAAAGCCCGAACGATCCGCTGAGTTTTTATTACGAGGGGGAAGCAGAAAGGAATAAACGGCAGCTCCGCGGTAAATAGCTGGACATTAATTTTCTTTGCATTCTGGTTTTGAAGTTCTTAAAACCCTCGATGTCATTGAACCCAAACATTGGCTTCTCCACTGATCTCACAAGCTTCAGTTGCGCTTTCCATAATGCGAAAGTATTTTCCCCATCCACTTCCAGGGTGCTGAATCCCATTTCATTGCATGCTTATAAAGGAGTTTCTTTTTCTGCCTCCAGTATTTCACAATGACTTCAAGTTCCCCTGTCCGGCGGTCTGGTCCATTAAGCACCTCGCAATGACTCAGGACCTTTACAGTAGTGATATTATTTTAAATAGTTGGTCCAGGAAGTACATTTGATAACGTGTGATTTATAGATCGAACCCAGTGACTGATGTAAGTTTTTGCTACAATTACGATGTCCAGGCCAGTTAGCGATAACTGGATCTTGATAAAACAAACATTTTATTATCAGAAATACACGTATTGTGTCTTTAAGGACCGAGAGTTAGCAATGAACGGCGAAAACACAGTCAAACTTGGCTTTGTCATTTCCGTGCGATTTAGACAAATGTTGCTCACTATTTCACGAATATGAACAACTTTAGGTCGAGTGGTTCCTGTTACCGAACCCAGCTCCTTTGTCTTAATAAGAATAGTTTCTGGTTGAGAAGTCTTATTGGTTCAGGTTGATAAAATTGTATCAGTTTCACGATAACTGCAGTGAACTTTAATATTTATTGTTATAGAAATAAAACGATACATTGATGTACAACAGTTAATCTTCGACGCAGCTGCACCAAGTGAAAATTTATGCTATTATATGCCCCCCATGTGACAACGCAAGGATTAAAATTATATTTTGATATGTAAACTTAGCCTATCAAAGAGTGTTTTCTGAAAATATTAGATATTTAGTCTGAGGATATGTATTGGGTTTAAGTGGCAATGCATACTTTAGACATACGTTTGTTTTCCCTAAAGGTATCATTTACTTTGTGTGCTGTATTCTACTTTGGATACAGCATGTTTAAAACAAGAAATAATTGCAGATCTATTCAGCAAGGCGCCAGTCACACAACATTTTATTATTAACCAGGCGGATCCCAACCAGCTGTAGTTTAAATATTGTTTTAGAGTTCAGGTAACATTACCCGACTCAGAACAGTCAATACTCGTTTCGGGTAATATTAGGCGCATTCATCAAATTAAGTGTACGGAACAGAAATAAAATGACCATTGCTATTTAGAGGCTTGGTTCTTGCAACCCTGCATATAGCTAAAGTTATATTTCTGCTGCTGTCCCAACAGTCACATTGATTTAACATGTTACTGCCATTTTATGCTGAGGGCTAATCTTACATGGCTCGAATGTAATTTATTCGGTAATCATAAATTAAATTGACATAAGTGAATATTTCATCAAAACGACAGTCTTCAAAGAATGTGGTTAATCTCAGCACGTCTGTCCACTTGGTGGCGCACTTCATAACTATCTGGCTATATTTTCCCAAAAGATCAAGTTCAAAAACAACAAATGTGTCTATTTAGGACCTTCACATTTTGCAGCGGTTGTTTTATTGACTATATTACAGTCTCCCAATAGCCTTGTTTTAATGTTCTTCACTAAACGATATGAACTAACCACATTATTGCTAAAATCAGGCGCAAGGTGAGTGAACTACATAAATATATTGAATTAGTACAAAGCAAGTGCCTTAATAAATAAGCTATAGCATTTTAGATTTGACTATCCTAGGTTTTAAAAAAAGCTCTAAATTGACACCTTTACCAGTATTGGATTTAATTTTCAGACAGTTAATGAAGTAGAATTTCATGTTTTTGTCAGTTGTATAATCAAAAGTTATCAGGCTGGCATTTTTTTTTGCATGATTTTCATCCAAATAACAGGTTACTCAAATAAAATAGTGCAACATATTCTGGTGTTGCAAATGTGAATTGCATCTGTAAATAAATTGGCCCTACTATTAGCAATTATTCCTGACTTTTCAAAGACCCCTCATTTATTGTTTTTTTTTAAATGGAGTGTATGAATGCAGTATACCTTTAAGCACTTCTAATTGTGTCAGTTTATTTTCTTAAACAAAAGTGAAATTGTAAACATATTCAAGGGCAATCTTTTTAGTTACTATAAACATTTAAACTTGATCATAGGCACTATCTTGATGGGATCAAGTATTACTGAAGCAGTATAGTGGGACTTGCGAAAATTGTGTTTTGCAAACTACATATTACACATATGTAATGGTTTCAGAACAAAATTGGGGCCTCACTAGATATTTATTGCAATAATTACTTCCACGATTTCTGGATACCCAAAAGCACTTTAGACCAATGAATTACTATGGGAAAATAGTAACTGTTGTAATTTAGGAAACCATGTGCCCCAGTAAGGTGCCACAAAAGAAAATATCATAAATGGTCATATCATTTGTTTTTGTTGCTCTATGAGGAATAAATGCTGGCCAGCATACGAGGATAACTCCCCTGATCTTCTTCCACCCAATATGATCCAAAATCAAAGATTAGATACCAACCATTTACCAATCGATAAACATTTTGTGTTTCCCTAGAGTAAACACTTTTAAACTGCAAAAAGTGAGTGATTAGAATTTGTTACTATGTCTATTGTTTTCTGTATTTTTCTAACACTATTTTTAAGAATAAGGATCGGATTACCTCTCTAAATGCTGCCCATAAATTCAAAACTCATTTTTAAGTCCCAGACTGAATAAAGAAGTGATCTCTTATTTTGTCGTTTTCCATTCTATTTATTACAGGTGTTATCAAAATAAATTATCTCATAGGATAAAAATCTACATTGTAAAAGCTGTAATAAAAATATCATTGTCAAAATCATTTTGTATGTCCTATCTTAATTTTCTCATCTTTATTAACATTCTATCAATAAATCACCACATTTATTGACTTGCTATTGTCCTTTTCTTTGTGCACTCACTTTTCTCCTGCCCCAAATCTTCCCACTTTTCTACCAGTTTTACTCTAAGAGTAGAATGATTAAGGGTAACCCAACTGGATTTCTCTCACAATTTCTTCTTCCCTTTGATACTCTCTGAAATCCACTCAGTGCTTGCTTGTTGTGCTTGAAGTATTGTACAATCAATAAATATTAATTCAAATAAACTATTTAAACTACAATCTTTTCTTTATTCATTGATACAATTAAAGGAAAAGCTCTGTTGGAGATATCTAGTTCCTCAGAATAAGATGAGCTATAAGAATGTATTGTTTTTCCATGAACAACCTTTGTTTTTGTTTTAAAACATAACCTATGAGTGCTAGAAACTATTTCTTTGAAGGTTAATATGTGACCTGATGTTTTATTGTGGGTGACTGCTTTTTAGATCATTTTATCACAAGAATGTTTCCTGTGAATCTTAACAAAGATGCATACTCACTGTACTATTATTTAACAAACTATAGTTTTCAATTCAACTTCAGAAGGCCAGACTGATTTGCAATATTTTAATCAATTTCATGAAGCAACTTAGAATGCATATTGACCTGGGTTTTATGGTTAATAGCAGATTAGTGGTGCCCATCATTAACCCAGAAGAAAGCTACCAAAATAGTGATTTCTATAGTGCAGAGTTCACTTATCATCATGGCAGTTTTAATCCGGTGCTACGTAAAGACATCTTTATGTGTTCAGTAATACTGATGTTAGCAACCACAGAATGTGGGCACCACTGATTAGGCCAAAATTCATTGTAAATCCCTGTGAAAACGGTAGTGAGCTGCCTTCTTGAAGTACTGTAGGTACACCCACAGCATATTTGTCCTGGCAACAGTGAAAGAACAAAAACATTGTTCCAAGTCAAGTTACTTTAAGAGGAATGTTCCCATGCATCTGCTGTTCCTGTTCTGACATGGTAGAGGTCACAGACTTGGAAGATGCTGTCAGTGGACCCTAGCTGAGCTGCTGCATCTTGATATATCTTGCAGCTTGGGTGTGGTGTGAAAAGTTGTTTGGATTAATATTTAAGCTACAATAAACAATAGCATGTATTAATAAAGCACTTTTAAATGAATTAAGATACCACAAGGCTCTTGACAGGGAGAGTACAAGGCAAGATTTGACACAGAACCACATAAGAATGCATCCAATAGAGAAATGCAGAATCACTGAGAGCAACATCTGAATCTCTGTTATTCCACTCTTATGCCCACTCTATTCCATCAAAACTGAGAGCAACATCTAATGCTGGAGAATACTACTAATTGTGGTTATTGCCACTGCAAGACATATGCCATTGAAATGGGCATTCATTATATGATTATTCATGTGGATTTTTCTTAATTACGTATGTGAGTTATACAAGGTTTTAGTAAAATCTTTTAAATAACTCATCTAACTGATAATCTTGAAAGGTCAGTTGTGGCTCAGAAATTCAGCATTATTGTTGCCATGGTCATTGTGAAATGGAATTGTGGCAGAAGGATATATATTCAAGTTTCACTTCAGAGATCCGAGTACAAAAGATGAGCTGTCAATCCAGTTGTTCTAAAAAAAGGCGTATGATTTGTATATGTTTTAATATCACTTACTTTTGAGTTTGAGTTTGAATTTGAACTTAATGACATGTGTGTTTCCTGCATGTCTGAAGGCATTTAATGATTAATTTCTAAGCTTTTCTGTAGTCATGATGATTTCTTTTAAAACTATGTGTTTTCGTTTACATTGGGCGAATTTTACAAGCAAACAAAAAGTGAACATTGTAGCCTAATGCACAGTTTAAAAAGGTCAGAAATAGATTTATAATCCCTCCCCACCAACACCCACCTTTTTTGCTTGAAGAAACACCTATATCTTGGAAAGAAGTTTATTTATTCTTTGAGTTTCAGTTTGGGCAATTCCACAGGATTCCTGAATGAAGTTGGATATGTAAAGCATTTGCTGGTGAGAAACAGAGAAGATAATATGGAATTGTTCAAAATGGATTGCCTCAGTGAAAAGAGAATGCTAAATGTTCCAGTCCAGAAGTGTTTAAATTAAAAAAACTAAAAGATTTATTTGAAGCTGAGAACATTTAAGTTAATGAAAGCCTAATCCTGGAATTACCAGATTCTTAAAATGGAGAATGGAAAACAATGAAATTAATTCGTAAAGGAATAACAGGGAAGACAATTTCTGTTGCATGAGTAGTGTAAAAGGTGTTTTTGGGGTTAATGGGGTTATATTTATACTGTATGTCAAGATTTTTTTAAAAAATTATGTTATTGCAGAATAGAACAAACTGAACTATTTAATGTTCATTTCTTTCATATAATAAACTTCTGTTTTATTGTTAAAAAACAAACCTGCAACATTACATGCACATGTTTTGATGAGACCACTTTGTTAAAAAGCATGATCGACCAAGCTAGATTTCAGTCTGGGATCTAGCTTGTCCATTATAAACATCAGGTTGGATCATAACAATTTATTGCCCATTGCTGGCTGCCCTTGAGAAGGTGGTGGTGGTGGTGAACTGCCTTCTTGAACTGCTGCAGTCCACCTGCTGTGGACTAACCAGAAAGCCATTAGAGAGGGAATTCCAGGATTTTGACACAGTGATAGTGAAGGAATGGTAATATATTTCCAAGTCAGGATGGTGAGTGGGTTGGAGGGGAACTTGAAGCTGGTGGTGTTCCCAGGTACCTGCTGCCCTTATCCTTCGAGATGGAAATGGTCATGCTTTGGAAGATGCCCTCCGAGGATCTTGGGTGAATTTCTGCAGTGCATCTTGTAGATAGTACATACTGCTGCTACAGAGCAGCGGTGCTGGAAGGAGTGGATGCAATGTCAATCAAGTGAGCTGCTTTGTCCTGGATGGTGTCAAGCTTCTTGAGGGTTGTTGGGGCTGCACCTATCCAGACAAGTGTTACTGAGAGTTTTGTGGATTACTTGAAATCTTTCACTAAAGCTAATCTAAGAGTTTAGACTAAATGGAAAGTGAAAGTAAAAATAGGACCTTGTAAGGATGAGATGCTTCAAAATGATTATCCATTAGAGTTAACACAAACACTTGACATGAAGCAAAAGAATGAAGTGCAGACAGAAATAGAAAAGGGAGACAGAATTTACAAAACTTGAACTCCAAAGAGAGGGAATTAAAGAATATATGAGCTCAGCCTGGAACAGCTTAGAGCTAAGAAATACGAGAGAGGTACTTGTGGTTGGTTTGCTCGCCAAGCTGGTTCATTAGTTTGCAAGTGTTTCATTACTCTTCTGGGTAACATTATCAGAGCAACTTTTGATGAAGCACTGTTGTATTTTCCTGCTTGCTATTTCAGCTCTGGGGTCCATTGGAGTTGATTACCTCATTTCCAGTTTTTCTTTACAGTGGTGTGCATATAGGGTCCAATCCAAGTGTTTATTGATGGCCTTCCTGGTGGAGAACAAGGGCTCTAGGAATTCCCTTGCTTGTCTCTGTTTGGCTTGACCTAGGATCCTGATGTTGTCCCACTCGAACTGGTAGTTCTCCTTGTCTGTATGTATGGAGACAAATGGGTATTGGTTGTGCCTTTTTATTGCTAGTTGTTGTTCATGTATTCTCATAGCCAGTTTTCTTCCTGTCAATGTAATTTTTGTCACAGACCTTGCATGGAATCTTGTCTGTTACGTTGGTTCTTTCCATAGTGGAAAGGGGTCTTTGGTTCTTGTTAGCAGTTGGAGTAGGGTTGATATAGGTTTGTGCACTACTGTGATGCCCGGTGGCTGTGGTAGTCTTGTGGTCAGCTCAGATATGTTTTTTATGTACGGTAACATGACAAGTGTATCAGGGCGTACTGTGTCTTCCTATTGTTGTTTGTACGACAGGCAATGTCAGGCCCAGTTGTTCAGGTATGCATTGTCTTGGGAGATATTATTCTTCCTTTTGGCATTGCTGCAGTGTGTTGTGGCTCATTTGAATAGTGTTTTCACGCAACTGCATTTGTGGGTATTGGCGTGGTTACTGTTGAAATTTAAGACTTGATCCATGTGTGGGGCCTTTCTGTATACTTTGGTCAGAAATTCCTCATTGGCCCTGTGTTCTACCGTCACGTCCAGGAATGGGAGCTGTTTGTTCTTTTCTTCTCCTCTGGTGAAAATGTTGGTTATAAGTTGGTATGTTTCTTCTAGTTTAGTTCTAGAGGTACTAGTTTAAGAGAACTGACGTAAGGACATCAAGGTAATAAATCAGAAGGTTAAAAATCAAAAGATGATATAAAGAAAGTAATATACTTCTATTGTAATAAGACAGGACATAAAGCCAATTGCTGGAGGCTAAAAGGGAAACAGATTACAGAAGCAGAAATGTTCAAAGAAACTTAAAAAAAGGCTATCAGGAGAAAAACGTAAGTATTAAAACTATAATAGTAGCAGAAAGAGAACATGGTTCATTTGAAGGTACTAAGAATGTGGGAGGTGGTTCAGGACAATAATGAAAATTGTTTCAAAGAAATCAAAATTGCCAGAAAAACCTAGCAGCATCTGTGGAGAGAAATCAGAGTTAACGTTTCAGGTCAAGTAACCCTTCCTCAGTGGTGCCCACATCAAAAATGAATAAAACAAATTCAAAAAAAAATAAAAAAAACAAATAACAAAAACATATTGGAGGTCTAGGCAACTAAAAACCGATGAAGTCCTTGAAGAATATAGACAAAGTAGGAAGAAGCTCAAATGGGAAGTTAGGACAGCTAAAGGGGGCTACGAAATGTCCTTGGCCAGCAGGGTTAAGGAGAATCCAAAGACATTTTGTACATATATTAGGAGCAAGAGGGTAGTTAGGGAAAGGATGATGTAGAGAGCGATTATGTGTGGTACCACAGGAATTGAGATCCTTAATGAGTTTTTTTATGTCGGTATTCACCAAAGAGAGGGAGGTGAGGGGTATTGTGGTTAGGGAAAGGTGTGAGAGTACTCTTGGGCAGGTCAACATAGCTAAATAAATAAATAAATAAAATAAGTAATTTATTTGTTTAATTGGGTACCTTGAAGGGTGTTAAAGGTAGACGAGTCCGCAGGACCAGATGGGATCAATTCTCAGGATATTGTGGCAGGCAAGGGAGGAAATAACTGGGACATTAACAGTTATCTTTGCATCTTCTGGCCTTAGGTGAGGTTCCAGAGGACTGGAAAATGGCCAATGTTGTTCCTTTGTTTAAGAAAGGAAACAAAGATAATCCAGGTAAATACACCCTGGTTAATCTGATGTCAGTGGTGGGGAAGCTGTTGGAAAAGACAGAGATAGGATTTATTTACATTTGGAAGTGATTGGACTTGTTAATGATAGGCAGCATGGGTTTGTGTGGGGAAGGTCATGTTTCACCAACCAGATTGAGTTTTTTTGAGGAGATGACAAGAATGATTGAGGAGGGAAGGGCAGTGGTTGTTATCAACATGGACTTTGATAAGGTACCTAATGGCAGGCTGGTACAGAAGGTAGAGTCTCTTAGGATCAAAGGTGAGCGGGCTAGATGGATACAAAACTGCTTGGTCATAGAAGACAGAAAGTGTGGCAATGGAAGAGTGCTTTTCAAATGGAGATCAGTAACTAGTGGTGTTTCACATGGAACAGTGCTGGGACCTTTATTGCTTGTAATATATATAAAAAAAGATGGAGAGGAAAATATAGGTGGTCTGATTAGTAACTTTGCAGATGATACCAAAATAGGCAGAGTTGCAGATAGTAAGGATGATTGTCAAAGGATATAGTGGGATATAGATAGATTGCGGATTTGGGCAGAGAAATAGCAGGTGAGGTTTGATCCAGACAAGATGATGCACTTTGGAAGCTCAAATTCAGATGCGAATTATACAATAAATGGTAGACCTTTCAGGAGCATTGACATACAGACGGATCTAGGCATACAGGTCTACAGATCCCTGAAAGTGGTAACACAGGTGGATAAAGGTGATCAAGAAGGCATACAGCATGCTTGTCTTCAAGGGACATGGCATCAAATATAGAAGTTGGCAAAATACATTACAGCTGTACAAAAAAAAAAACAACTTTAGTTGAGTCACATTTGGAATATTGTGTGCAGTTCTGGTTCCTACACTACAAGAACATGGATGGTTTGAAAAGGGTGCAGAGAAGTTTACCAGGATGTTGTCTGGTCTGGAGGATTTCACTTAAGAGAAGTTGGATAAACTCAGGTCATTTTCACTGGAAAGATGGAGGCTGAGGGGCAGCCTGATAGAGCTTTACAAAGTTATAAGTTAATAGGGTGGATTGTCAGAGGGTCCCACCACCATCCCCTCCCCCCCCCACCCCAAGAGCAAAAAGGTCAACTACAAGAGGGCATAGGTTTGGGTGAGAAGGGGAAAATTTTTCAGAGGGTGGTGGGTGCCTGGAACGCACTGCCAGTGGAGGTGGCAGAAGCAGGTACATTAGCAACATTTGAGGCGTATCTTCATAGACACGTGAACAGGAGGTGAACAGAGGTAAAAGAGTTACGCATGGGCAATAAATAGTGGGTTTAAATAAGGATTTGGAATCAGTGCAGGCTTGGTGGGCCAAAGGGCCTGTTCCTCTGCTGTATTGTATAATCTTTAGATATGCATTTGTGTTGCCATAGCCTCCAGGGCTATGGGCCAAAACCTGGAAAATGGGATCAGTGTAGACAAATCTTGTTGACCAGTGTGGACATGGGGTGAATGGTCTCTTTCCGTGCTATAAACATCTGACAGTCTAAGTGGATTTTTAATGAAAAAAGACTTAAAGCATACAACCTCCTCAGGTTTGAGTCAGAAACAATAACTAAGTGTCATTGTTTAAGAGATAATATATTAAGGAAGAAATAAACACAATGTCAAATGCCAAGTGATGAGGAAGGGTCTGTCAGGTGGTGGTTCCATCTGAATACTGTAATTAACTTTTAAAGAATGAATCGTAACATTCTAAAGGCAAGTTACTCATTTGGAAAACAGGTTAAAATCTTTTTTTGATGGTTAGGATTATACAAAGGATGTAGTCAGATTTTGCCATACACTCCACACATCAGGTAGTGGGTAAATCCTAAACCTCAATTCAACCCAATTAAACTTTAATTTCAATCAGCTTTTGAAGAACCCTTACCTATGTGTAGAATCCTTACGTAAAACCAGGAATGGGTGCCAATATCTTTTAACAATTGTAGATGTTCCCAGACTTTCTGAAGCACTGCCTTTAGGCAAAAAAAAAAATTCACTGCACACTATGGGACATGGCCAAGTAACCACCTAGAGAGGTGAAAGCACAGCTTATTTTGGATTTTTCTGTGCGTAGGACAAAATGTGAAATTTTGCATTGTATTGGAATGAGTGGATTTTACTACAAATTTCTTCCCAACTTCAGCGCTGTCATTGCACCTTTAATGAACTTGCTGATAAAAAGCAGAACATTTGAATGAATGGAAGAACATCAAAATTCCTTTGAAAGCTGAAGAGACAACTGCACCATACCTAATAATGAGAAGTCATTCAAATTGGCTGTTGATGCCAACAATATCAGCCTTCTTGCCCTTTCACGGCTAGAGGATGAGATGGGGATTGAATGGCTTGAGAGTTATTTTTTCAAAGAAACTAACTGCACGTCAACAAAAATATTCGACAGTGTAGAAAGAGACATTGAGTTTTCTTGAGACCACATCAGCAACAAACATGGAAGAAACATACTTATAATCAACCACAATCATTTGAATATTTTTGGGAAAAGTCCGAGACATGAACTTACTATTATTTCAATGGAGCTTAATTCTCCAAACATATAATTTGAAGAATGTGCCTGGAAAAAAAAATGTTCTAGTGGATGCCTTCCTGAGAGTATATTTAAAGGATACTGAGTGATGTAGTCCCCACAAACTAATGTAAAATCAAATTGCTCTGTAACACACTGCGTATCTAATGTCATTTGTTACTGCTGTTATTGTGACATAGCAGTAGTGCAAAGACAATTTTTGATGAATAATGAAAACACCTCTTAAAGCAATATTTCCAATTTTCTTTGGAAGAGAGGTGTGAGGTTGGATGCATTGTGTAGGAGTATTTTTGTATCATTTATTTTTGAGTTTGAATCTTTGGATTTGAACCAATGACTTTTTTTTCCTGTGTCTAAAGAGTTTTAGTGATTAACGTGCAAGTATTTCTTGATGATTGATTTTTAAAACACCATATATGAGTAAAACATATCCTGGAGAATAATAGTTTTTTGTTTATGTTAGAAGAATTTACCAGCAAACAAAGTAAACATTTGCATTAGGTGCAGGTTTAGAGGGTCAGGGATTTATTTTCTTTGATTAGAGAAAGTGGCCATAGCTCGGAAAGATGATTTTTTTTTAAAACTTTCAGTTTGGGCAATTCCACAGGCTTTACAACTAAGCTGGATGTGAAAGCAATTTCTCATAGGAAAGGCAGAAGATAGTTTTGAATTATTAGAAATAGGTTACTTCAGTATAAGGAGTTTAGTAGTAGTTCTGGACCAGAAGTTTTTGGTTAAAACACTGAAAGAGTTATTTGAAGTTGAGAAACTTAAAGTTCAGTTGTATGAAGGCTCAAGAAAAAGGCTATCCAATTCTCAAGACTAGAGCTAAATGCACAGTTAAATTAAGCCCTGTGGGGTGATAGAGAAAAATCTCTTTAGTGTGACTACTGTAAAGGGTGCTTCTATGATTTCAGATTATATTCTTATCATCGTTTTTTTAAAATCTTTAAATTTGTGTTGCGTAAATAGTTCATTTTATTCAATTTTAACATTTATTTTACATAAACTTTTTAACTGTTAAAACCATTGTGTGCTTATCTTTTAGAGAGAGAACCTTGTTAAAACCTGACCCCTCTGCCAAACAAAATATGCTCTATCAAGCCAATTTTCTATCTGGAATCTGACTTGTCTACAAATAACATCAGCTAGGATAACACGGTACATTATTAGGGGAGTCCTTGCATTGTTTAAAGTTTTGTATTCTGGATAAGAGGTTAAACCATGGACTTGTCACCCCTCTCAGATGAATGCAGATTACTCTATGGTGTTATTTAAAGGCTGCATATTTTGCCGATGCTGCCATTGTCAGGGACTAAATGCACATGCTCAAAATCAGAAGGACAAGATCTGAGTTGAATCGACTCCCCTGCCTAGTTCAATCCAAGTGTTGATCACACTGACTCCCAGACATCAGTCCTGAACTTAACTGTTAACAATAAACTAACTTAGAGCACAGAACTTCATCACAAATTCATACTAGCAGCTAGACTTATGCAAGAAAAGGTGTCACAAAAGTAGTTTACACATGTGCAAATGGCTTTAGGTGTCATCTGGAATACGTTGAAATAACAACGTGCTTGTTTCCAAACAGGAGCAGGGGAGGATTTCCCAGTGTACTGTCATATTTTATCCCTCATCTGCCATCATTAAAGCAGACAGATCATCTGTCATTATCACATACAAATTGGCAAGCGTGTTTAATAGTTCAACTTCAAAAGTGCTACATTCACAGCACTTTGACACGTCAAAAGGCCATTTTTTTTGGTTACCTCACTTTATATAACTTGCAAACTCAAAATGGTTTCAACAATAAGTCAGTTCCCAGTTACACAACTCTCTCATTAACACCTGGCCCATGACCTACTTACAGCTGACAGTCAACTGATTTTCAATTACACAAATTTAAATTAAGCCTTAAAAGTCACTTTAATGAAAAGCATAAACTATGTATACTTCCCTATAGCTTATGTCCAGCACCACACTGAATTCCCACACTGACCAAATTTCCATTTTAGAAATTGTTACTCTCCCTCAGTTTCCAAATCACTCTGCTACCAAACTAAACGGTTTTGGCTCATCTTGTTTTAAGAAACACAATCCATACTGCTGACAAGTGAGTGCATTAACAAACCTTCTGCTCAAGTATTGCTGGACACATTGTAAGTTTTCTTCAAAGATATAATTTTTCAGCATATGGAAGTTATGTGCAATATAAATTCCAAAATGTAAATAATCGTTCATTGCAGTTATTGCAACAGCAAATTAAAGGCTATAAATTAGTATCTTATGCAGTGATATTGAAAGATATATTTTCAAATGTTTAAAATCCAAAATCATATGTTAAGACAGCCATGATTCAGAGCTACACAGATGATTCATTCACATCCCAGGCTTATTCCCATCATCTGCAGACGAGGAGTGCATAATCCTCCCAGAGAAATATAGAAGAATAATTTGAAATATTCAGAGGATGAAGCAGGGACACATTCTCTTAATATCAGATCTATGACTCTTGAAATGGAACAACTAAGGAAAGACAATTTAATTACAAGATTCTCACAGGGCCACCTCAAGCATCAACAAAATATGAAAGGGCACGTCAGCCACAAAAGGTCAATAACAATCCCTTGAACTCGTTCATCATATCTTTAACTATTGGAAAATATGAACTGCCATGAGACCTGAGGCAAATGCTAGAGCTGTTGTGACTTCTTTGTATGTTAAATATAGACCTTGCATTACAGTGAGCACATTTAATTGGGCAGATTGATTTTATCAAAAATCTCATGGTAACACTACTATACGACAATTCAAGTCTGTCTGCAGAGATCAAAAATGCCACCGATTGTAACTCCTTCAACTGCACACATCCACCTGAAAAGATGTGTGGATGGCCTCAAATTCCACAATATCCCATATGCTATGTAAGTCAGACTGACCTTGAGTGAATTCTACTCCCAGTAGGTCTGTATTAATGAAGCTAAACAAGTGCAACATATATTGAAGATTTATTGTTCCAATAAAAAAAAAACAAAAAAAAAACTTTGCCAATTGCTAGTGTTGGAAAAACAATATTGATTTTCATGACAGGATTAAGTCTGTAGTCCCGAAGTTTCAGAAAAAGAGAGCACAGAGGAGTGCCACATCATGCTGGAAATATGACATTTTGGAATCATTCTCCAGACCTCTGGCTAGTCTATTTTCGTAATGATTTTATTCCTTTTAGAAAGTGAAGATAAAACAAATCTGTAAGCTGCCTTACCTAGAATTGGAGTTGATCTGATCCTCAGTTGAAATTGTGTTGAACAGTCATTACATTCCTACATTACAATGATGTCCATATTTCAGCACCATTTCATTGACTCTGAAGTGCTTTGAGATAGTCGGAGGTTAATCCTACAGAAAGGCAAATATTTCTTTTTCATCCCATTTCCTCTGATATTTCATAAAAAATAACATAGGCAATTGTTGTATCCCAGTTCATCTCACTAAATATAGCTGAACTCACCAAGCTTAACTAGACATTTGGCATCTTTGATTGAATCCATGATCTGAATTTTGTACCTTGTTAAGGATGCGTCAGCTTCTCTAGCATCCCCCCCAAAAAAAAACTTTAAAATATCATCAATTTTAACTTTCCCTTTCTATTTCTTGCCTCCCCTCACACCTTTAATTTCCTTTATCTTTGTGTTTAATTGACATCAAGTTAATCCACTTATTCATCTTTGTTAATTTCTCAAAAAGTTTAATCTGAGAAGTTCAGCTAATACGTTGTTTGCCTTGTGAATCCCAGCGATCTCAGATGTCCTGTTGCCTTCATTACACCATTATCAGCACACGCTTCTAGCAACTTGCCAGATAACGGGGATTTGAAGTGAATTACGTCAAGTGAAAGCCCAACCGAGCGAGATTCCTCACTCCAGCAAATCCTTTCCAGCCCACTGTCTCGCCATTGCTCAACATCCCTCTTCAAACCCCCGCACCTCAGACCAGTGAGATCAAAGGAATGGAAGATTTCAAAGAAGCATTCAGATGTATTGTACACCAATCAATTGCTACATCATATTTTATGGTAATAATGTCCTTTTTTTAAAAAACCCACGCTGACGTTTTTTTCTACCAGTGCCCGAGAGAGTTATTTAGTTTGACAGTGACAGGTCTTTTATCGTCCTCACATCAATGTTTAGGGCGAACGTTTGTTGGGTAAATAATAGCATATTAATGTTTCAAGTCAAATTCAAGGCACAAATAGACGAAAAAAATTCAAGGAATGAAGAGATACGCTATGACACATGAAATCTCCAGAATTTACTGGATGATTTGCATTGCTCAGCTGTTCACTTGTACAAAAGACATCTTGTCGTTAGTGTTGTGACCGATGCTTCTGTGACTATTTATTTCAGCGGTACATGAATTGTAGTGATCCAGTAATCAAGAAAGCCATAACTCACCTTCCCTTTCGAGTCCTTACATATCATTGACACACTCTTGGTCACCTAGATCTGTTCGCTTTGCTATTCGATCATTAACCTGCACATTCCAGCAGATTCAGCAAATTCCAGCGTACAGAGTTTTGAGCTATAGAAAAAGTCTAAAGAACAGGGCGCGTCGCGATTTTTTTTCCTCCAGCAACATCTGGCATTGTTTTATGTTCATGTCGGAGTGCTGAAGAGGAAATGGTTTCTCAATGTTTAGAATTAATAATGTTGCAGTTCCTCCTTAGCTCAGATGTGACAAACTATTTTTGTTTATGTATCAAAGTAAACAAGATGAACTGAATTTTGAAACTTACTTTTCACTTCGAGGTATGTCATGAAACTTGAGGTTAACCCACACTCTGATGCTCTTCCTTGCTGTTGTACCATTGGTGCACCTGCTATCAGGACCAGTGAGGCACATGAACGTGCTGTTGCCTTCACGGTATTTGCTGGTTTGTAGATACTCCAAGTGATTTCAGGCCCACTTGTTCACTGTTCAGAGACTCGCAGCGTATCACTATGAGTTTCAAGGGAGATAATTTGCGTAACTCATTTCGCCCACCTGCATGCACTATAGCCTGTTCACCTAATAAAACTACACTTATTGTAGTAACTCCGCCACCACCGCTGAAATCACAAGGTCCTGAGAAATTTCATGGGCTGGTATTGTAATTCTGATCTGACATCACAGAACTTCATGGTGAGACCATGCTTCCCGTATGGCCCACTAGCAACACTTTGAAGGTGAGCTCCAATCAAGCAAGTTATAATTCACCACTGAATCTGTACTTTGGAAATTTCTCTTTTTTTTTCTGAGGATGATGACGCAACTTGAGCATTGATCACATGGTTAGTATCAGCTTCCTGGAGCCTTTCTCAAAGAGACATCCTTTACCTATGGGCCTTTGAATGTTGCCATTTATCCCTATCCGTCCACTTTCGTTGGGTTGGTTGATGGGTGACTAATTGACTAAGTTGATGGATGTGTTGGTGAGTGACCTTTCAAAGGGCTGTCTGGGTGGGATAGTGAGTGACTGAATGAGGGCCTGCAAAAGTGGATAGGGGACAGACTCAAATGCTGGCTGGAGGGCTGACTGATGCCCTACTATGGGGTTTGGTTGGTAGGTGGGTGGGTGAGTGAATAATGGGGGAGGAAGGTGCCAGGATGGGTGAGTGACTGGGACAGAGCCAAACACACACTCACCATTCCTTTGCTTCCTCCCTTCCCCTCACCAATCTTCTGAGCGAAAAGCTATTTACCACACGAGCTGGGCAAGGAGGTAAAACCAGGCTGAAAGGCAACCCATAGAGTCACACAGCACAGAAACAGACCCTTCGGTCCAACCAGTCCATGCCAACCATAATTCCAAACTAAACTAGTGCCACCTGCCTATGCTTGGCCCAAATCCCTCCAAATATTTCTTATTCATGTATTTACCTAAATGTTTTTTAATCGTTGTAACCGTACCTGCATCCATCACTTCCTCTGAAAGTTCAGTCCACACATGAACCACTCTGTGTAAAAAAAATTGCCCCTCATATCTTTTTTTAAATCTTTCTCCTCTCGTCTTTTAAAATATGCTCCCTAGTCCTGAAGTCTCCCAATCTAGTGAAAAGACACCTGCCATTCACCTTATCCATACCCCTTATTATTTTATAAGCCATTGTATGGTCACCTCCTATGCCCCACCAAGAAAAGTCCCAGCCTATGCGACCTCTCGTATATCAAACTGTCTGTTCTGGGCTACATCTTGGTAAATCTCTTCTGAACCCTGTCCAGCTTAATAATATCCTTCCTGTAACAGCGGGACCAGAACTGGACACAATACTCCAGAAGAGGCCTCACCAATGTCCTGTATATCCTCAACATAATGTCCCAACTCCTATACTCAAAGGTCTGGGAGCAAGCATGCTGAACACTTTCCTAGCCACCCTATCGATATGTGATGCAAACTTCGAAGAATTATGTACCTGAACCCTTAGGTCTCTTTGTTCCACAACACTGCCCAAGGCCCGACTTTTAATTCATAGAATAGAATCATGGAATCCCCACCGTGTGGAACCAGGCCGTTTGGCCCAACAAGTCTACACCAACCCTTGGAACATCCCACCCAGACCCATCCCCCATAACCCACCTAAGCCACACATCCCTGAACACTACGGGCAATTTAGCATGGCTAATCTACCTAACATTCACATCTTTGGACCGTGGAAGGAAACCAGAATACCCGGAGGAAGCCCACGCAGACACGGGGAGAATGTCCAAACTCCACACAGACGGTCGCCCAAGGGTGAAATTGAACCCGCGTCCCTGGCGCTGTGAGGCAGCAGTGTTAATTTCTGAACCACCTTGCCGTCCTCAGTTGCATAAGTCTTGTCTTTGTTTGTTTTACCAAAATGCAATACCTTTCCAAATCAATCTCTATTTGCCCATTGATGCAGTTGATCAAGATCTCTTTGTAATCTTAGACAACCTTCTTCACTGTCCATGTAGTGGGTCACAGATATCTACAGCACAGAGAAAAGCCCCTTGGCCCATCTCATCCATGTTGGTTAAAAACAACCATCTGACTATTCTAACCCCATTTTGCAGCACTTGGCTTAAAACCTAGCATGCCTTGGCATTACAAGTCCATGTCTAATTACTTCTTAAATGTTATGAGGGTATCTACTTCTGCCACCCTTACAGGCAGTGAGTTCCGGATTCCCATCACCTTCTGAGTGAAAAGATTTTCCTCCCATCTCCCCTAAACTACCTTCCCCTACCTTAAATCTATTCCTTAATCATTGAACCCTCCAACAAAGGAAAATATTTCTTTTTCTCTACCCTATCCATGCCCGTCATAATTTTATACATCTCAATCATGTCCACTCTTAATCTCCTCTACTCTTAGGGAAACAATCCAGACTGTCCAATCTCTTTCCATAACTGAAGCTCTCCAACCCAAGCAACATCCTGGTAAATCTCTTCTGTCACCTCTGTTATCACATCCCTCTCATAATATGGATTCCAGAACTGCACATAATGCTCTAGCTGTGGCCTAACCAATATTTTATACAGCTCCAGCGTAATCTCCCTGCTCTTAAACTATGCCTCAACTAATAAAGACAAGTATACCATATGCCTTCTTAATCACTTTATTCATCTTCAGGGCCTGTTGTACATGAATACCAAGGTCTCTCTGATCTTGAGTGCATCCCAGAATCCTACGTTCATCATGTATTCTCTTGCCTTGTTTGTCCTGCCCAAGTGCATTAGCTCATACATATCTGGATTGAATTACATTTGTCACTGCTCAGTCCATCTGACCATCCTGTCTCTATCCATTTGTGGTCTAAGGCTATCCTCCTCCTTATTTACAGCTATCTTTGTATCACCTGTGATCTTGCTGATCAACCCTCCTACATTCATGTCTAATTTATATAAACCACAAATAGCAAGAACCCTCATACTGATGCACTGTATAGAGATTTCCAGTTGGAAAAACACCCCTCAACCATCACTCTCTGCTTCCTGCTGCTCAGCCTATTTTGAATCCAATTTGCCAAATTGCGTTGTATCCTAACTTTGCTATCAGTCTGATGTGGGACCTTGCCAGAGCCTTGCTGAAATCCAAGTAGACTACATCAAAAGCATTGTCCTCATCCTCATTCAATGAAGGTGGTCAGGAGTCAAGAGTGCTACTTCTTCCCCTCTCCTTCCTTTGCTCTCTGTCTTCTTCACCCTGTATCCAAAAAGAAGGAAAATCTAGAAAAATTTAAAAATGATGGGACTGGACTGAGCCCATTTTAAATATCCTAATGCTGAACTCCAGTTCTGGACCGGTACTGCCATTTTCAGATTGTATTGATTCTTGCTGTTCTTCTTTCTGCTCTTCTTTGTGCCAGGTCTTTGTTATACCATGAGACCATAAGACATTGAAGCTGAATTATGCTATTCGGCCCACTGAGTCCATTCTGCCATTCAATCATGGCTGATATGTTCCGTAATTCCATTCTCCTGCCTTCTCCCAGTAACCCTTGATCACCTTACCAATCAAGAATCTGTCTCTATCCCTGAATGACTTGGCCTCCACAACTTTCTGTGGTAATGAGTTCCATAGACTGACAACCCTCTGGCTGAAGAAATTCTTCCTCCTCTCGTTTCTAAAGGATCTTCCCTTTAGTCTGAGGCTGTGTTCTGAGATCGTTGTCTCTCCTATTGGTGGAAACATCTTCTCTCCCCAGGCCTCAGTATTCTGTAAGTTTTAGTGAGATTTTCCTTGTCCTTCTGAACTCCATTGGATACAGACCCAGAGTCCTCAATCACTCCTCATATGAAAAGCCCTTCTTCCCAGGATCATTCTTGTAAGCCTCCTCTGGATCCTCTCCAACACCAGCACATACTTCCTTAGATATGGGGCCCAAAACTGCTCTCAATATTCCAAATGTGGCCTGATCAGAGCTTTATATAGACTCAGCAATACATCCCCAATTTGTATTCTAACCCTCTTGAAATGAATACTAACATTATATTTGCCTTCCTGACTGCCAACGGAACTTGCATGTTAATTCTGAGTCCTAAACTAGGACTCCCAAGTCCCTTTATGCTTCATATTTCCAAAGCCTTTCCCCATTTGGAAAATAGTCTATTCTGTACCTTCGAATCGTCCTACCAAATTGCATGATCTTCCATTTTTGTACATTGTATTCCATTTGGCACTTCTTTGCCCATTCTCCTAGTTTGTCCAACTCCTTCTGCAGCTTCCCCACTTTCTCAACACTACCTGTCCCTCCACTTATGTTTGTGTTATCTGTAAACTTGGCAACAATGCCCACAGTTCCTTCATCAGATGGTTAATATATAATATGAATAGTTGTGGTTCCAATACAGACTTCTGCAGAACTCCACTAGTCAATGGTTGCCATCCTGAAAAAGACCCCTTTATCCCGCTCTCTGCCTCCTGCTAGATAGCCAATCCTTTATCCATACCAATACCTTGCCCCTAACACCATGGGCTGTTATTTGACAGCCTCCTGTGGGGCACATTGTCGATGGCCTTCTGGAAATCCAAATAGATCATGTTCACAGGCTCTCCATTGTCTAATTTAGTCGTTACGTCCTCAAAGTATTCTTACAGATTTGTCAGGTGTGAACTCCCCTTGACAAAGCCTTGCTGACTCAGCCCTATTTTACCATGCACTTCCAAGTACTCCACTATCTCATCCTTAATAATGGGATCTAAAATCTTACCAATGACTCAGGTCAGGTTAACGGCCTATAGTTTCCTGTCTACTGCCTCCCTCCCTTCTTAAACAGGCGTGTTACGTTAGCCATTTTTCAGTCCTTTGGGAAGCCCCTGTCTTCAGTAATTTCTGAAATATCACCACTAATGCCTCTACAATATCCTTAAGAACTCTGGATGTAGTCCATGTTGTTTGCATTATTTGTCCACCTCCAATCCTTTCAGTTTCCCCAGCATCTTCTCCCTGGTGATGGCCACTGCACTCACTTCTGCCCCCAATTCTCTTGAAGTTCTGGTATGCTACTGGTGTCTTCCACCGTGAAAACTGATGCAAAGTATCTGTTCAGTTCCTACACCATTTCTTTGTTCCTCATTATTACTTCTCTAGCCTAATTTTCCAGCAGTCCAATGTCCACTCTTGCTTCTTTCTTACTTTCAGATAACTTAAAAGCTTCATGCAATCTTCTTCTCTATTACTAGCTAGCTTACTGTAACATTTTATCTCCTCACTGCTTTTTCAGTTATCCTCTGTTGATTTTTAAAGGTTTCCCAATCCTCTGGCTTCCCACCAATCTTCACTGCATTTTTTGATTTCTCTTTTGCTTTTATGCTGTCCCTGATTGGTTGCCTCATCCTCCCCTTAGTATGTTTCTTCTTCCTTGGGATGAATTTCTGCTGTACGTCCCAATTATCCACAGAAACACCTGCTATTTTTGCTCCACTGTTTTCCCTGCTAAACTCCCCTTCCAATCAGCTCTGGCCAGCTCCTCCCTCATGTCTTTGCAGTTACCTTTGCTCAACTTTAATACAGTTACAGCTTATTCCAGCTTCTACTTCTGAAACTGCAGGGTGAATTCTATTACATTATGGTCACTGCCCCCTGGGGGTTCCTTCATCTTAAGCTCCCTAAGCAAGTCTGCCTCATTTACACTTTACCAAATCCAGAACTGCCTGTTCCCTGATGGGATCTACCACAAGCTGCTCCAAAAAGCCATCCTGGTAGACATTCCACAAATTGATTTTCTTGAGATCTGTTACCAATCTGATTTTCCCAGTCCACCTGCTTATTGAAGTCCCTCATGATTATTATATAAGTGCCTTTCTTGCATGCCGTTTCTATCTCCTGGTTTATTTTCTTCCCCATATCCTGACTACTGCTGGGAGGCCTGTACACAACTCCCATTAGGCTTTTTCATCCTTTGTGGCTCCTCAACCTTACTGACACAGATTCTACACCTTTCAACTCGACATCATTTCTTGATAGTGATTTAATTTTATTTCTTATGAACAAGGCAATCCATCCACTCAAACCATCTGTCTGTCCTTTCAATAGGATGAGGTTCCATGGCTATTTAGTTCCCAGCCCTGATCCCCTTGCAGCCATGTCTCTGTAATACCTACAACATTGTATCTGCCAATTTCAATCTATGCTACAAGCTCATCTAACTTATTTTATATATTGTGTGAATTTCAGTCCTGCACTGACTGCCCCCTTTCTCATAATTGTCCTTCACCTGCTATGCCTGAAGTTAGATTCCTAATCCTTTCAATACTTTCTGTCCTTTTACTTGTCCTAACTTTAAAAATTTCTGTTGGTCTGACTCCCCTTTCAAATTTTTCCATTACGTTTCACTCACTCACCCTATCCACAGCCCTAGTTATGGGCTTCACCTGGACTCTGGTCCCAGCATGAATCAGGTTGAGCCCACCCCATTTGGAACAGCTCCCTCCTTCCCCAGTAGTGGTGTCAATGTCCCATGAATTCAAACCTGTTTATCCCACACCAATATTTGAGCCATGCATTTCCTGTTGAGCCTGTGCCAATTTGCTCGTAGGTCCGGTAGCAATCTGAAGATTATAATCTTTTTGGTTTTGTTTTTTAATTTAGCCCCTGGATGCTTATATTACTTCAACAGAAGCTCTTTCTTATTTCTACCTATATCATTGATACCTACACAGACCACAACAACTCGATCTTTCCTTTCCACTCCAGATTTCTCTGCAGCCCAGATGAGAGATCCTGAATCTGGGCACCAGGCAGGCAACACAGCCTTTGGGACTCTGAATCCTGGCAACAGAGAACAGTGTCTATTCCCTTGACTATACTATCCCTGACTCTTATTATACCACAACAACATATACGTACGTGCCACTCTGCATCTGCAACTTAAAGTTTTATTCACGACACTCAGCACATTTGCATGAATGTACGGTATCCCTAAGTTAGACTTTATTATGTTCTCCCTTACTCTGAACCCACCTTAAGATTTACTATCTGCTACTGTACTGTTGTTTGTTTCTCCCAGTGTCCTGGGAACCTTGGTAATACTCTTTAGTATTGCCTCCTGGTTCCCACGCCCCTCTCTACTGGTTTAATCTCACTTCAATAGTGATAGTAACTTGCTCCATAGACTAATTTGTCCTGACACAGTTTAGCTGCAGCTAATCTGGCCTACAGGTCCAATTTCCCTTAGAGGTTAATTCACCTTGCAGTTCTTGAATATAGTAGGAATAAACTTCATTTTTGACTTAAGTGCAATATTTGCAGTAATGTCTTAATGGTAATTTACCTGTTAACAGTCTGTTCAACTTACCTTTCCATTGGTTCCACGGCTATCAGCAAAGTGCCATTTAGTTTGGTATATTATGGTACCCCATTCAAGTTGTTGCTTTACTTAAAAGCTCATTTTACCTGGCCACATTGAATTCTTTGTTGGGATCACAGAGAAGCTTGATCAAGATGGTGCATTTGATGCATATGTGGACTTTAAGAAGGCATTCAACAAGCTACCACACACTAGGCTTACTAAAAAAATTGGAACCCATGGGATTAAGAGGCAAGTGACAATATGGATAAAAATTTGCTAGGATTGACATGAAGCAAAGTTGTGTAGATGTTTTTGTTGTACTCGTGGAAGTGGCACACCCACTCCATTTGTGGGTTAGAACTGGATGATCAGGTACATGGCTTTTTTGGTGTCTTGTACCTGGTGTATGTCAGGTCCATGCCTCACTTGTGTGTGATAATGGTAACCCAAGATATCAAAAATAGAATATGTCCCTCATGTATAAACCTTTCGGCAAGGTGTTGAAAACGCTACTGAACATCATCCTCAATGCCCACCTTTGTGTGTAGCTGCATGAAGCCTGAACCCTCAGTCTGCAAGCACCTATTGTCACAATGTGCTCAGAATCAATCTTCTCCAGTGTAGAAAGGATATTTCAGGCTATGTTGTATAGAATGTTCCAGTCGGTTGGATTATGCTTTACCACTGTCCCATGTGGAGAGGTTTATGCAGAAAAACATGTTTGACCTCTCTACATTCTGCCCTCAAGCATCCACTTCTTCCTGGAATGTGCTTTTGGGAAGAAGGTCTGGAAAGAGCTGAAGTAGTTTTTCTTGTTGAGATTCATCTCAAGCAGCTGTGTGATGTAGGACTCTGTGCTCTGCACTTTGTTCTGAAGGAGACGTTTCAAGAAAAACACCAATTTCTGGTGGGGGATCATTAATTTGGTGAAAGATACTGTTTGATCTGCCTGAAACTCGATGGCCTTCCAATGCAAAGAATTGTCCACAAATGAGTGTTGCAGACTGGTGCCTGGTAAAGACCAATGCTACATGCAGGCAATGTACTAAAGATTTGGGTAGGTATCATAGGACAAAGGAAAAGCACAAGGTCTAAGTTCCACGTGTCATAGATTACCAAGGGATATGTAATCTTTGTCATAGAATGTATATGGTATATGTATATTGCAATTGTGTTAAGGCACCCCAGAATGTCATATGCTGCATGTTAAGAACTTAAACTGTATTGTACTTATGGTTCTGTCCAATTTGAATAAAGTATCTGTTTGAAGACATAAAGATTTTTTGGGAGTTTTTCCAGACTGGATTTAAATTGTAGTGGTTTTCCCTAAGCGTCAGCTTCAATCTATTATTCATTTCAATATTTATAGAATTGTATATACATGTCAGTATTATAAAGTTTGCAGACAACTCAAAATTAGACAAAGTAGAAAATCGTGCTTAATATAATGAGAGGCTTGAGGATGACATTGACACATTGGTGAAATGACCAGAAGTGTGGCAGATAGTTTGACGTCAGGAAATATGAAGTGATGCACTCTTGGAGGGCTAAAAAGAAAGAATCATGTAAATAGCATGATTTTCGAAAGTGTCAATAAGAAGAACGATTTACTACCCAAATTACTGTGATGAATTATCTGAAGAATTTCAAGTCGAGGAGTATGGTTCTACTAATCTTGCCTTGAACACTTGCAAGTCACTGATGACAGTGAGAGAGGTCTTGGTGGCCAAAGTACTGGCATAGTGTGGGACTATTAGGTATATAGTCTGGCCATCCTTCCAGACTATATTTTTGTCAGCCCACTTGATTAGCATCATGTCTGCAAACGTTCATTCCCTCCACCACAGAGCATATAGGCAGCAGTATAAACCATCTGAAAGAAACATTACAGAAATTCACCAAGGCACCTTATACAGCATCTTCCAAATACACAACCACTTCCATCTAGAAAAACAAAGCTGCAGATACATGGGAACACCACCAGCTGCAGGTTTTTCTCTGCAGCATCCTAACCGGAAATATACTGGTGCTCCTTTAGTGTTGCTGGATCAACATTGTGGAACTCCCATCCTAACAGCAATACAGGAGGACCTGCAATGAATTAGACTGCAGTGACTCAACAAGGCAGCTCAACACCACCTTCTCAAAGGGCAATAGAGTCGGCAATAAATGCTGGCCCAACCAGTGAAGATCATGTCCCATGAATTTTTTTTTAAATGTAATGCATTCTTCAACCATTTCATACTCTTCTCAAAAATCTTGCAGTTTTTCTGTGGCTGGCTAATCGTCATAGAGTCAGCCAGCATGGAAACAGACCCTTTGATCCAACTCATCCATGACATCCCAATCTGACCTAGTCCCGTTTGCCAGCATTTGGCCCATATCCCTCTAAATTCTTCCTTTTCATGTATCCATCCAGATGCCTTTTAAATGTTGTATTTGTACCCACCTCCAACACTTCCTCTGTCAGCTCCTTCCATATCCATAGATGCACCATCCTCTGCTGAAGAAGTTGCCCCTTAGGTCGATTTTAAATCTTTCCCCCTCACCTTAATCCAATGTCTTCAAGTTTTGGACTCCCTCATCCTAGGAAAAAGACCTTGGCTATTCACCCTATCCATGCCCCTCATGAATTTATAAACCACTATAAGGCCATCCCTCCACCTCTGATGCTCCAGGGAAAAAAGCCCCAGACTATTCAGCCTCTCCCTATAACTTAAATACTCCAGTCCTGGCAACATCCTTGTAAATATTTTCTGCATCCTCTTAAGTTTAATACATCCTTCCGATTGAAGGGTGAATGTCTTAACTCTTTTTAATTCAATCTAAATCTGCTTTCTGTTGCATTAATGGTATGTTCAATGGTGGGACTGCTGTTGTTTTCTATTTCCACTGTCCATATTCAGTAGTTGAATTAAACCTTATTAGCATCAGTTTGAATTGTTGCATTTTGTTAAAAACTGGCTATTTCTTACATGTAGAGAAGAGTGACCGATGATTTGTGAATGGTTTCTAACCTGAATTGTAAACCAATTTACATAATCTGAATTTTTTTTTTGCATGTCCACATGACTGCTAAAGGCTACTTTTCAATCATGACTTAACATTAGCCTATCCAAATAAATAATCTATTGGTATAATAGATTGGTTTATGCCTTCTATCTTTCTGCATTTGATAGAATACCATTGCCAGTCGTGTTGAAGATATATCAGCTGCTGCTATGGTTGATCAAAATATGGCAAGATTTCTGAGATCAGGAGTTGCTTGGTGTTGTCAAAAGCTTTTTCCAGGTCAATAGTCCAATATATCATTGACCTTGGTGTCCTGTCTCAAAGACACATTAGCTTCGACTAAGTTTGGGAATAACTTTCCAACTTGATTCAACATCCCAAGGAATGTATGAAGTTCAGTGCTGTTCCTTGGCAGTTGAAATTCTACTTCAGCCTTGCTTTTCTGAGAAATCACTGTGGTTCCTGTGACCTGGACCACGTGACCAAGAAATTTTATTTCCATTTTTTTGACCACAAAGTTCACTTTGGCTGCTTAAATCAACTCTTGTTTTTTCCTCTTTCACCGCCTTAACCATTGCCACCATGTTTTGTTAGGTGTTTGGAGTTAATTTTGTCTTTCCAAGTATTACTGTATGAGTCCATGGAAACTTTTTCAAGAACTCTACAACTTGATCCATAAGCACATTCTCTTAATACCTTGTTAGAGTTCAAGCTCCCTTCTGGTTCTCTTTATATTACCATGTGGCAAGGATATCATCATTATATCAGTATTATCATTGTGCATGTTGTGATGTTGATCCTATAGTGTCAAAATCACTACAAAAGGATTTAGAGGAAAGATTAAAATAATTATTTTTCATTAGCACCTGGAATGTTCTCCCTGAAAAGTGTATGCAAGCTGACTTTGATTTAAAAAAAACATTAAAAAGGCATTGGACAAGTATTTGAGCATGAGGAACTTACGTGGTTATAGACACAAAGCAGAAATGTGGGACTCAGCGCACAACTGCTATTTCAAAGAGTCAGCACAGTATGTAGGACTAAATGGTCACCTTCTGTGCTGTCAGAGTCAATGATTCTATGATGTGTAAGGTCAGGTAATGGGATAAATGTGATATTTTATATGTTTATATATTTTATAAACATGATCAATATATAATATATTTTACATATTGATCAGAGTTAAAAAATGGCTACTGGATTCATACCTCCCTAGAATTTTATTTTCACTGACTTCATTGGCAACATATTCCTCATCATATGAAGAATAATCAACATATGGAATAGGTTCTTTGGCAGAGAAAACAAAACTTGTTCTCCTTTGAAGAAGTGCCATGGACTGCCTTTTACATTCACTTAAACAGGCCAACTCAGAATGTCTGAAAAAAATCAAAAGATAAAATCTTGATAATTATGTCACTAAAGTGTCAGCCCACGTTATACACTCAGAAGCTGGAGCAGTCGTGATGTCACATCTATCCTCACCATAAGTGAGAGCACTATCACGGAGAAAAGTTCAATGTAATACATGTGTATTGGCACATATGCCAATAGTAAGCTCGTAGGTACGGATTACAAAATAGCATTAACCTTTAGTTAGATCATCAATAATAACGGTATGATCGACAGCCCAATAGATTACTTAACTATAGGACTTCTTCTGAATCAGCGCAACAAACAAGATGTTCTATAAATATACGAACAGTTACTAAATGTACCCTTATGTTCTCACCGCAGTTTTTAAAATGGAACATCTCTAACAATGCTAATGGATGAACTAACGCACCATCAAATCGTAGCAATCTAATTGAAAAATGTTGATAGTAAAGCGCCCTACTGTTACTGAACATGCCAGTTAGATTTCTGATTTAAAATCAAATCCTGCCATTTGTTTATTTTTGTTAAATTCATATACAGTATTTGAGTTTTATATACCGTTTTCTTTTATTTGAAGTCCTTCGGTACCAGCAGCAACTGTTGGAGCAGATTCTATGTCCTTGTTACATGAATTCATGAATTATTTGACAGAATTAACTACCGTTACAGGGAGTTTATTGGGGAATGATTTGCAGTCGATTACTCGGAGGCATTATGTCCATTGCTATAGTAGATAGCAATGTTCTGGGTGATGTTACTATGAAGCTCCTGTTCAAAGGTCACTGTGCTGAATGTGGAACAGAATTTTACGCACAGCACTTGCATTGAAATTCAAGAGTGGTGGCATTTCAATAAACATGTTGTCTTTCTTGAATATGTACCACATTCTCAAGTTCCTGGAGTGCTGTGAAAGAGTTGAGAAACACTAATATTGCTGGTAAAGGCACCGACATGCTGTGCTTCCGCATCAATCAGCGTTCCATTACGAGGAATGTGCAGGTTGCATTCTATTTCAGTGAACCAGTCATTCCAGTCGTAAACAGATGGCTCAATAAACAGACTGAACTGGCGAGGCCAATCTACTTTACACTCCAGACAATTTTTCTTTAATGGTCATTTATAGCCGACCGACCAGCATGCCACGAGTGAGCCATTTGATGCATTTGAATTGGTCAGTGTTTCTGTCTGTTTAGAAGCCAGATCCTATTTTCCTTCCTAGTTTCATGGCATCAGAATGCGTCTGCCGTGTGACCTTTCAGTTCAACTGTTTCTGGCACTGCTGAAGTCTCACTCTTAGAAATGAGCTCCATCTCACACATCTTTTCAAATCTGAGTTTGTGCTGCTCATCTTTACTGCCAACAGCCGTACCGCGTATCACACAACACATCACAAATGCAGTGCTGTAACACCAAGCATAATCGAGTTTGTACTCTGCTTGGTTCTCTGCCTCACATCACATTCAATGATTGACGATGATGGTCTGGAGCAAGGTCTATTCTTTTCTTCCCTTTCATTATTTCATGCAAAGCCATTAGTCATATTCTGTAGCTGTATAGATACAACACAGGTTTCATGGCTTTAAATAATTCCCTATTTCAGCAGCTCAAGGTGACATATCTAGGAGTTTCAATGAGTCAGTTCACAACTTTACTAAGAATTCAATACCAATGTTGGTTTTGATTACAACAAACAAAACCTACTGAAGTATAAATGTAGCTTCAAATGTAACATCTGATCCTCAAAATTGCCAAAACCTCTTCACAAAACATTTATTATTTTTACCTTTTCATTGTTTACATGTCATGCTTCAAGGTAGTTTACTGGATCCTTATTCTCTTTGGCATCTTATCCAAGTGGTTATTATGCATGCCGAGAAGAATATTTAAGCCTGAGAAATTATATCAATATATCAAAATGTTATGTCAAAACCAATCCGTAATTTGTACATGCAAGTGTTCACTTTCCAATAGAGATAATTTTGTAACAAACAAGAGTAACTGGACTGGTGCTAACAAGATGAGTAGGATCTGTAACTCATTGATAATGCTGGAGATAGTTATTTACAGCCAGCCATCAGATTTATGCTCCAGGAAGTTGCACTATCTCTCACAGCAAGGAGATTGAATTCGCTTGCAGCTTCCTCATCAAAAATGTGCAGAGTTTTGGGTTTTTTTCCCTGAATATTTCAAACACCTAGGAGACCAGAAGCATCCATATGAATGTAGAACACCTACCTCCCCCTAATTTGATTCTTTAACTGAGCACAAATCCAGAATCAGAACTGAAAATCTGACAGTGCAGTGCTATATTAGGTGGGATGTTTAAACTCTTAGACAAAGGAAACAAAATATTAATAATGTTTATAGCCTTCGTCTGAAGATCAGTAATCAGTCCAGGTTTCATACTATCAGCACTTGTCACGAAATATACAAGGTGAGAGATGTGTGACTATTAAAAACGTGTGTGACTACTTTTGCAAATACAACTATTTATTTTTGCCTTTAACAAAGCTGAATTACCCCAAATCTATAAGTGATAACTTTTATCTACACTATTTAGGCAATAAATTGATAGGATGAGTCAGTCACCCTTTGTAGAGACTGCCTGATTTTTCTACCATTAGAAATTAATATTGGGCAGGATCTATAGTGGGTGAATAACCTGCCCTGTTGGGTTACAGGCCAGGTTATGAAGGCAATATTACCTCAATGACGTGAAATCAGAACAACTTTGTGCAATGCACTGTGGCACAATCCCACAAATATCTCAAAACTGAAAACACCAGTGTATCATGCCTAAATATTACAACCTGGATTTTCAAATTGGAAATGGGAAACCAATTATTTTAGGTGAGTTGTCATTGACATTGGAATAATGTTAATCAGGAAAGTTAAAGTCTGCTGTTGCTGTCTGTTGGATCTACAATCATATAGAATCATAGAGATGTACAACACAGAAATAGACCCTTTGGTCCAATTCGACCAGCTATCCTAAATTAATCTAGTACCATTTGCCAGCATTTGGCCCATATCCCTCTAAACCGTTCCTATTTATATATCCATCCAGATGCCTTTTAAATGTTGTAATTGTATCAGCCTCCATCATTTCCTCTGGCAGCTTGTTCTATACATGCACCACCCTCTGCATGAAAAATATCCCCCAGATCCCTTTTATATCTTTCCCCTCTCACCTTTAATCAATGCCCTCTAGTTTTGGACTCCCCTATCCTGGGGAAAAGATGGCTATTCACCATATCCATGTTCCTCATGATTTTATAAACTTCTATAAGGTCGTCACTTAGCATCCAATGCTCCAAAGAAAATAGCCCCAGCCTATCCAGCCTCTCCCTATAGCTCAAACCGTCCAACCCTGGCAAAATCCTTGTAAATCTTTCTGAGCCCTTTCAAGTTTATGACATCTTTCTTATATCAGTGAGACCAGAATTGAATGCAATATTTCAAAAGTGCCTAACCAGTGTCCTGTACAGCCTTAACATGACCTCCCAACACCTATACTCAATGCACTGACCAATAAAAACAAACGCACCAAATGCCTTCTTCACTATCCTGTCTACCTGTGACTCCACTTTCAAGGAATTATGAATCCCTACCCCAAGGTCTCATTGTTCAGCAACACTCCCCAGGATCTTACCATTAACTGTACAAGTTCTGCTCTGATTTGCCATACCAAAATGCAGCATCTCACATTTATCTAAATTAAACTCCATCTGCCACACTTTGGTGCACTGGTCCATCTGATCAAGGTCCCATTGAACTCTGAAATAACCTTCTTCATTGTCCAATATGCCACCAATTTTGGTGTCATCTGCAACCTTACTAACCATACCTCCTATATTCACATCCAAATAATTTATATTAATGACAAAAAGCTGAGGACCCAGCACCAATCCTTGCAGCACACTGCTGGTCACAGGCCTCCAGTCCGAAAAGCAACCCTCCACCACCACACTCTGTCTCCTACCTTTGAGCCATTGTTGTATTCAAATGGCTAGCTGTCCCTGTATTCCATGTGATATAAACTTGCTAACCAGTCCACCATGCGAAATCTTATTGAATGCCTTGCTGAAATTCATGCAGACAATGTCCACCACTCTGCCTTCATCAAACTTCTTTGTCACTCCTTCACAGAACACAAATAAGTTAGAGACATGATTTCCCATGCACAAAGCCATGTTGACTATTCTTAATTAGTCCTTGCCATTCCAAATACATGTAAATCCTGTCCTTCAGAATCCTCTTCAACAACTTACCCTCCACTGACGTCAGGCTCACCAGTCTATGAATCCCTGGTGTTTCCTTACCACCTTTCTTAAATTATGACACCATGGTAGCCAACATCCAGTCTTCCGGCATTTCACCCATGGCTGTGGATGATATAAATATCTCAGCACGGAGGCCAGCATGTTGATATCTTCTCTCAGATCAGAAGGTTGATGTGCATGATGAAGTTGCCCTGTGGTCTATCCAAGTCCATTCTTTCAAACAAAACTCTGTAGTTTGTCATTACAGTATTGAACTGCTCTGATCCATTAGAAGCATCAGCGCTGAAATACTCATTGTAAGATCTCGTAAACAGCATTGTACAAATTTGTTGTCTGTTTACCTGTAAAACAACTTTCAATGTAATTCATTGACAGTGAAGTATTTTGTAAGTGTGAGAGGCATATAAACATGCCATTTCTATCGCAGTTATTTTGTCCTTCACAGACTGTACTATCTTATTTTGAATCCTCTTTGAAAGTTTATATAAAGTACACATCCGTTATGTCTGCATATATTTACTGTGTCCTTTCCGGTTACTAATAAAGATTTTTCATGAATCCTTGCAAAATATACCAGATTTCGATCGTTCTCTAAGAATTAAATAATTAAATAACTTCAACTTTAGCTTCAACACTGACCTCTGGAGATAGTTAAAGTCCTTAAATGGTAGAAACACTGTTCTTGCCTTGAGTTGACTTTTTATATAATTATTTAAAAGTCTGTGACAGTACACTCCCACTACTTGGATGAAGAAACACTTCTTTTACCAGAAGGAGTCTGTCAGCAGTGGGTGGAACATATTGTTTGGTTTTAAATATTGTCTCTCTGTTCAATATTTTATACTAGTTTGAGTCACATCTTTATTTCTTGGAATTATTTTCTTATTTTTTAATGAATCATTTTCCATCCTATGGTTGATGGTATTTCTACTTTGCTGTGGAAAAGATCTCAGAATTGTCAAATTCAATGTTTTACTTTATTAATTAAGGCAGCTGCACTATTGGTTGCTCAAACATCCACCAGACTACATAACGAAAAGAGCCCACAGGCATTCCTGAAATATCACTGAATACACCTGATGACATGAAATCCAAACCCAACGGAGGTATGAAGTAGAAATGCATAAAAAGAAACTGGGGATTACCGTGTGAGAGTAGATTTGCACTGCAATTGATACAAAACGGGTATGATTGGCAAATCTATTTCCTTCATATTCGCCTATTTTTTACAAGCAGCTAAGAATGACCAAATATCAGACAGCATTGCAATTGTTTTGTTTACTCCAGCACTGAAAGATGGCAGGTTTTTTTTTGTTGATGGTCCATTCTCAGCATAATGCTCTTTGACCCAATGGCTAAATTGGGTTCAAGGGATGGAGGTCCATTTTAAAAAAATGTTCCATCACAGTTGACAATTTGATATTCACAGAAAATTATTACTCTCAAAACAGCAGGGAAGCACACCTGGTCTTGTTTCCACAAAGAAAAATAAATGATTAAAGATTGAAGTTTATAGGCTACGTTGGTAACGTAACACATTACGATCAGTTTTACGTTTTACTCTTTTAGAAAAGGCCTGTTAATTTGTTCATTGTATTGTCATATGGTCATTGACTGTGTGTGGTTTTGTTATTCATTTTCCGTTGAAATGTTTATCTCTGCGATTAACAGTGGGTCAAAAAAATCAACTTGTGCTTTCAATTACTGCAGGGTGTGGCCGTGATCATATACTGACGTGTCTCAGCAAGTTCTTTGTGCAAAGGGAATGACATTATCTCGGCACCTGACGAGCAAATCACTTGGCAGGCAAAAAAAAAAGCCCTGTGGGTATTATTAAATTATCAGGCTCACCAGATTGCTAAAAAAAAGGACTTATTAGCCTGACGGAAACAATTGTCACACATTGTAATCTACCTACTTACAGATGTGCACTCTCAGCAGAGCTTTACCCACTGGGGGTGCATTTCAGGAATGTAGGATTTTCCATGATTTTCCAAAAGCGCAAACCTGTAAAATTGTCAGTGACATACATATTTAATTTCTTGTGTCATGGGGATCAGGTAGAACGGGGCTCTAACGGTTCCAGGAGACAATTCAGTGTAAGAGTTTCAGAGGCTCTGCCCCAAACAGAGCAGGAAAAGCCCCTTCAATTCTAACATGTCCTGAGTTAGTTTATCTTTTAGCATATGAGCCCAGGCTGAAGAATATAGAATCAGTCATGATTGCTATGGGGTGACATATAGGGCAACTATGCCCACATATATAGTTTGATTATAATCACACATTACAGAGCAATCACTGGGCAAAGTATTAGAGAGTAATCAGAAGCCATAAAGCCTTATTCCAAGGAGTTAATGCATCCAAAATTGGTTCAGAAAAATTAGCGTGATTTTGTTGCAGTGTTGAAATGTGAAATGTGAAGTGGGGGCGGAGGGGGGGTGGTGGGGGTGGAGGTTGGGGTGGTGTGGTGCAGGGTGTGCTACCAACCACTGGATTGGGCAGTGCGATTTTTTTTTGGTCAAGCAACTGCTGTTGACCCACTTGCTCAGACAGGTCACATGCTTGGGTTGATGTCTTTTTTCAATAGAAACAATTATATCTTTTAGAGAGTAGTTAACTTTTTACAATTTCTTCCCCCTCACTGCAAGGACTTACCCCAAGCCTGAAGCATTTAAGACAATAAAGTTGTAACCTGCCTAGTTGTGTGATATCCTACAACATGTATCATTTTCTTTTCTCTTTTTCAACTTAACGTTCAATTTGTCTAATTCTCATTCCTTCATAGTGATTTTGTCTCTGTAAAAAATGTGTCTCTGCTATTTTTTTCCCATTCTGACCTGCTTACTGGTGGCACAGCTCTGCAGATTGCAGTTGGTAACTCAACCAAATAGCCATTATTCACATCCGAGATTTTAAAATGGATATAGCTATTTGGCAGGAAGAGCATCAGATCTAGGCCAATCCCAATCTCGCACACACTGCCAGCAGGAGTCACTGCATAGCAACAGGAGAAGGAATGTTGGCATTAACTACCCCAGGGACATTGACAGGGACACTGAATGAAAATTGGAATGTCCTGATTGTGTACAGACAACGCAACATAGACCAAAAGATGAAATCTGGTTCAATTACTCGCAGGAAAAAAAATTAGATCGAGAGAAAGAGAAGCCTTTCTTTATTTTCTGACTCAAATTTTGAATCACGCGCTTCCTCCAGCACAGATTTTGTTTTATAAAAATTTCCTGCAAGTCTACATTATCTCCTTAAATGTTCATATCACAAATCTGGGCAGAACCTCACCAGGCCCTGAACAAAGTGGGCTATAGCGAGATATCTGAGAAAATCCTATGAGAAGCAGAGTGGGTCCTTCCTTAATGCTGGGAGCGAGTTGCATTTTCCAACAGAATTCCAGATGTTGAGTTGAAATTCTCGCTTTGGAGCAGCAAGATGCCTATTAATCGCAACTGTTGTTCATTATCATCCTGATTAACCTTGCATCTCACCTCATTAATATGCAACATCCTGACGTAACACGGGGTGGATGGTGTGAATTCCCAACATGAAAGTGGCAGCAGGTACCTGGCCATGCCAGCCTGCTGCTTAATTTTATGGACCAACATCGTGGACACCTGGTACCAATATTTCAAGACAGCAGCCACACATGCTCCATGTCTATGGATGCTTGTACCTGATACATACCAATCTTTCTACACCATCATGGTGCCTCTCTGATCCACTTACAGTACACCTTTGCATTGTGAGGCTGCACTTTGGAGTGCACTAGTGCCTTGCAGTGACTCTGCAAGAATACTTGAGCACTGAGGCATGCACCCAACTCATGCATTGAACCAGGCTGCATCCGACTGCTCACTCACTCTCTTACTGCTCACTCACTTTGTGCCTTCCTGGATGCTCAGATCATCCCTGCCAGCCTTGCTGTTTTTTTTTGTGTTTTGTCCCCTCAGGCAAAAAGGTACTGTCATTTTGCCCGTCTGTTTAGGGTCGACACAAAGCCAGCCAGATTGTCATTGTTGTTAACAGTCAGCAGTTTGGAAGTTGACATGTTGCATGGCATGTGGCTGTGTCAGTATTACAACGTGTCCCAGCAGTGAATACAGCAAACACACTGCATGTGCTTTAATGAAACAGCCAGGTCTCAAAGTCTGAGGGGATTTGTCCTCACTGATTTGCCTGGGGGCACCCGTCAGTCAGGAGCTCCTGGCACAGTAAGGCAGCATTCAATATCAGTCCAAAGGTCTTGAGCACTGCCAGGGCCAGATGGGGTGGTCATGATCAGGGCTCTGTGCTTCTGTAGTCCGGGATGTGGTTCACAGTCGGCCCAGAATGTCCAACACAGCCAGTCTAGCATTACAGGAACTTGGTGAAGGAGCTGTACAGATTTCAGTGAAGGGTTATGATCATTATCACTCAGCTCTGGCAGGCTAGCTTGTGGAAAGGTAGTGAGGAGTCTCGAACGATTGAATAGGCAGCACAGAGGGTATGCATGGTTTGTAGGGTGGGGAGGTTGATGTGCGGTGGGAGCAAGTGAGAGCTGATGTAGCATACAATAATGAGAGTGGTAGAGTTGATTCTCAATGGGAGGTGGATTCAGTTGCAGAGATAAAGTGAGTGTTAGGTAGCAGAGGAAGGATGGTGGTATTTACATTGGAGGAACAGAGAAAGTCATTGCTGGGTGTTTTACCAGACTCTGGAGGTCTCATTAACTCAGGGAGCAACCTTGGTCCAGGCTAGCGGATTCTAAAGTTGTGTCATTCTTGGCTGGATCCGTCAGAAGCGGACAGGCCAACTCTGCAACACCCCGTCCGGTAGGCTGTTGAGGTCCCTGTTGAAAATTCACAGGGCCCAGTTCCCCTTTTTTACCATGTTGTCTGGGAGTGTGTACATCCGTGCAGGCCAATTCCAGAATGATTTCAGTCTGGTGCAATTCTTATGAAGGATCATTGGTCTCAGAACATTAACTCTCCTTTTCTTCCCACAGATGATGCCAGAGCTGCTGAGTTTCACCAGCAATTTCTGTTTAGTTACAGAATGGCTGCGCCTGGCCAGGTGAACATTGATGTTTTAAGGCTAGAGATGCCAGTCTATGGGTTGCCCTGGGAGTGGCCAGTACTCCCAATCTTGCTGGTAGGGAGAATTGGGCTAGCTTCAGATGAGAGGGGAAGGGTGGATAGATAATGATGCGAATTTAGGACAAAAGTGCGAGAAACCTCTCTAGCCACACTGAAAGAAACTCTTTCTGAAACCGTGATTCGCCATGGGCATATTGAATGGCAGAGTATGCTCAAGGATTGAATGGCCTACTCCTGCTCCCATCTTCGGTGTTTCTAAAATGACATTTAGCAAGATTAAAGTTAGATTCAGACTTGCATCTTTAGTATTTGTCCAAAAGTAATTTAAACTAAGCATAATAAAGGAAAAGGGTTTAGGCCCGAAACGTCAAGTTTTCCTGCTCCTATGATGCTGCTTGACCTGCTGTGTTCATCCAGCCCCATGCTTGTTATCTCGGATTCTCCAGCATCTGCAGTACCTTTTATCTCTGATATCTATAATAAAGGAAAGCTTGCATTTGTAGCCCTCAGAATGTCACAAGACTTTACAGTCAATTAAGTAATTGTGAGGATTATCAATGTGTAATATGAGTAAGGATTCTCAACAGCAACCTGCCAAGACAGCACTTTCCAAGCCTGTTACCTCTACCATCCAGAAGTAAAAAGACAGCAGATACACGTGAAACTACCTCTGCGAGTTTCCAAAGTACCCACCATCCTGATTTGGGAGTGCATCATCATTCTCCCAGTATCACTGGGCCAAAATAGCGGAACTCCCATCATGGGGGTTACTTATGTAAATTGCAGAAGTTCTTGTAGGCAGTTCACCACTGCCTTTTCAATGGCAATCAGGGAGAGAATAAATGCTGAACTTTCCAGTGACAACTGCGCTTAAGCACTGCAATCTCCCACAAACTGCAATGTGATAATGATCAGGTGGTTTGTTTTAATCATGGTAGTTGAGGGATAAATATTCACTAGCACTGATGAGGTTTGAGGGAGGAGTGACACAGCATGTCTCTGCTTGTAGGAGATGAGTGCTCAGAAGGCCAGTGAATCTCAATGTAAGAAATATCAAATGAGATGGAGTGCTTCTTATTGCCATGGTGATATCAATGAAAGAGGAGGAAGGCATGGATATTGGATGGATATGGCAAGACAGACTGTCACTGAGGGTAAGGCATGTGTGGAAGCTATGAAATGTGTGTACAACAATATTTATGTTTGTTGTTTCCTCAACAATATGTGACTAATGGCTCTGCAAGCTCCTATTCAAAGAGAGGGACCAAGAATTGGTGAAAGATGCTGCCGTTTCACTTAAATCATGTCTTTCCTGCAGACACAGCAGTACACGTAGAAGTGATAATATGACTTGCATTAGAACAGAGATTTTTAGGAGTATGCTAGCCCAAGATCTGTCTTGCACACATTCCTTTTTCACTCTGAAAAAGTCAGCCCAGCGGGTGTGCTTACTGCACTTAATCTCATCTTAACTTTTTCACACCATTTCAGACTTTCCAGATATCTCTCCCCAAATTTTTTATCCTATCATAATTATTATTATGCGTTTACATTTATCATTATCCCATTTCTTCTCTAAATCTTTTTCTTCACAAATTTAGACAATCTAGAGGTTTAACCATTCTCCCTAGACAAAAGACCATAAGATATAGGAACAGAGTTAGGCCATTTGCCCATCAAGTCTGCTCTACCATTCAATCATGGTGAATATTTTTCCCAACCACATTCTCCTGCCTTCTCCTGTAACCCTTGATTCCCTTACTAATCAAGAACATCTCTATCCCAGTTTCAGCCTCCACAGCCTTCTGTGACAATAAGTTCCACGGATTCACCACTCGGGCTGAAGAAATTCCTCCTTATCTCAATGGTTCTCTTTGGACTTGGAAGAATGGAATCGACTTGGACTGTCTTCCTGATGGTCTGAAGTCTGTGATTCTTGAACAGAAAGGTCATTAGCCTCTAATATTTCCTGCATGGAGAACTTCATTGATGTACATCTAGTCTTTATAGCTGTTGTTGTGGTTCCTGTTGCAGCAACCAATTGCTTCTTTTCAGTATCACGGATCTTTGCATGTTGTCTGTCTTTTTTCAGTAGTCTCTTCCTTGGGAATTGCATGCAGTACATCTTCAATTGGTATCAGTGAAATCTGGTTCTCATTCTGCTTGTAGATCGAGTTGAAATAGATGGACTTATTATGTCAATCTCTTGAATGTTTTGGACTTTCTGTTTCTCCCTCAGTGACTGTTTCACCAATTGTTCAATTTTGTTCATTTCCTAAGTTGTGTTACCTGGAGATTAATTTGTGCTTATTATTGTTGTTGGGGAGAGTTTAGAGGGTGGAGAGGTTGGACACTTTGTTTTATGTTGTCCCTTTCTGATCATCGCTCTCCTAATGACAGATTTGAATTTGGAGCAAATAGTTTTTCACTGTGATGTGTTGCAACTTGATGCAGTTCAGTTTCGGATGTTTGCATTATCCATCTATCATTATACTTCTTCAGTGGTGTGGATAGTATAGTTGTTGTCTTTGTTTGCACTCCAGCTTAAACTTTATCAACACTTGAAATCTGAGCTGTCTTCAGTTTTGATAGCTGTGCAACACATTAGGACCAAACCAATATAATCACAGCTCTCAATCACAGGAAAGTTTTTTTAAAAATTCAACGTAACTAAATTCAAAGATTCTGTTTGTGTTTAAGTTTGTCCTGAGTTTTTGGAATGCAACAAAATGTTCCACCTGCTTTCCTTGTCCATTGATTCTCTACCACCTCTTGAATAAGATTGAGGATACTACATGCCCTCATACCCAGGAGAGACAATTCCTGGTTGTTAACTATATAAAGGTTCTTTAGTTATTTATTGTCCTCTATGTTTGAGTGCTGCTTGTAGCATACGTTTACTGTTAAATGCTGGAACATGTAGCTAAATCTCTCTAAGTTGTATTTTGTCAACCAAGTTTCTCAACTTGACAATAGCTTTTGTTGTGTCAACTCATTGTCTGTGGGTTCCTTCAAGTCTGAAATGATTGAAGATATCCATTTTCTGGTTTAACTCAAAGATTCTTGTTGAGTAAACAATATGAAGTTTAATGCATTTACAAATTATATAAATATGACCTATTTTAGTCCATAATTTGTTAGGAGCACATTAACTCCGGGACTTTCTCTTACAAGCTCTTTTTTTGCTCTGAACAAGACCCTGCGCCATCATCACAGTGAGTGGTTTTTACTGCATTGAATCAAGTATTCACCTTTCAGAAAAAAACAGAACTAATGTCACCGGACCCGAAACATTAACTCTGTCTTTTCCTTCACAGATGCTGTCAGACCTGCTGAGCTTTTCCAGCAACTTTGTTTTTGTTCCTGATTTACAGCATCCGCAGCTCTTTCGGTTTTAATTCACCTTTCAGAGCCTCTCACATCCAGTGACCATAAATTGGTCCCCCATCTTCTTCATGGCCCCATCCCAAGGTCCACAGTCCTCCCCTGCCCACAATTCTCCAAGACTCCTGGTTCCAATGTCCATTGCCTCTACTTCACGGAGATTCTTGTATTCTCAGCAACACCTACTACTCAGTTCTGGTGCCGCTGGGGCTGATAGACCTACCAGAAAATCTGATTTGTCAGCAGCTCTCAAGGGCCGAATTTCCTGTCCATTAAAGGTTGAAATTTCCACCCTCAGCCTGCTTAGCCCATGGACTATGTGCTATTTCTGCATGATGGGCATTGTTTGAGTCAGCTGCCAGCCAACATTTGTAATAGGAGGAGGCCGGGACGACACACCCCCATGAAATTCTGCCCTGGGAGTTTCACTGGAGGGTAATAAGTTGATCATTATTTGTTAATCGTAGAAGCTTTCAATGATTAATATTAGTTAAATATCTTGACATTCAACAGAAAAGACTCATATTTATTTTAATTTAAGAATTGACTGTGATCAGATGTGAAGTCAAATATAATGATACTTGAAAGTGAACATCTTAAGTCTGGTGTGAACATTAGGCCTTGGTATATGGTGATGGTAGGTAGAGAAAAATGACAAGATCCCCTTAGGAAATGTCAAACATCAGGGAGAGTATTTCTTGTTTTAGTTCCATCTTGAAAATGTCCTTATCCGCTGATCAAAGAGTTATGCCAGATATGTAACTATGCTGGGCACCATAAAATTTTCTTCACCTGCTGGCACATGTTGAGGCATCCATCTTCAGTTGCTTCATCAATGACCTTGCCTCCAGCGTAAGGTCAGAAGAGGGATTGTCCGTTAATGATTATACAATGTTCAACACCAGCCACGACCCCTCAGATACTAAAGCAGTCCATGTTCAATTATAAAAAGATCTGGACAATATTCAGGCTTGGGCTGACAAGTGGCAAGCAGCATTCATGCCACACAAATGCCAGGCAATCTCTAACACAAGACAATCTACTCACCACCCCTTGACATTCAATGATGTTACCATTGAATTCCCCTACTATCAATATCCTTGGGTTTACCATTGACCAGAAACTCCACTGGATTCACCACATAAACACAGTGGCGAAAAAAGGAATACTGCAGCAAGTAACTCACCTCCTGATTCCCCAAAGCCTGACCACCATTGACAAGGCTCACGTCAGGAGTGTGATGGGATACTCCCTACTTGCCTGGATGGGTGCAGCTCCAACAATACTCAAGAAATTCGACACCAAAGCAGCCCACTTAATTGACATCACAGCCACAAATATCCATTCCATCCACTACTGATGTCCAATAGAAGCAGTGCATACCATCTACAAGACGCGTTGCAGAAATTCATCTAAGATCCTTGGACAGCATCTTCTGAGCTTACGACCACTTCCACATAGATGGACAAGTGTAAATTCATTTTCAAGCCACTCATCATCCTGACTTGGAAATATACTGTTGCTGAGTCAAAACCCTGGAATTCCCTTCCTAAGGGCATTGTGCAGCACATGGGCTGTAGTGGTTCAAGAAGGCAGCTCATCGCTATCTTCTCAAGGGCAACTAAGGACAGGCAAGGAATGCTGGCCAGCCAGTGATGCCTGAGTCCTATGAGAATTAAAAGAAAATCGAATGCTTATCCCCCACTTCTGAGGATCCGTTTGATAAGTGTCTTCCCTTTGATCAAGTACTAATCCCCTTTGGAGAGCCAAATTGGTAATGTGGTGTAAACAATATGATCTACTGGCAGCTCAATGAAACATAGCATCCATAAATTACATTATGCAGTGAAAGATTGCTGACTGAGATAACACATGGATCTCACAGAACAAACTATAGGTGAAAAGGTTGAGTGCCAGCATTATTTATAAAATAGAAGTCATTGGATGTCCACCATTTCCCACTGCCATCAACTCCTGCTCCAACATAATATTATCACCTGCCTAAAGAAAAGTCTAATCAATTTTTGCAGACATTGGTGTTCAGATATCTCCATAAAACTGACCCCCTAATGAGATACTGTTTGAACTGGGCAGTCTCTTCTGCGACACTTGGGCTGCTATTTTGATGCCATGTGCCCCCTTTGTCTGCATCCAATGGCTTCCTCAACTTGTTGGAACTGCACTGGTCATTGTACAGCTACTCTTTGTGTCTGTATCTCCATCTTTGTCTCATTCTCATCCTCACTGGAAGAGTCAGCCTGTGAAAATACTGAGCCTATTGCTACACCCACTGGTAGAAACTACGATGGTGGTAATCTCCAAGTGATGAGACTCGCAAGAACTTTGTCCTATTTTCAGTGCCTCTAGTGGACCTGGGGGGCATCTACCCACTCTCTCCATTATGCCTCCAAAACGATAGCATCATGTGTTGCTGATCCAGCGTGCAGAGAACTTCACAGTATGGCTGCCAGTGCTCCCCACACTTCAGCTGGCATTGAGGTCTGTCCTCATTTGAGGAGGCAGGACTCTGAGTCTCCATGAATCATGGCACTGTTAGTAAAATCAGAAAAGGTTACAAAAATGTCTGCTAAATTGCTCTTCAACAGCTTTAATTGCCTGCTGTTTGATGATCTGTCTACCATTGATCCATCCTCCCACTCTCATATCCTGAAATTGGTTGGAGGTGGGAACATGCTAGTGAGCAAACCTGATGTGAGTCACGCAGTTTTATCACACCCAACCTGCTACTGGCCCTGTCTCCATTCTCTCTGTTACAGAACTGGCAAAATTCTGCCCAATATTTTAGCCTGGTCTATGCGCTCAAGTTTCTAGAATGGGACTTGAAACTACTTCGTTCTGTCACAGAGGCAGAAGTGCTACCACTTAGTATTAAAATGACTACTCTCTAGAGGACCTGTAATGAAGAAGGCCAACTATCAAGGAACAAGCAAGGTAATCTAGTCAATTAAAGGAGTTTGATTTTGTTTTATCGAACATGAAACAAACATTGCAGCATATTTGGAGGATGGTGCTCAGATGATTGTGTTGTTTTTAGTGCGGGTGCATCTGTTTAGAACATGCTAGAAAAGGTAGAGATTGTGCCTTAACTCAAGTGTGTAAAAATGATCTGGCCTGAAGAGAAGTGAGAATGACTGCACAGGGATTGTTGGTAATTACCAGTATAACTTCTGTAAATATTTGCAGCTGAGAAGTGCAATAAAATAAATAATAGAGAACAGTGAAATGACCTGAGATTAACTAAGTAAAAACACTGTAACCATGAAATTTGATAAAGTACTATCCTAAAGAGTCTTTTTTTTCCATAGCATTGAATGCTATTTCAAAAGACTTAAAAGGAGAAATTCTAACGTTATCAAAAAATGACGGCTCCCAGAATTATGTATTTCTTCCTTTCCTCCAATGCTTGCAAAGTCTTTGATTAGCTCTTTCAGTGAGCTCATGTGGGTAAGTTAACATCGAAGCATGTATATATGTTTTGTTCTCATTAAAAGTAGCAGTAAATGTGAATATTCTTCCTCTGGCAGCTCATTCCATACATGGACAACCATCTGCATGAAAAGATTGCATTTCAGGTCCCTTTTAAATCTTTACCATCTCACCTTCAACCTATGCCTTCTAGTTTTGGACTCCCCTACCCTGCGTCCTTAGCTATTCACCCTATCCATGCTCCTCATGATTTTATAAGCCTCTATAAGGTCACCCCTCAACCTTTGATGCACCAGCCTATTCAGTCTCTCCCTATAGCTTAAACCCTCCAAACCTGGCAATATCCTTGTAAATCTTTACTGAACCCTTTTAAGTTTAACGACATCTTTCCTATTGCAGCGAGACCAGAACTGAACGCAGTATTCTAAAAGTGGCCTTACCAATGTCCTGTACAGTTGTAATATGACATCTTGATTCCTATTCTCAATGCACTGACCAATGAAGTCAAGCGTGCCAACCACCTTTTTCACTACCCTGTCTATCTGCGACTCAACATTCAAGGAATTATGCACCTGCACCCCTGGGTCCCTTTGTTCAGTAACACTCTCCAGGACTCCACCATTAACTTTCTAAGTCCTGCCCTACAAAAACAAAGTTGCTAGAGAGAGTAGGAACTGCAGATGCTGGAGAACCTGAGATAACAAGGTGTAGAGCTGGATGAACACAGCAGGCCAAGCAGCATCCGAGGAGCAGGAAAGCTGACGTTTCGGGCCTAGACCCTTCTTTCTAAGAAGGTTCTGAGGAAGAATCACTGGACCTGAAATGTTAACTGTTTTATCCTTCACAGATGCTGCCAGACCTGCTGCACTTTTCCAGCAATTTCTGTTTTGTACTCTGAGGTAAACTCCTTTGCTGCTCGTGACTCCACAAATTTTGGTGTCATCTGCAAAAACTTACTAACCATACATCCTATATTTAAATCCAAATAATTTGTATAAATGATGAAATGCAGTGGACTCAGTGCTGAGAGATAGTAAGAACTGCTGATGCTGGAGTCAGAGATAACACAGTGTGGAGCTGGAGGAACACAGCAGGCCACTCAGCACTGATCCTTGCGACACAACACTGGTCGCAGGACTCTAGTCCAAAAAAAGCAACCTTCTACCACCATCCTCTGTCTCCTATCTTCAAGCCAATTTTGGGTCTAATTGGCTGGCTCCAACGGGATTCTGTGTGATCTCACCTGCTAGCCAGTCTACCAACAATCAACAGAATACACAGCAATATTGGGTTGATGTTGTAAGGTAAATCATCAGTGCAGCTCACCTTGCTGAAAGACACATCTGGTAGATTTGCTGCCACCATTCTCCTTTCTGCTCGGGATGCACAGGACTTACTTCGTCTAGTGTGGTAGCAAAAAACCACCGAGTGGTCTAACAAGAAGAGGGTGTTGTCTTAGAGAAAATATAATTTCTTCCATGATATCAGCTGGTACAATCTACACCAATTTGAGAGAGATTGTTACAGAGGCTCTGTGGGAGACCTTAATGTTAGGTCATACTCTCCTTGTCCACAGGTTTCTGCCTACCAACATTCATGAACCATCATCATATTGGGTTGTGCTTAATGCACTCTTCACATTGTCCCCTTCAGGCTCTTGTACACATGTATACTATCTCTCCCCTAGCTTTTCCAAAATGTTACGCCTATGTGTATATAATTAGATTTACCACTACCCCATCTCTCCTCTAGTCTTTGACTTCATACATTCAGGCCATCTGGAGGCTTCATTTGGACAGAATACCTTCTTGTTGTTCTTGGAAGGTTGTTTGGTTTGACGACTGTTGAGTTTGATTCTGTTCTTGACAGTGTAAGGTGTGTAAGTCATTTGCATTATAACATTTCTCATTGTGCCCATCCCAATCAAGTATGTGATGGAACGAGCTCCCAGTGGTCCCTTTGTTAACTTCATCTGTGTGAACAATATATGATCACTGCTGATTTCAGTGCCTTGAATAACTGTACCCTTCCTGTTAAGGTCCCTGTATCCATATCACTTCTCTTTAGCCCAAATGTAATCAACCACCTTGCAGTGGATATCCATTGTAGTGTGTGACATGTGGCTCATAGCAGGACTCCTCCTTATATGCTTCCTGATAGTGCCATCAGTGTAATTGTGTGGTCAACTTCTTTGGTCGGATCGAAAGCTGAGCTTTCTACCCATTAGCAATTATGGTGATGATAAATCACACTGGAGTGGAGTTAACAAGTGTTGCAATGCTTTATAAACAAAAGGTCAGAAATTAGACACCACCAGGTTATAATCCAACAGGTTTATTTGAAATTACAAGCTTTCAGAACGTAGCACTTTTGCCAGGTAGGGGGATATGCTCCAAAAGCTTTTGATTTCAAATAAACCTGTTGGACTATAACCTGGTGTCATCTGATTTCTGAACTTGTCCACCCCAGTCCAACACCAGCACCTCCACATCATATAAACATCAGCACTTTGCTTCAAAAGGCTCGAGACTGTCCAGAATCCATACCTGGCTTTCCTGGTTGACTGTGGGTACCTCGGCAAGCTTGTGACATGTTCAAGTCCAGAAATTGGTTGAAATGCTTGTTAGCAAAACTTCAGTTCATTTTCTGACAAATCACATCAGGGATCCCACGTACTGCAAGAATTTCATACAAAAATGCTGATAACTGAATCCATACAGTGGTAATAAACTTTTTACCTCTACCTCTCAAAAAAATAATCTAAACAAAAGCCTATGACTTACCATCAAAAATGATATAACACTTTTTCCCATGAGCAGATGGGAAATTGATAGGTGTCAGAAGTTCACATTTCTCAGTCTGTAAATAGCACAAATTTCACTGTTGGCTTCAACATTCCATGTCTTTCGATATCTGTGGTCACCATACTGATGACTGAGTTCTGGCTCTGCACTTGGTGGTCCCTAGCTGTTCCAGATGAATAATGTTTAGGGTATCTTGGCACAGTGAAGCTGGAATAACCAGCTTTCCGTTTGAACCATTGAGTCTTCTATGGTTGTGAAATTCTTTTGGTACTCAAAATAGTACCATGTGGTATATGAATCCTTGTAGACCTTTAGAATGTTGAACATAGACTGTTGAAAAACCTGGAGCTGAGGCAATCCCAAGTGACAGCTGTTGAAGTGAAATTTTTCAAATTGGGTTTTCAATGTAGCAGGCAATCTTATTGCTTGTCTAATGGCACCTGCAATAATCCACAGTTGAATCAAATTTAATAAAAGCTCTATTTTTAGACAATTTGGCTAAATGTTTACCAATTATAAATAAAATCTATTTCTCTCACAACCACCTTGATGAGCTGTACAAGACTGACGCAAATCTAAGTAGATCCTTTAGGCTTTGGTAGCTAAAGAAAGCCCAAACACCTTCAGTTAGTTTTGTCACCAGGGACATGACACCCATGTCAGTCATCTCCTCAAGTTGTTCCTCAACTGCGTCATTATAGGTCACAGAATCTTTCTGAGCCTGGAGACCCATAGTGGTTTAGCAGCTCCCTTTAGTGTAATGCTGTTTTCAGTATTGAACTTCCCTAATCCCGTAAACAATTTTGGGTACTCCTGTTCCAAGGAGGTCTTTAATCTTTTATTACTCAATCTCTTCGACCTTTTAAAGAATGTGGATGTTACAGCATGCATTCATACTTGGGACTGAGAATTCTTGATTGTGAATAATGTATAAGTTGTTGCTGCAGAATTGCTTATCGCACAGCATTAATCTTAAAAGCTATATCTCATGCACCCTGTTGTGTTTCTTCAAACAGGGTAGATATTCTGATAATATAGTGACACTCACCCTTGTGTGAAACTTAAAATTAATAAAATGCCCATTGGCTTAAATATCTTCTTTCAAAAAAGCTAGACCACATTTTCCCCTTTGGATTGATTCGTGTTACCTCAAATCTTTTGTTTCATTCATAATCTGAATGATTTTTGCTGAAGTCAAATCTTCTTTTGACAATAGTAAATCTGACAAAATGCATCATCAATTCCAACAATGATCCTACCCTTTATGAATTTTAACTTCAAAGTCCTATGGTTGAATTTTTTCATTTATTTATCTCGACCATTAATAAAATTATTTATGAATTTGCCCTGATGCTGAACTCTTCTATTAACTTTTGACCTTTCACGAATTGTATTGGTTCAGAGGTTAAATTAATTACCAAAGGCTTGCAAAATTGTTTCCATCAAGATGTCTAATTTTGTATTTTATTTGGGCCCATTTATAGAATTAAATCTACCCATCAATATTACTTCTGCCACATGTTATCCTTGTGTGTTTTTGTTTAAGCTTTTACTTCTGCAGTTTAGCATTGCTGCTGTTTTGTAGTGCTACGCTGGAAAGTTTTCCTGCACTTTTACAGTCAAAATGGAGGATTCCATTTTCTGAAATTAAAATGGAGAGTTTCTTACTTCTAAAGCAACATGGATGATTCCAATCTATTTGTGGTTTTTCAAGATGAATCCTGCTAATCACAGCCTTACTAAATGATTCCCATTTTGTTAACAGCTGTACTGAGTGAATCCTAATGCCAGCAGCTTTAATAAATGATTCCTGTTCTGTTAACAGCTTTACTGAATTAATGCTGTTTTTCATAGCTCTATAAAATGAATCCTGCTCCTTTAGTGGATTTCTCTAAATGATCCTTGCTGTGAGATGTTACGAACAATTTCTGTTGCTTCACAGTTTTTTGCCCACTGTCCCTTTCTGCAGTTTGAGTAAATGCTTCCTTCCTTTACCCAGTTTTAAACCTCGCACCTTTTCTGGGGCCTCAATTTCTTCTACTTTCCTTTTTCCAATAGACTTTGTCAACTACGATGACTAATTTCCCCTTTAATCACTTTAATTCTGGCTTCGCCATTTTCAGATGTCTACGATTTCTTTTTTGAAATATTCCTGCGGTCTCTGATTTCTTTTAATGTAGCTGTCCCTTGTGGTGCCTGCTTGCTTATGGCATCAGTCTTACTCCCCACTGGGCATCTCATAGTAATTTTTTCTTACCATTAACTGCAGATTCTATTTTATAGAATGGAATGGATCTTACAGAATCTTCCACAAAGTTCTCTTCTGTAGGGGTCTCAAACGTTCAGCTTTTTCAACTGCTGACTATCTCCTCAAGCAACCTTCTTAAAGCTAAATTGAAAGGATCTTCATATCTCTACAGCAGCCTGCCTTTGGTATATGGGAGCTAGATGGAGTGCTTACCGCTTGCCAGCATGTAGTAAGCTGGATTCTCCCCACACCCCATCCCATAAGAATAGATATAGGCTATTCAGCCCATTGAAACTGCTCCTTCATTCAATACAACCATGGCGGATCCAACAGTAGAATGTCTTTTAGTCATGCCAGCCCCATAACCCTGTACACCTCCAGTAATCAGAAATCTATCAACTTCTGCTTTAAACATACTCAAAGACTAAGTTTTCATAGCCCTTTGCAGTTGAGAATTTCAAAGTTTCACAACTTCTGAGTTTAAAACAAAAATCCAAATCTAAGGACTTAAGTAGTGTCCTCCTTATTTTTGAATTGTGCCCCTGCTTATAGACTCCCGAAACATTTTTACCTGCATCTACCCTATCATTTTAAGCATTTTGTAAGTTTCAATGAAATCACCTCTCATTCTTGGAGGCCCAAGAGAACATAGCCCAATTTGCTCCATCTGTCTTCTTCAGACAGTCCTGCTATCCAGGAACAAGTCTAGTGAACTTTTGTTGATCTCCTTCTACGACAATAATATCTTTTCTGAGATAAAAAGACCAAAACTGCACACAGTTCTCCAGGTATGGTTTAACCAACTTCTATAATATTGAAGCAAGTCTTCACCTCTCTTGTAGTTGAATCCTCTTGTGATCATGGCTAACACTCCATTAACTTCCAGAACCTGTTGTTAGTCTTCAGTGACATATTGACAAGAATGCCCAAATCTCTTTACACATCTGCACTTTCAAACCTCTTTCCATTCAAGAAAAGCACTGCACATATTCCTCCTACTGTTATTCCATATTTTATTCTATTCATGAAGCTTGTCTGAAACCTCCTGAAGCTACTTTACAAGTTCTTCACAGCACACATTCCCACTTAGGTTTGTAAAATCTGCAAATTTGGAAATATTACAATTGGTCCGCACCACCAAACCATTGATCTATATTGTGAACAACTGGGGCCCAAGGACTGATCCTTGTGATATCCATTAGCTGTAGCCTGCCAACAGGAAAATGACCCATTTATTCCTACTATCTGTTTTCTGTCCATTTGCCAATCATTAATCCATACCAGTACTTTATCTCCTATCCCATGTTTTTAGTTTTTCGAAATGGCCTCCTACGGGGGATTTTATCAAAAGCCTTTCTCTCTTGCTTCCATCTTAAGTAATGGAATGACATTTGCTGCCTTTCAATTTATAGCAATCATTCCAGAATCTGTAGAATGTTGGAAGATAATCACCAAAACATTGACGATCTCTTTGACCACCTCCTTCAACACTCTGAGACATGAAATATCAGTTCCAGACCAGTCTGGTCAATTTGCTGCCACCATGGACTTCCCTGGTAGAATCTACAAGTGCTTCTTGGTTTAGAGTGGTAGGGGAGAATCATTTGACAAGCTTATGAGAAGAGGCACTTGTCTTCACAAGGTATAGTTTATTGCCTTATAGCAACTAGGTACAAGTTGCATTTGTATGAAAGACATTGTTATTGAGATTCTGAGGAAGTCCTGAATGCTAGGTTTTACACCTGTTGAGATCCAAAATTATTCTCCTTCTGGGGTGATGTGACATCATTATGTTAGGCAGTGCTTAAGTGTTAACCCTTTCAGCCCCCTAGACCGTCACATAACAGCTGACTGCTCCACAGGAGAGATTGGATTTTCCCTCCACAGAATTTGTTCATGAATAGGCCACTGGCTTTTCATTATAATAAACCATTTCATTGAGGTATGGAGCCTCTGGCTTTAATGGCTTGCTAGTGGGAGGGCACATCCAGTGAGTTTGTGGCTTTGGTATTCATTGGCATGCGAGGGATCACTATGTTGGTGGTAAAATATCGTCACTGCTGAAAACAATGGGTAGGACTGGATTTAATGTCGTGTGAGCCACTTTTTATTGCATATGTGTGTCAGGATGTTCTTCCCTGCTGTGGACAAGGGGAGAAACTTAATAAGTTATCGTGTTCTCCTGTAATTGTCATACGACGTTATCATTGTCCCTATGCTATTTTCCTCAGAATAAGCAGTGCAGAAGATAGCCTGGGCCCTTACAAAGTTATTTGAGGAATTTTATTCAAATCCTACAGGATCAATATGCAGCCAGCACAAATGAACAATTAAACTCGGCAAAGCAGGCACAATGTGTGAGGTCAATATTCCTTCCATGCAACTTCTGGATGGTTCGAGCTGGTGGAATATGCTGACTGACAACTCAATAATGTTGATGAGAATCTTATCCATTTTGGGAGTCAGACCTCAGTGATGTAGGGCCAACAGAATGTGGGAGAAAAAAAATAAACTTCATGGGGCAGTTATTGGCTCCAGATTGCCATAATGTTTAATTGCCCAACTTGCTTTTGAGCCTGCAAAACCGTTTGTCAGTTGGGGAGATTGGGGAAGGTCTATTCTAGGAAAGGAGTGGCCTAGTAAGGCAGTGGTTCATGTCTTTTTGTGGAGCTCAGGGATTACCACAGCTGCTCTTGACAACACAAAACGAAAGAGAAATTTGCCTTTGGTTTCCACTTTGGCTGAACTGTACATCGGCATGGGCTGGATCTTTCATCAGTAAAATTGGAGGGCTTACTGGCTGTTCCAAAACCACACTGGGAAATATTTATTAGCTGGATTCCAAAATAAATAGCAGACTCAAAATATGAAGTGTGCTGTTGACATTATTGCCTGAGCAAATTGTTTTAAGGCTGAAAAGTTGAATTTATATAATACCGAAACGCAACAACTAACAGAAGCTTTGGCTTTTAAAGGCTATGTTTGAGGTACATATGATCAAAAATTTAAATACAATGTATTGTCCTTGTGAAGTGTATAATTTGAAATTGAGAGTAAATCTGGTCTAACATGTCAAGGTTAATTTGACATCTATATGTATACATTGTCATTGTTTAGGTTACTGGACCAGATGAAATCTTTTTTCTTGCATTATTTTATTCCATGAGCTTTAATGAATCTAACATTAGCATAAACAATCCCTATTATGAGTCACACCGGCTCAGAGCACCACACTGAGATTTTACTTCCCATGTTACCATGACAATACAGCTCCCATGTGCAGAACAATGGATAAGAGCATTACTTAAACATCACAAAAGTTCTTCAGCTTTATAATTATACACAATCCCCAAAATATAACTATACATCCAATTTTTTAAAAAAATCAAAAATAAGAACACTGATCAATTATCAAACTACACAATAAGCTTCTGTTGGAATTGCCATTGCTATAGCTGATACCAAATCACATTTGAAACTTTGCTTGTCTTGTCTACTTACTGAATTTATGCAATATTCCAAATGCCCTTGAATGTTAAAATGGTGACAGTATGACCTTCCCCACCCTAAAGTGGTGAGAATAATCACAAGCATCATGACATGGCAAGAATTCAAAATCAGATTCTTGCCATTGAATTAAACTGATGCAATTGAGTGCTCCCTCCTTAGATGGTAAGATCAAAGTCTTGCATCAAGTGTCATAAAGCCTATTTGCATGCAATTAAATCTAATTAATTATGCAACTCACCATATTAGTACTTCCGTTCCCCAATTAACTACTCTTCAACAGAGAAACTCAATGCTTCAAGAACTCAATGGTACAAAACACGTGGTACCTGTTGCTTGTGCTCCTCTCTCTTGAGTTTGAGTGAGTTCACAGCTGTTCTAGTCATCTTCCTTCTCTTTACTTTTGATGGAACCACTACAACTTCAGCAAGTACCTGCATGGTCAACGGGCATGATGTCTCCCAGGACTCCCCTTTCACACAGCTCACCAATGGTGATATATCTGCCTTGGAACATCAGTTTGCTTGTTATTGTGCAGCCTCAAAGGAGTCCAGATGCTGAAGGTTGGTCACCTGAGGTCCTATTGTTAACTTGTTCCAGGGGCTGGGAGGGGCCACAAGCAATTGGAGTGTCTAGGAATTGAAATATAGTCAATTGGCAGGGGTCTACATAATCTGCAGGTTTTTCATGCATCTATTCACTGCATCAACAATGCTGCCAAAAGCTCAAGTCTGGAGACTAGCCTCATTGCATTTGGTTACCAAGGGAATGGACATACTTACAGAAGAATTTGCAGACTGTCGGATGCATGATCTGAAAGCAGGTGTTAAAGTAAGTCACGGTCATTCTGGTCACAATATGGGAAGGGTGCAGGGCCAGCAAGGGCATTGGACCTGGAGAACCATGGGTTCCAGATGTAAAGGAGGCAAATCAATAGCAAAGGGTGAATGGCTCACTTGTGAATAACAGATCTATCAGCACTGTTGGTCAGCTGGGTATCAGGGATCACTTAGTGGGATCGTCATTTACTGGGATCAGTATCCAGTAATGATCAACTGAAAGCTGCTCCCATGATGGCTGCAGCAAAGTGCAGGCCATGTTAAAAGTTGCCATGCGACCCATTTTAGTAGCAGGCTATTGGAGCAGAAGCAGTAGCAATGCTAAAAAGTCCAAGGTTATTGCCACAGATACTCCTCTACCTTTTTATTTTTTCCCCATGGCCCTCTAGAAGAAGGCTTCAAGCATACCCTACTTTCTTCAAATGTTGATTGAAAAGATCCCCCAGTATGGAAGAAGCAACTGGTGTGTTCCTTTTCCAGCTTTCTGCACTTCAAGAATTTCAAAATTGTTTGATTTTGTTCCCTTAAACCCAGTTTTGCAATTGTCTCAGTTCCAAGTGCAGAATAGTAATAGATAATACAGTGCTAAGAAATTGACGCAAAGAACATTCTTTTATTCAGGGAATTATGGTAGTTACATTTTCGATAGTCTCACCAATATAGGAACTTTCTGGTGATCACGCTAACCTTTTGGAAAGCCCCATTAACACCCTGTACTCCTATACCAAAACTGTTTTTGCTGTCCCTTTATTTGGAGAATTATGATAACTGAAATTTAATTAGCCAAATCAACTCAAGAGGTCATGATGATCATTTTGATGCATCATACTCCACATTAGAAAGCTCCAGTCGGGCTCAAATTAAAGCATGTCTCTCACAGACACAAACACACAACTCGTCCATTCATAATAGAAGTGGAATCTCTCTTACTTTTCTCACTGGTCTGCTTAAACTTAGAAAAGAACAGCTCCCGACCCGAAACTTCAGCTTTCCTGCTTCTCTGATGCTGCCTGGCCTATTGTGTTCCTCCAGCTCTACACTGTGTTATCTATTTATTGCTGAAGGAAATCTACCTGTTCTTCTGGTAGTGGTGTTTATTTGAAGAAACCAGCACAGAAGATAGCAAAGACCAGATTTGGTAAGCACACCATGAACAGTTGTCTGAGATGCACCAGGAGTCGCATTATGCAGAAGATATACCAATAGTCCAGTGTGCCCCAGAAGCCAAAGACAACCTTATAGCTACCCACTTCTGAACTGGTAGAGAATTTCTATTTGGTAGTTACAATTTCATTTGTGCAATTTGCAGCCAACCCGTGGGGTACTCCACATTTCCTATTGTTTTACTTGTTCTTGTTCATTTCCCTCAACAATAAAATGTTTGGTTCTTCTTTCCATTGTAGATCAGGTATCCTCACATCTGTGAAAACTAAAGTGCTGATAATAACCTTGTCCTATACCAATGTCACTGATAAAGTAACTGTGATACAGTATTGCACTGCTTGGTATTTGCACTTAAATGACAATTGGGTCAGACTTCTGAGTCATTTAAGAAAGTCTACTCCTTTATTAGAACAAGCAAGTCATCACTTCTCCTGAGATTACTCCTTTTGAGCATTTCTCTGTCACCAGACCTTCAAAAAGTTAGGGTACAATAAACCTACACAGTATCCTTGCTGGGCCTTAGCATCCTCTATGACAGCACTTGCACTGCAAAGGGTTTTAATTTGTGCACTGGTTTTGTCTAGATTGTTGCAGAATGAGGGAAACTTAACATATGAGTGCACATTGGCCTTCTCAGAGCCTGAAATGTTATAGTATTCCTTTGAGAAACCCACATACAGGACAAAACTTTCCCTCTTGAAATGTGGAGATGCATCACAGATTCCACTAACCCTCCCATAAGGAGCATGTGAGGGTGCATGGTCTGGATATCGCAGGCTCATACTCCTCCCTTTGTCTTCGGCCTCAGTGTTTCTGACATTCATCGGTAGTGCCCTGTCTGCAATCCCCAACTTATAGATCAGTAGTTCCCTGATTGATGAGGATCTCTGCTGTCAATCACTTTGATAAAAGCAATGTAGCACATGCTTTAGCTGGTTGAAGATGTTTCACGACTTACTTTTCTTTAACTTTACCCAGTCCTTTTATGATAATAAGACTACCGCAGATATTGTAACAGTGAAATGAATATTTATTGACTGAAGTGCTGACTTTACATGGTATTTGAACACTATTCCACTGATGTTCCATCAGAATCATCTCATCCTCCCACTGCATCCAGGTGCAGGTCTAAAATCTGTAAAACAGGTGGAGGGATCCTGCTGCAAGGTACAGCCTGATAACTTTGATGACAACTAATTGTTCCCTGGTGCCTTTCAGCCCGGAAGGCCCTGGTCTGCTGAAAGCCCAGATGCAGCTTGCCCTCCTTTGCGTGACTTACTGAAGGCTTTGAGTCACAGGCAGGGGGCGGTGGAGGGGGAGGGCACCTCTGACGTGTCCAGTGTAGCAGCTGCCTGGGTCCCTGCATATCACACCTCCTGCATTTGGTGTTTGCTGTCACCAATCTGTCTCCTTGAGAGGAAGTGTACCTAGAGAGGAATTAAGGTCCTTCATCTCCCTCTTGCCTTAACATTGAACATAAGCAACAAGGCTAAAGTAATGGAGTGTAGGTCATCGTGCATATCTGACAACCACTGAGTGGTCTGTGGACTTGGGCCTATTCTTTCATAGCATGATGGTGTCACTAACTAGGACAAAATTTATTGCCAATTCCGAATTGCCCAGAGGACAGTTAAGAGCCTGGAGCCAAATGTAGGCCAGCCTATGGAGGGGATGGCAGTTTCCTTCCCTAAACGACATTACTGATTAGGTTTGACCTGAGCATTGACAATAGATTTATGGTCATCATTAGATTCTAAATTCCAGATTTGTATTGAATTCAAATTCCACCATCTGCTGTGGTGGGATTTGAACCAGGTCCCCAGAATTTTAACTAGGTTTCTGTATTAACTGTCCAGCGATAATACTAGGCCATCACCTTCCCCACCTTTTCCATGGAGACAACCAGGTTCTTGCATCCTGGAGCCTCACATGCGAATGTGAAAGGACTCCTCCATCTTTTGTTCCAGCCTATTGATGGAATCTGGCCCAACTGCCTGATGTTAGCAGGCTGTCTCTGCAGGTTAACCATGATATTTATGATTGAGTACAGAGGAATGTTTTCCCCATGATACCTGGTTGCCAGCACACAGACACACAGGTGTTACAGACCTTACTCCCATTGATTCTGAGACAGGTATCGATGATGTGTTTACCAGACAGTGCAGTCTTATCTAGATACAGTACCCACCGAGATGAAAGTTTCTGAGTTGGTGGACGGTGCAAGAAAGCTCCTTGCTAGTGAATCCTCAGAGGGTTCACACTCTTCCACCTGAGAAGTGGTGCTGGCAAGGAGGGCTATCAGGCAAAGTTAGAGAGAGTGATGACCCTACGAATGTGTGATAGCAGAGAGAAGGTGGTGTTACTTAACATTTTCAAGTGTAGGAGAGCAGTGATTTTCTTGCAGCACTGTGCTTATCTCTTTTCAGCAAAGCCACTGCACTGACCCTTGCTGTGATCTCTGCCCAGGCTGAACAGTGGGTTGAGATGTCATTCATATGCGGTCAGCTGGGAAGAGGGTCGACTGTTTTTTCGTGAGCACATCCAACTGGTGAGCTTTCTTCCTCAATCATAGAGGCAATTGGACCTTCTTCAAAGTCAAGTGTTCATTTAGACATGACCATCACAGAATGAGGACATGTTCCTAACTTGCAGCAACCTCAATGGTGTCTAGTTGGTCTGTCTATTTCACAATGGAACCTTCAAACTCAGAAGGTCCCACCAGTGATGAGAACTTTTTGCTCACTTTGCACTCAATTCGTCAAGTAAACAGCACACCATTTCACTTGCATAGAAGATAAGCTGAGTAATATATGAATGGGCAAGATAACACATTCTGAGCCATGGTGGATCATGTACCATCCGACATGCTTGCCATGGTACTTTAACTTCAAATGGGAAATCTACCCTATGACACCCAAACATGTCTCTGAGAGACGCCTCAGCATGGTTCACATGCTACAAATGACTTGGAAGTGGAATGGCTTTGTGAATGAAAATTGAAGCCAATATGAACTTAATTTAATTAAAGCTAGATATATATCTGCACATAGGTCGATACATCGGTTAAGTGACTGATAGAGAGGTACATAGATTGAAAACTAAACAAATAATTAGTTGTAGAAGTCTGCCATTGTACAATTATAGAATCATGGAAAGGTACAGGAAAAAGGCCATTCTCCCATTTGTGTCTGTGCTGACCTCCAAAAGAGCAATTCAGTTCCATTACTCTGCCCTTTTCCAATTTCTGTATAAACTTTTCCACTCAAGAGTATTTATCCAATTTCACTTTGAAGCTTTACCATTGAGTTTGCTTCAACTACTCTTTCAGGCAATTTAGCCTAGATTATAATAACATATTGCATAAAAATTCATTTTCATCTCACCCATTGTTCTTTTGTCAGTTATCTTAAACCTGCGTCTCCCAATTGCTGATACTCCTGCCAATGGAAACTATTTTATAGAATCCTGCAAACATTTTACAACTCTGGCAAATTCCCCCCACAGCAGATGAGACATTATAAATCAAACAACCCACAACATTTCAAACAAAAGGTCAATTTGCCCTGTCTCTCAGTGTTAATTGATCCTTCAAAAAATCAAGGATTTGGGTATAGATTCTAATCTTTGGCAAAAACTCGTCACCTCTTTCTTGGGCCATATTTAATCTGCTAACCAGGTTTCATTGAAGTCTGCCCATTTGCCTTTGAGGTGTATTGTTTATAGACATGCAGATTAACTGACAGAGGTGCAAACATTCATACATTCTCACCTTCAGTGACAGAAGTAATGAATATACAAGCTTCATTGCATACCTAATTTTATAAAGAAAAAATACTTGTAATACTACAAAGGGCCAGCAGAATATTAAACACATGAAGGGAGCCTTGGACCCAAAACAGATTGAAAATCCTTGGTCTAGTAAGCAATTTGGGGCCTGACCCCTTCTCTACAAATATACTGCATAGCTGTATCCATAAGACCATAAGACCATAAGACATAGGAGTGGAAGTAAGGCCATTCGGCCCATCGAGTCCACTCCGGCATTTAGTCATGGCTGATGGGCATTTCAGCTCCACTTACCCGCACTCTCCCCGTAGCCTTTGATTCCTTGCAAGATCAAGAATTTATCAATCTCTGCCTTGAAGACATTTAACGTCCCGGCCTCCACTGCGCTCCATGGCAATGAATTCCACAGGCCCACCACTCTCTGGCTGAAGAAATGTCTCCTCATTTCCGTTCTAAATTGACTCCGTCTAATTCTGAGGCTGTGCCCACAGGTCCTAGTCTCCCCACCTAACGGAAACAACTTCCCAGCGTCCACCCTTTCTAAGCCATGCATTATCTTGTAAGTTTCTATTAGATCTCCCCTCAAACCTTCTAAACTCTAATGAATACAATCCCAGGATCCTCAGCCGTTCATCGTATGTTAGGCCTACCATTCCAGGGATCATCCGTGTGAATCTCCGCTGGACACACTCCAGTGCCAGTATGTCCTTCCTGAGGTGTGGGGCCCAAAATTGGACACAGTATTCTAAATGGGGCCTAACTAGAGCTTTATAAAGTCTCAGAAGCGCATCGCTGCTTTTATATTCCAACCCTCTTGAGATAAATGACAACATTCCATTCGTTTTCTTAATCACGGACTCAACCTGCAAGTTAACCTTTAGGGAATCCTGTACTAGCACTCCCAGATCCCTTTGTACTTCGGCTTTATGAATTTTCTCACCGTTCAGAAAATAGTCCATGCCTGTATTCTTTTTTCCAAAGTACAAGACCTCGCATTTGCTCACGTATCCTGCTGGTTCACTATAGCTGAGGGTCCAGGAAGTGGATGGGTTCATTCTGCCTCCTTATAAGAAATCATATACTAAACACAGACAAAACTGTCACCTCTTACTTCATTTGCAGGAAAGTCCTGATTGGTGCATTTATTCAGGGCAGAGACCTGGCTGTCTTAATTCCTTGCCCATTTCTTGTCCTGCTTGCCTGGGCCAGATACAATTAGGCTGTCAGTCGGCTCGAGGTCCTGAAGAAATTGAGAAACTAAGCTTCTACAGGAATATTGCATAAAATTTTTATTGTCTGCCTTATGGTTTCTCTCTTTGATTGATAGATATGCCTCTTCTTTCATGTGCTGCATAATTGTTACACTGCGGTTTTATTTATGTTTATTTACTGATTTTGTCTTCAGGAAAATGTTAAAAATTAATATCTGTTTTCCAATTAATCTAACTCACCAAACTTAACAGACCATTTACTTGTTATCAAGTGGAGCACTGTAGACTCATAGGGACACTAAGTCCTGTTATAGCCTGCAGGATCTTAACCTTGTAGGAGTTTTTAAAAATCTATTTATGTGGTTGAGTAATTAAACACTAAATAGAAAAAAAATTATCCAATAATATTTTATTGCTTTTATTTCATTAGCAAAAAATTCTCCTGCTCGAGTTGATGTTTGGAAGTTTATCCTGACAGACATGTATGTGGCAGGGAGGGATGGTGGTAGATTTGTTGTTCTGTTGGTGGGCTTTGCCATGGCTTTCCAACTCAAATGTGGCATTTACATCCCATGTGAAGGCTTGCTGACCAATTACATTGTGCTGGCCTGATGATAATCTGCACCTTGCGAATGAAGGGTTTGCATTTAAAGGGATGACTTTACAGATCCAGGTAGGTGTAGGTATTGTTGTAGGGGTGAGAGTGCCTGCTGAAAATCTTGCTTATTAAATCAAGGAAAATGAAAAGTTCATGTGATAAGGTTGCATCCCACTTCTCTGACTCTTCCCCGGAGGTTATACTGGGAGTGGCGATAGCCCGAGGTTGAAATTTTCCTCTACGTAGAGGCCAGCCAGCAAAATGAATTAAGTGTGAAGTATTAAGTATGAGCAGCAGAGGTACATGTGCCCAGGGCTTGGATACAAATCTAATAGGTAGGAAAGTCATCTTTCTTTGTACTTTTAAAAAAAAAATCATTCACAGGATAAGGGGTGTTGCTGGCTAGGCAGCATTTATTGCCCATCCCTAATTTCCCAGAGGACAGTTCAGAGTCAACCACATTGCTGTGAGTCTGGAGTCACATGTAGGCCAGACCAGGTAAGGATGGCAGTTTCCTTCCCGAAAGGACATGAATGAACCAGTTGGGGTTTTCCCCTGATGGTCAACAAATGATTCATGGTCATCATTAGATTCTCAATTCCAGATATTTTATTGAATTTAAATTCCACCATCTGCCATGCCAGGATTTGAATCCAGAATGTCCCCAGAACGTTATCTGGGTCTCTGGATTAACAGTCCAGCGATAATACCACCAGGCCATCACCTCCCCTTAGGGAGCAGACACTAATAGTAAACTTCAGAATATTCTGCAGCATGTAAAATAGTGACACGTAAGAGTCAATGTCATGTTGAAATTGAAAGAAATCCAATGTCCATTTTGCGCCATAAATTAATCAAATTAAGTATTTCGAAGGGGTCTTGGTATGAACTAGTGATAGTGTTTGTGCTGTGAGCTAGTGTGACGATACTATAGTTTTCAGAGATGTATTTTGACCTATTTTTATGGAGAGATGTTGAGACAGAGATATCAAGCAGTTTGCTCAAAACCAATAAAGCAAAGAACTTGTGAAGCCTTGGATTTTTATTTAAAGTGGGAATAATAGAAGCAGCCTGAATTTGTGGGGTCAAGCTCCCACAGTATCAGGATTTTTAGAATCAGTTCTGAGGAAGGGTCACCGGACCCGAAACGTTAACTCTGTTTTCTCCTCCACAGATGCTGCCAGACTTGCTGATCTTTTTCAGCAACTTTGTTTTTGTTCAGGATTTTTAGTTTAGCTTTCAGTAGCTGTTAGAGTTGTGAAAGCTGCTACATCTCTCTTTTTCTCTTTGCTATAGTGAAAAACTTAGATTCTCTTAATGCTGCTAAAGACATCTTACTACAGTACTAAGAGGAAACCCATGAGGGGGAAAGAGAGGGAAAAAAGCTCAGGTGTTTTCACTGTAATAAAGTAGGCCACATGAAGTCACAGTGTTGGTGGTTTAGAAAAAGCACTGTGAAAACTGATGTGGGAAAACAGGATAAACCAGTGATTTTTGTTGATGTGGCAAAGTAAAGCACAGTGGAAGCCAAAAATCTGCAACAGAATGTATAATCTGATCAGGGGTTGGGTGAGAAGAAAGTGCCAGATCTCTTTAGGGAACTTAATTGTGTGGGTAAGGTGTACTCATGTATACCAGGAGGATTAGGTAAAGAAAACAAGATTTTAACAGATATGGGATCAAGTCAATCTTTGGTGAGAGATGAGAGATAAATAATTCTCAAGAAGTATTACCAGCAAAGGTGGGAATGTGTGGAATTCATTTTGAGAAGAGCAGTGCACCGTTATGTAAAAGGAGGCTGCGAGTCCTGTGAAAAGTGATGAAGTGGTGGTAAGGAAATTCTCAGTTCCAAAAATACAGTTTATCCTTGGTAATGATGTAGCTGGATCACAGGTGGGAGTGATGCCTACTGTGGTTGAAAAGCCAGTGGAAAATCAGGCAACTGAGGTGATGCTGGAAGTATATCCTGGGATTTTTCCTGACTTTGTAGTAACAAGGTCGCAAAGCCACTGGCTGAAACATGAGGAGAAATCAAGGAGCAAAGATAAGGAAGTTGAACTATCAGAGACTACATTTGATAAAATGGTCGAGAAAGAAACAAAAGCAGGTGGAGGGCAAAGTGCATAATTTTAGGTCAGAGGAATTAGCTGAATTTCACCAAAAAGATGAAAAACTAAAGCAGTTGTATCAACAAGCATATACAGAGAAGAATCTGAGTGTATTCCAGGATGTTACTATCTTTAAAAAATGACATCTTGATGAGGAAATGGAGATCATATATTCAGGTGGATGAGTAATGGGCAGATGTTCATCAAATTGTACTACTGGTGGGTTATAGGAAGTTATATTTTGGTTTGAGCTTTCCGTACTCTGAAATGACCTCCTAATGGAAATTCATGTGCTACCCACAACAACATTTTTATTGGCCTGAATTGCATAAACATGTGTTTGACTTTTGACAGACATGTCAAAAATGTCCTGTAATAGGAAAACCTCAGGCAGCCATAAAACCTCAGCCAACACACTTAATAGCCATTCCTGCATTTGAGGAACTTCTTACAAGAGTCTTAACTGATTGCATTGGACCTCTCCTAAAAACAATAATTGGGTATCAGTATTGGTTAATAATAATGTATGTGCCTGTTAGATATCCAGAGCCCATTCTATTATGCAGTATCACAGTTAACAGGATTGTAGGAGAGTGACTGAAGTTTTTTACTAGATATGGACAACTCACAGAGGTACAGTCGGATCAAGGGTCAAATTTTACATCAAAATTATTCAAGGAAGTTATTGATAACTTAGGCCTGAGGATGAGTAAGAAATGCTGGCCAGCCATTGATGCCCACATCCCACAAATGAATAAAAACAAAATAAAAAATTCAAATCCACTGCATACCATCCAGAATCGCAGGAAGTGTTAGAATACTGGCATCAAACATTAAAGACCAGGTTAAGCGCTTGCAGTCAAGACGTTCCAGAGGATTAGGATAAAAGAATTCCATTTGTACTTCTTTTTTTGCAATTAGGGATGCACCAAATGAATCAACTAAATTCAGTCCTTTTAAATTAGTTTTTGAGTATGATTTGATTTGATTTGACATTTTTATTTATTGTCACATGTACTTTGTCACAAAAATAAGTGAAAAATGTTGCACAGTGTCTCCACTGTTCGGCGCCATCTTAAAACACAGAAAAATTAACCAAAACATAGAATATAAATACTGAAAAATGAAGAAAAATAAAATAAGGGTCCAACTTTACAGTCATCTTTGTTAAGTGCTCTATCATGGGCCATAGACCTGGTGGAACAGAAGTCACTAATCTTCAGCACTGTCTCGCCTGCGTCGATGCCTTCACCACTACGGGCCCTCACTGGACCCCAACAATGTAAATGCCACCAATGTTGCCTGGTATCATATCAGCTCAAACCCATCTCCACCGCCACCATGAGTCTGCTTCAGGCCCATCTTGCCAATGCAGCCACCACTGATGCTGCCAGGTCTTGTACTAGGCCCAAACGTGCCTCTGCCACCACTTCCTTGAATCTGCACTGGATGCAGATACAGCCGGGAACGCAAACTCACCTCTGCTGCAACAGGCATGAGTCAGCGCTGAGACTACTTTGACAAAGTAGAAACCACAGGGCAACGAACTCGCCTCAGACATCACTGCCATGAATCCGTGCTGGGCCCATTCGATTCTGTGCTGTTGGGCCCACTCGATTCTGTGCTGCTAGGCCCACTCGATTCTGCGCAGCTGGACCCACTTGATTCCACGCTGTTAAGCCCACTTGATTCCGCGCTGCTGGGGCCACTCAGGTCCACACTGCTGGACCCACTTGATTCCGCGCTGCTGGGCCCACTCGCTAGCGCTGATGCTACTGCCCTGACCAAGCTCTTCACCAAGGGGTAAGTAAAATGAAATAAAAGAGTAGAAAAGAAAGAAGAGGGTAAGGATGCCTTGCTGCAGTAATACAGGGCTTTGGTGATGCCACACATTGAGTATTGTATGCTGTTTTGATCTCCTAGTCTGAGGAAGGACATTCTTGCTTTTGCGGGAGTCCAGCAAAGGTTCACCAGGCTGATTACTTGGATGGGAAGACTGACATATGAAGAAAGGCTGGATCAGCCAGGCTTGTACTCACTGGAATTTAGAAGAATGAGAGAGGATCTCAGAGAAGCATATAAAATCCTGATGGGACAGGACAGGTTAGATGTGTGAAGCATGTTCCTGATGTTGGGAAAGTCCAGAAGTAGGCATCACTGTCTAAGAATAAGGGGTAAGCCATTCAGAACTGAGGAAGTTCTTCACTCAGAGAGTTGTTGAGCTTGTGGAATTCTCTCTCACAGGAAGCTGTTGTGACCAGTTTATTAGAGATATTCAAGGCGGAGCTGGATGTGGCCCATGCAGCTAATGGGATCAAGGGGTATGGAGAGAAACTGGGAGTGGAATACTGAAATTGCATGATCAGCCATGATCGTATTGAATGGTGGCACAGGCTCGAAGGGTCGAATGGCCTACTGCTACAGCTTTGGCAAATGGATTAAGGCGAATCCAAGGAGTTTCTACGAATATATTAAGAACAAAAGAGTTTGTAGGGAGAGAATAGGATCCCTTAACAATCAGCAAGGCCACCTATGAGTGGAACCATAGGAGATGATTGAGACACTAAATGAGAATTTTGTATCAGTGTTTACTGTGGAGAAGGGTATGGAAGCTAAAGAACTTGGGGAAATAATTAGCGGTATCTTGACAATTGTCCATACTACAGAGGAGGAGGTGGTGCACATTTTAAAACACATAAAGTTTGCCAAATCCCTGGGACCACATTAGGCGTACCTTAGAACTTTGTGGGAAGCTAGGGAAGTGATTGCTGGGCCCTTGCATTTGTATCATTAATTGCCATGGGTAAGGTGCTAGAAGACTGGAGGTTGGCTAACGTGGCGCCATTATTTAAGAAAGGTGGTAAGGAAAAGCCAGGGAACTATAGACTTGTGTCAGCGGTGAGCAAGTTATTGGAAGGAATCCCAAGGGACAGGATTTACATGTATTTGGAAAGGTCAGGACTGATTAGAGACAGTCAACATGGCTTTGTATGTGGGAAATCGTGTCTCACTAGTTTGATTGAATTTTTTGAAGAAGTGATGAAGAGGATTGAAGCCACAGCGATGGCCATTGTCTATATGGACTTCAGTAAGGTGTTTGATAAAATTCTGCATGGTAGACTGGCTAACAAGAATAAGTCACATGGAATGCAGGGAGAATTAACCATTTGGATACAAAATAGGAGACAAAGGATGGTTGCTTTTCAGACTGGAGACCTGTGCCCAGCAGTGTGCTGCAGGGATCGGTGCTGGATCTACTCCTTTTTGTTATTTACATAAATGATTTGGATATGAATATAGGAAGAATGGTTAGTAAATTTGCAGATGACACCAAAATTGGCAGTGTAGTGGACAGCGAAGAAAGTTGCTTCAGAGTTAATGAGACCTTTGATCAGATGGGCCAATGGGATGAGGCGTGGCAGATGGAGTTCAATTTGGATAAATGTGATGTGCTATGCTATAGTTGATCAAATTAGGGCAGGACATATCTGCTTAATGGTAAGGCCCTGGGGAGTGCTGCTGAACAAAGAGACCTTGGAGCGCAGGTTCATAGTTCCCTGAAAGTGGAGTCCCTGGTAGACAGGGTAGTGAAGAAGGCACTAGGCATGCTTGCCTTTCCTGGTCAGTGCATTGAGTATAGGAGTTGGGAGGTCATGTTGCAGCTGTACAGGACATTGGTTAGGCCACATTTGGAAGACTGTGTTCAATTCTGGCCTCCTTGCTACAGGAAAGATGCTGTTAAACTTGAAAGGGTTCAGAAAAGATTTACAAGGATGTTGCCAGGGTCGGACAGCATGAGCTATCGGGAGAGGCTGAATAGGCTGGGGCTACTTTCCCTGGAGCAGCGGAGGCTGAGAGGTGACGTTATATAGGTTTATGAAAGAGGCATGGAGAGGGTGAATAGTCAAGGTCTTTTTCCCAGTTTGGGGGAGTCCAAAACCAGGGGGCATAGGTTTAAGATGAAAGGGGAAAGATTTAAAAGGGATCTAAGGGGCAACTTTTTCATACAGAGGGTAGTGCATATATAAAATGAACTGCCAGAGGAAGTGGTGGAGGCGGGTACAATTACAACATTTAAAAGGCATCTGGATGGGTTTAAGAATAGGAAGGGTTTAGAGGGATATGGGCCAAATGCTGGCAAATGGGACTAGATTAATTTAGGATATCTGGTCGGCACGATTGAGTTGGCCCGAAGGGTCTGTTTCTGTGCTGTGTATCTCTACGACTCTACGCTTATAGATTATCCTCTAATGTCATGTGGACTCTACTGTAAAAGTATAGTGAAAAGCTTTTATACTGTCTGCCTCTTATAATGCCATCTTTGGTACAAGTATCTAGGTACAAATGTTGGATAAAGAAGAAGAATAAAAAAAATTGCAATACCCTACAGAGTTTAAAAAATAAGTTAGAAATGAGACATTGTTAGAGGATTTCCATTATAGTCAGGTAAAAAGTTTCAAATAAACATTACTTTGTAACAACTCGGCATAGGGCCTGACTGCCCATGCCAGACCCCAAAACCAACGGCCATCCCTGCTCCGCTTCAAGCCTCCAGACCTGTCCGTACTGGCACCCAGCTGCTCCAAGAATAGTGCCAGCACTGCCTCCCCTGTGTCAGTCTCTGCCTGGGACTCAATGCCCACATGCTGTTCCGGGGCCTGTTGCCCGCTCTGCTCCTGGGTTGCTTCCCCATGTGCTGCTCTGGGCCTCGCTGCCCACGTGTTGTATGTTTCTATGTTTCTAAGAGAGAGAGAAGATACGAAGAGGAATGAGGAGAGAGAACCACTGAAATTAATCAAGGAGGAATTGACATGTCAGAGTTCAGAGACCACATATTTGGACTGTGTGTAAATTTTACAGAAAGATTAAATAGAGCGGGTGAGTTGGCTAGACAGCATTTAAAAGTAACGCAGCATGTGGCAAATGGAGTTTAATGCGGAAAAGTGTGAGGTGATTCACTTTGGAAGGAGTAACAGGAATACAGAGTACAGGGCTAATAGTAAGACTCTTGGTAGTGTGGTGTGCAGAGAGATCTCGGTGTCCGTGTGCACAGATCCCTTAAAGTTGCCACCCAGGTTAATAGGGTTGTTAGGAAGGCATACGGTGTGTTAGGTTTTATTGGTAGAGGGATTGAATTTCAGAGCCATGAGGTCATGTTGCAGCTGTACAAGACTCTGGTGGGGTCACACTTGGAGTATTACGTACAGTTCCGGTCGCTGCATTATAGGGAGGATATGGAAGCATTGGAAAGGGTGCAGAGGAGATTTACCAGGCTGTTGCCTGGTATGGAGGGAAGGTCTTATGAGGAAATGTTGAGGGAGCTGAGGCTGTTTTTGTTAGAGAGAAGAAGGTTAAGAGGTGACTTAATAGAGACATGCAAGACGATCAGAGGATTAGATAGGGTGGACAGTGAAAGCCTTTTTTGTCGGATGGTGATGGTTAGCATGAGGGGACATAGCTTTAAATTGAGGGGTGATAGATATAGGACGGATGTCAGAGGTAGGTTCTTTACTCAGAGAGTAGTAAAGGCATGGAATGCCCTGCCTGCAACAGTAGTAGACTAGCCAACTTTAAGGGCGTTCAAATGATCATTGGATAAGCATATGGATGATAAGGGAATAGTGTAGTTAAGATGGACTTCAGATTGGTTTCACAGGTCGACGCAACATTGAGGGCTGAAGGGCCTGCACTGCGCTGTAATGTTCTATGTTCTATGTTCTATAGGAAGCAGACAAAAGAATCATTGGTAATTTTGCTAGTCATGATAGTGTTAGTATTACGACCAGTGGTAGGTGAACCTCTAAAGGCAAGGTTTAGTGAACCTTACCAAATCAAAAAAAAATTGAGTGAGGAGAATTATCTGATAAGAATGTCAGGTAGAAAGAGATTTCACAAAATATGCCATGTGGATATGTTCAAAAAGCATGTTGATAGGGAAGGAAAGCAAAAGGAGAATGTGTTACAGGTTACCACATAAAGTGAAGAACCAAGTTCAGTTAATTCTGAATTGAACATTCCTTAAATTAAATTGGTAATTGAGGGAGATCTCAAAAATTGGGATAAATTATTGTGTTACCTTCCACAGGAATCTCAAAGTGAACTGAAAGAATTATCATAATCACATGGGGAGATACATGGGAATACAGTGAAAAGTACTAATCTGATTATGCATGATGTAGATATAGGAAATGCTGTTCTAATTAAGCAACATCTTTATAGACTTAACCCTTTAAAGTTGGCATAGGCTCAAAAAGAGATTGAATGCATGCTCAAAGACAATATAGTTGAAATGAGTTGCAATGAATGGAGCTCACCCATAGCAATGGTGCAAAATGAGAGGGTACTCAATGATCATCCCAAAGTCAATGCACTTATAAAATTTGATTCATATCCTATTCCACATTTGGAAGACTGCATTGAGAAGGTGGGACAAGCAACTTATATTTTTAAGTTGGACTTACTCAGAGGATATTGGCAGGTACCTTTATCTGAAAGAGTGCAGGACACTTGGGCACTTGTGACACTGAATGGACAGTACCAGTTTAAAGTCATGCCATTTGGTATGAAAAATATGCCAGCCACATTTCAAAGAATAACCAATAAGGTCAATTTGGGATTGCCTAAGTGTGTGTGTACATCGATGATCTGGGGAATTTTGATCACATTTGGAGGGAACATTTGGATCTTCTATTGGAATTGTTCTATTGACATCAGGAGGACGGCTTGGTGATAAACCTGGCTAAGAGTGAGTTTGCAAAAGTCAAGTCACATTCCTGGACCATGATATTGAACATGGACAACTAGCCCCATAGGATGTGAAAACAATGGTTATTGGGGAATTTCCCATACCATCGACAAAGAGGAATGTACTACGATTCCTGAGACTGAATGTTTTTTTACTGGAAGCTCGTATGGAATTTTAGCAGCGTGGTTGCTTCACTGACTGACTCGTTGAAGAAGTGCAGAAAATTTCAGTGGATGGTGGATTGTCAGAAGGCATTTTAAAGCCTGAAAGCTATGTTAACCACTGCCCCAGTGCTAGCCGCACCTAGTTATGCAAAGCAATCCTAGTGGCTATCGATAAGAGTGATGTGGGTGTTGATGCGGTGCTCTTACAAGGAGACAATGAGAAGTTAGAAAGACCTACCTGAGTATTTTTCCAGGAAATTGAATAATCATCAACAGAAATATTCTACAATTGAGAAGGAGATCTTGAGTTTGTTGTTAGCTTTGCAACATTTCAACATTTATATTGCCAGTAATGCGTCTGAGACAATTCTATATATTGATCATAATGCCTTAAAGTTTTTGGAAAAAATTGAGGATTAAAATTCCAGACTGTTTAGTTGGAGCTTATTATTGCAGTCATTCAGTTTGAACAGTTACACTTGTGACAGAGTGAGATAATGTAATTACTGACGCGTTTTTGCAACTTTGGTGAAGGAAGGTGGAAGTTTGGTGGCGCGGAAAAGAACGGACTGAAGTGGACTGTAGTAGTGAGTGTTTGCATTATTAGAGTCAATGTAATGTATTGTAGAATAAACAAATAGACTAAGACAAAGGGTTTTTAAAAACGATGCCATCTTTGAATATTGAGGTCACTTTTTTACGGGGGATGGTGGTGTGATGATACATTGGCTTTAAGATGTGTATTTTGTTTTTTTTATGAAAAGAGGTTGAGATAGAGGTACTGGGTGGTCTGCTCAATGCCAATGAAGTAAACAGCTTGTGAGGCCTTGGGTTTTATTGTAAAAGTTTGGAACAATAGCAGCAGCCAGAATGGGTGGTGTCAAGCTCCCACAGAACCAAGATTTTTAGCTTTGCTTTCAGTAGCTGTTGGGGTTTGAAAGCTGCCAAATCTCTCTCTCTCTCTGTTTGCTACAGCTAAAAGCTTGGGCTCTCTTTCTGCTGCTAGAATCGCATATGAGACAATCTATTTTACCAAATTTGCCTTTGCCAAGAGTGTGCTTATGGGATGTTACTATAGCTTCATAGCCAAATGAGTAAGAAAGCTGCAATCCATCATAAATCCATGATCCATTCCGAGCCGGTACCTTCAAAAAAGCAGGAGATAAAATTGGAAACTAAAGTGTTCATTCACGAATGAGTCAAAATATAGCTCAATCACCTTGTCCACAAAATTGATAGAGTCTGGATACATGTAGAAGACACTTTTAAATAAATTCATTGATGCTATAGCATTGACTTAGCAATGACACCCAAGGCATTCCATCCTGCCCCTGCTGAGCTACCTTCCAACATACCCGTTACCTGTTCAATAAAAGGTCTATCATTTTCCTCTAAGAATAGCTACTGAGCATGTGCGTAAAGACTTGTGTGATAGTGTCATGGGATCAAATGAAACAAGAGCCTGAGTCTATAGATTTCCAGAAAATCTCAAATAAAAGCAAATTATGTGAGTATTTATGAAGATTAGTCTTCTAATTTCCTCTGCTGCTAGTAAATAATGTACATTGGGTCATGGGTTGAAAATGCACCATCTGCCTTCTCTCCGTACATTCTCTACCTCTCAACCTTTCTTATCTCTTCGTCCCAATCTTTTTTATGTTGTCCTCATTAGTTAATCATTACACTCCCTCCTGCCTTAACACTTGGTTTAAGACTGGATTTATTGTACAGTTTTACATCTTCACCTTGGTTTTTCCGTGCCACTTTCCTCAAAGACATTGTTCATAAAAAAAACTTAACAGGAGCTGCAACAGGGTCCTGATAATATTCAATTATTTTTCTTCTGTGAACTGCTAAGTTTACCTAATTATTTTTTATTCAATTCACTTGCCCATTATATAAGCTAATAAAGCTCAGGGTCAAAATCATTTCAAATAGCTGGGATCAATTCATAAGATTAAACATTGAGATTTAATTTGATACATTTGAAAAGTCAGAAGTCTGCTGGATGAGACTATGAAGTATTAGCAAAAATAACAATATATAGTTATATAGTGCCTTTAACATAATGAAGTGTTCCAAGGTGCTTCATAAAATAAAATATGACACTGAATAACACAAAGAGCAAAATCTTGCAATAGCCTGCAGGCAGGTTTGTGTAAAGGATTGCAGGTAGAGTTCCCACTCTCCTAACAGTGTGACTCTATTTCCCCAGGTATTCTATTCAGGCCACACTGAGATAGTCCTCAGCTTACTTGTCAGCTGTAGAAGGCAGGTCTCTATCATTTTACTCTAACCACAAACAACTATTAAGCATGTGTATAAGGAGATAATAGGAACTGCCGATGCTGGAAGGGTCTCGACCTGAAATGTCAGCTTTCTTGCTCCTCTGATGCTGCTTGGCCTGCTGTGTTCATCCAGCTCTACACTTCGTTATCTATGTGTATAAAGAGTTATGTTTTAGTGACACCAGATCATAAAAAACTGGTGCCTGACTATAGAGGGCTTCAGAAGATCTCCTCCATTACTATTTCTTTGTATATAGTTCTGTTTAATGAACTCTGTCAATGCTCATTTACAAGAATATAGACCTAATCTTATCAGAACCCCTGACTCCTGGTTCTCTTTTTTGGGGACTTGGCTACAGCCCCAGCAGTAGCCAGTGCTCCTAGTAGCATGGCTGGGACCAGAGAGCTACAAGACAATTAGAAACACTAGCAGCCTTCAGAGGTAGAATTCTTCTCCAGATGGGAGAAGAAAGTCCATCTCAAGTGACAAATTACCCCCTAGAAGAAGAATGGGGATGTGGGGATGTGGGGGAGGGAGGTGTGTGGGTGGTATCATGCTGCAGCAACATTTCAGCAGTAGTTCTGAAAACTCCATAACCTGGAGGATCACAACCAAGAAATATTAGATAAGATGACCAAGCATTTTGTTAAAGAGATGGATTGGAAGAAGTGTCTTAAAAGAAAAAAAATGATGTTGAGAGTTGAAGAGATGTAGAGAGAGTATTCCAGAGTTTAGATCCTCAGCAAGTTTGAGTGATGAAGCAATTATGATGAAAAATGCGTAAAAAGGTCACTACTAAATGATTATGGGCATCTTTAGGGTTGTGGAGTTGGAGGAGATTGCAGTGTTGGGGAGTAGCAAGCTAATGGAAGGATTTTAGAACAAGGATGAGAATTCTAAGGATTTTGTTGAAGTTGATGATGCCCGTGAGATCATGTGGGCTTGCTCGGGCTAGGATGGAATAAATCAATCGATTAAAAGGTGAGATGGTGCATTTGTGTATGATGGCAATACTTTATCAATTTTGATATTTTTGTTCTTAATGTCATAAATATTTGGCTTAAAATTCTTTTCGCATTTTTTGGTGGGTCTCTTTCTTTAAAATGAGCTATATTTTTGGATGTGGATTTACCTGCATCCACTACTGATAAAATACAAACATTCCATTTACAAAGTGCTCTTCATGACCATAGGACAACTCAAAGCCGTTTACAGTCAATGTCTTACTTTTACAGTGTGGTCATTCTTGTAATGTAGGAAATACAGCAGCAAACTCCCCAAAACAGCAATGTGATCATTACTGTCCAAGCTCTTTTCTTTATCATTGACTATTGGACAGGGCACTGGGGACTACGACCCTGCTTTCTTCAAATAGTGCCACAGGACCTTTTAAATATACTTGAGGACACAGAAGTGACCCCAGTTAAAAATTTTATTCAAAAGGCACTATCTCCAACAGTGCACCATTCTCTCAGCACTGCACTAGAGGGGTTGCCTTGAAGGTACTACTCGAGTCCTGGAGTGACACTCAGTTCAGAGTCTTGTGATTTAGAAGTGAGATTACTACAAATCGCAAGCCTTGTTGAACCCTTTTGTTCGTAATGACAGTTGTAGTTTCCATTGCAATTTGAGGGCTGCACGTGTTCATTCAATGAAGAGGTCTTTACCATTGATTTCTAAGGAACAAGAACAATATTCAAATCACCAAGCTTGGCAGCTGTTGCTTTCATTACACCAAGGGTATCTTACAATAAAATAAAAACATATTACTTCACCTCATGTCAGTTGGGATTCCTGAAATTGTATTCATTTGCAGGCTAAGATTGCAGCAGCTTTAACTGAAATTGATGGCTGTAGAGAAAGGTTGCAGGAGAATTTTTAAGCATTTTTGTCTTACACTTGGATTACGCTGAAGTTCCTCTTGAGATCATGAGAATTGTAGAACGATATGGCATGGAAGCAGACCCTTTGGCCCAACTCTTCCACGCTGACCAGATTTCCTAAACTGAACTCATCCCTTTTGTCTATGTTTGGCCCATATCCCTCTGAAACCTTCCCGTCCATGTATTTGTCCAAATGTCTTTTAAATATAATTGTATTCACCTCTATCACTTCCTCTGGGATCTTGTTCCACATATGCACCACCCTTTGTGTGAAAAAGTTACCCGTCAGGTCCCTCTTAAATCTTTCCCCTCTCACCTTAAACCTATGCCTTCTAGTTTTGGACTCCCCTACCCTGGGAAAAAGACTGTGCCTATTCACCCTATCCATGCCCCTCATGATTTTATAAACCTCAATAAAGTTACCCCTCAGCCTCCAATTCTCCAGGGGAGAAAAACCTCATCCTATCCAGCCTCTCTTTCTAACGCAAACCGTGCAGTTCAATAACATCTTTGTAAGTCTTTGTTGCATCCTTTCCAGATCAATAACACCCTTCCAGTAGCAGAGCAACCAGAATTGTACACAGTACTCCAAATGTGGCTTTACCAATGACTTGTACAGCTGCAACATAACTTCCAAAATCCTGTACTCAATGTTCTGAACAATGAAGACAAGCGTACCAAACACCTTCTTTATCATCCTGTCAACCTGTTGACACCACTTTCAAGGAACTATGTACCTGTGCCCCCAGGTCTCTCTGTTCAGCAATAATCCCCAGGACCCGATCATTGACTGTGTAAGTCCTGCCCTGATTTGACTTACTGTAATGCAACAGCTTGCATTTATCAAAATTAAACTCCATCTGCCATTCCTGAGAATGCTGGGAAAGTCATATCTTAATCGACACTAAGGAGATCTCAGCACCAGATATGGAATTCTCAATGGACATTCCATTGTGTGGAAAAGAATGACCAGTGCAGGATGGTCAAAAAGAAATAATGGCAACTTTTAAGGAAACATTGTCTTACAGTATATTGCCACTCCCAGACCTGCAAAGAGATAATTCCCTTCTGAAGAATTTATGGGGAATATGGTTCCTGTGACGATTCTCAGGAGAAACTCCAGGTGAGAAGACGCTCATTTGATAGAATGCCTTTGGGAAGAAATGTGAATTTTGATTAAGCTTATTATATAAAATTGGGAGATCTTTCACTGGATTATCAAAGTCTATTTCTTTGATGAGAATATTGCTTTCTCCCATGAGTGCGATATGGTAAATGATGAAGGCAATGTTGAAAGATTGCAGGAGAATAAAAATAGACTGACAGGATGGGCAGTTAAGTTACAAATGAGATAAGTGTAGAGAAAGAGCGAAGCAATATATTTTTGAAATAAAAATAAGAAAAGGAAATACATTTTGAGTAGTAAATTTACAAGCTGAATACAGGATCAGACATATCAATAATTGTGTCATCGACATTAGATGTAACCAATAAAACAGTAAACAAAATCCTTGATTTTATAATTAGAGGCATAAAATACATATTTTAAGAATTAAAAAAGAGGTCAGAAAATAAATCTGTACACAAAAATATTTAGAATTTGAAATTCTCTGCTGCAGATTGCGGTTGATATAGTACTCATAAATGCTTTTTATGGTGAATTGGAAACTTGTTCGAAAATAAAGCACTATTAAGGTGAATTGGGAATGGTTTGGAGACAGGGATTGGCCAGTATGGTTTGTAAGTAGTGGAGCAAAATCACTGGCAAGACCTTGATATGCCAAACAGCTCGTACTTGTGCTGTAACATTCTATGATTTTACAACTCTAAAGTTGCAATGCGCCCTATTTATCAAGTGTGAAATCTGCTTGGCTTGGGTAAGCATCTGTTACATTGATATATTTACATTTGAATGTTAGGCTTTGCTTTGAAATATCTTAATATTTAGTTTATTTTTATTTAGGTATTATTTTTCCTTTCTTCTTCCTGGACATTCATCGGTTAGGTGGAACATTGTTCATCAGCCATTGTCAATATTATTCTACCTTATTGTTCTATAAATTGCTAACAAGAGGCAGAGTGTGATGGCTTGTATGAATTTTCACTCTCTCTTAACTATGGATTTCTGTCTGTTCATTTAGATTTTCATCAAGCAAACTGAATGAAGTAAAATGATTTGCTAGTGGGCAAAGAGTTCAAATTTATGTCCTGAACTTTAAAACTTTAAAACATCTACCTCTAACAATGCTCACCTGGATGGCATCTGTAATCTTTAGGACATAATTCTATTTTTTGTAAATAAGATAGAGATAACACAGTGTGGAACTGGAGGAACACAACAGGCCAGGCAGCATCAGAGGAGCAGGAAAGTTGACATTTTGGATCGGAACACTGCTTCGAACCCTTCTTCTGAAGAAGGGTCCCGACCCGACACATCAACTTTCCTGCTCCTCTGATGCTGCCTGGCCTGCTGTGTTCCTCCGGCTCCACACTATGTTATCTCTGACTCCAGCATCGGCAGCTCTTACTGCTAAAAATATAAATTCAATGTCTGAGTAATTACGTATATGGGAAAGTATAGCTTTAATTGACTGAAGAGCAGAATTTTGCAGATAATTGGGAATAATCATGGTTGAGAATTGGTTATAAGTTAAAAGTGACATTATTTACTGAGAGGTTAAACTTTCCCTTCTTCTGGTAAGGATAATTTATGCTTGCAGAATCTGCAGCACTATAGATTTATTTATAAGTACCACGAAGATATAACGTGTATAAACTTCGAAAACGGTAATTGATTGCCATTTTTGGAATTGTGGGAAACTGCACATTGTAGGCTTTGATGAGTGAAGAGTGTCAGTAAAGATACCTATTTAATTGTTTTGGTGGAGCTTGCAGGAGCAAGAATCCATCTATGAAGCCCGCAGAAATAATCTTGGCGGCTGCCACTCCACTATCCTAACTCTTCAAAATTGTGAAATCCCTTCCTGATCAGCAGCTCTCTTTCTGGCAGCTCTGCCAATTTACTTTACCAAACCTGGTGAGCTGTGCTGGGGCATCTGTTGTCCTGCTGCTCACCTGGCGAAAGTAAATTAGATAAGAGTCTCCAATCATGAAGGGCGCTTTGCCACTAAAGCGACCGCTAACCAGTATCCTTCCACCTGCTGACCATCCAAAAGTCACAATAGATCCACTTATCTTTTATTTTCTCTGTACTGTGAGAAGTGCACTTCATTTCTAAGGTCAGCATCCCACACTTCCTGCTAAAGTTGCTTTTGCAATGTCTCACATTAATGTGATACTTTTCTAATAAGCCTTGATGACAGCTGAGCCTTTCCTGTGCACAGCTTGTGACAGGTTTGGTGTTGTTCACTTCCTGTTCTACAGAAATTACAACATACTCACAGGATGGAACCAAAAGCACTGAAATAAAAGGACAGAAAAAATAGTGGGAAACAGAGCGAATGGAAGAGAGATAGATTAGAAAACCAACGTTTTGATAAGAATTCAAAATAGAGTAAAATTTTGTAATGCATGCACATTGAATGAAATTAAATCATGTGTAATTGTTGTGTTCATATTCTTTCCTTTCCTGTTTCTTTCATTATTTTGTTTTTGTCTTCTTTTTCGTTTGTTCTGTTTAACCTTAACCCTGACCAACAAATCCAAAGTTCAATATTACTACCGTATTGCATTAACCTATCAACACATCAAAGGGTTTGATTGTGTCAAGATTTTAATACCCAACGGTTAAAGATTTATGAACTCTTAGATTTAAATGCAGTACATCTAATCTTTATTACTGTTGAGGCATGACAGCTGTTCACACTATTTTCTAAGCACTATGTTTCAAAACAATAAAATCATAGCCGTGTGTAATCCAGCAGGATGTCATTCAGCCATATGCATACAAACATTTTGTTAGGACAATCCTATTTTGTTCGGACAATCCCAAGCTTCTCTAGCAGGCAGGAGATCAGAGCTTTGGCTTCCAGCAGAGTGACCAAGTCCAACGCATGAAGAATGGTGACTGCACCCCGAACCCCTCCCAGCCCCCAAAACCTGATCTTGCCTCATCCCACACCCGCTTACCAACACATGTAGCTAATCCTCTTGATGACAGAATTATGAATTAGGTGAATGGCCTACCTACGTGAAAATGATCCGTTTGATGAAAACAAAACTGAAGATGATCTGCTATGTGTGTGAAGCAGTGAAAGAAATGGATTGACTTGTGTTCCGTTATGCAAGAAAGAGAAAGATGAAGAATTCAAAATGAGCCCCATTGTCCTTCCATCTAGTTAAATTGGCTGGAAGGCTGTTTTGCAAAGCAGAGTGATATTAACAGCATGGGTTCTATTCCTACACCAGCTGAGGTTACCACAAAGGGCTCTCCTTCTCAACCTTTCCCCTTGCCTGAGGCATGGTGACCCTCAGGTTAAACCACCACCAGTTGTCTCTTTATGATGAGGGAGCGGGACAATGGCAACTTTACTTCAGTGTTCCAACTTGCTTCAAAAAATTTATCCAAGTTCCCCTTAAAAGATGCCTGTTGCAAAACATTTCATATATCAATCACATTCTGCTTGGCATTTCTCTCAAACTCAACGCCCTCTCAGTAATAGTCATAAATTGATGACTTATTTTCATTGACACCCAACTGAGAAGCTAGCTTCACTGTGTACAATGCCCTTCATAATCTCAAAGTCTCTATGACATCTCTTCTTTGCTTTTGCGACTCCAGTGGAATATACTGTTACAGATTTTACATAATCTATTTTTTATATCTAGGTCATAGGAAAGAGCAGATTTCAAAGCTGTCAAACCCAGAGTTGAATATCAAACCCCACTTCCTATCTACCATTGGTGACTGAACATACAACTATCTCAGCTGTAAATCTTTGGGGCTCCCTAGTCTTTCAGCTTGTCTTCCTTCCTTTAAAAGCCTTTTAAAAGATATAAACTTCGCTGAGATTTTAGTTGCCATCCTTAACAATCAACATACTAGTTTGGAGTTTGTTGCTTTTTAAAAATAATTTCAATTCATTGAGTGCCATGAGACATTTTCATAAGCAGGTGGCAAGACATAAATGCAATGTTGCTGTAATTATGGTTGTACTTTATAGGGTTGGCAAATTGTTGCTGTTAAAACTTACTCTGTTACAATACAGATTGGTCACCCTAGCAGAAAGGTGAAATAATTGCATATATATTATTAGAATTGAGGTCTGATGAAGAGTCACCGGACTCGAAATATTAATTCTGCCAGCAATTCCTGTTTTTGTTTCAGATTTCCAGCATCTGCAGTTCTTTGTTGAATCCAAAACTGTACAACTCTATTAGCAAACAGGAGTATTTGAGATTTGGTGGCGCAGTTAAACAGACTTAAACTTAATTTGCATACTGCACAAAGTTTAATGAGTTTTAAGGTAAAGTGCTGATCTGTTTACAAATATCTGTTTTGGTGTCCTATATCTTTCTAGGCAAACACAATAATAATGAAATCAATTGAACAAAATGGCTGCAACAATGGAGTTTGTCTGAATTTTACTCTGAGGATTGGGCTGGATGAACACAGCAGGTCAAGCAGCATCATAGGAGCAGGAAAACTCGACGTTTCGGGCCTAGACCCGTCATCAGAAATGGGGGAGGGGAAGAGGGTTCTGA